>JANXHW010000003.1:219100508-219435508 GCA_026170595.1 Plestiodon gilberti rubricaudatus
TTTTTGCCCAATCCTATCCTTCTCTCCTCCACCCCTCCTCCCCGATGGTGCAGTCATTTTGAAAAGGTGCTCGCTGTATCCAGCTTTGGGGGGGGGGGAGCTGGAGGCTTCGGCAGGGAAAGGGGATTTAAATCCACTGACTTTCCCCTTTCCCCTCTCTAAGCCTCCTGCTCCACATTGGGTCTCCAAAGGGGGTGGGGAGGCTGCTGCTGGAGGGGATAGGAGGATGCACCCCCTCCTGCAACCTCCCCACCTCTGTTCCTCTCCCCTCCTCAACCAGTTTTGCCCCCTCCCTGCCCCTGTTCTTTCCACCCCTCTCGCCTCCCCCGCTGGCTTACCTGTGGGTGGCCGACAGTCTGGCAATGCGCATGGGAAAGTCGGCAGTCCAGCGGCAGCGTGCTACTAGTTCTGCCAGCGGGGCAGCCTGATAGGACTGGGCTGTTTAAGAATGCAGATCGTGGTAAGACAGAGGCATCATGATATACAGTGTATACCAGCGTTCCTCAACGGTTCTTACTTGCCGGGTGCCGTGAAAGTGCTTTACGGCACAGTTCTACACAGGATTGCGCTGTAAATTCAGTTAGGGTAGGTCTATCAGTAGGTATTATTAGCCAAGATAGATAATCAAAGCTTCCAAATGCAGAGGCAGTATATCTCTGAATACCAGCTGCTGGAAGAAAAATGGCAGGCCTTGCTTAAGAGTTTCCCAGAGACAGCTCCCAAAACCCATCCCCTTCACCATCCACTTGTTTGTA
This sequence comes from Plestiodon gilberti rubricaudatus, assembly GCA_026170595.1. Lineage (NCBI taxonomy): Eukaryota > Metazoa > Chordata > Lepidosauria > Squamata > Scincidae > Plestiodon > Plestiodon gilberti. Next base: position 219,101,264 of record JANXHW010000003.1, read on the forward strand.
ACATCAACGCTTCCTGAAGGAAGGTGGGATATATTTATACATGTAATAAATACATTTTTTTTAAAAAAAAGAACGCTCTGTGCTTGTTTATTTGAAAACGGTGTCACCCCTTTTCCCCTCCAGTTCCTCATCTCACATTGTAAATACCAGTTCTCCAGGTTCATTTTCCTGGAAAATTAGAGATTTCATAGTTGGAATTTAACATCTGACAAATGTTAAAAAACAGTGCAGCCTCACAGACCCAATAAAACCCGTCTTAGTCTTGCCCAATGTATAATTTTCTTGCCAAGCCAAAGCCCTGTTCCTGTACCAGCCCTCCCCCCTCCCCCCACAAAGTCCTCCATGCCAAATTGTCCACCCAAATGAATAATTACCCCCACAAAAATAGATTTTGGTGTTTTAAAAACATTGCAGTGACACACTGCATTATTTCTAGAGTAGGTGGTTTTGTTCCTGCTCAATAAGATCAGGGGAGAGCTGTCAAAAATCCCCTGCCAGAAATAAGACAAGGGCGGGGGGACGGGACAGGACATGATAGAGGTTTATAAAATGATGCATGGTGCAGAGAAAGTGGATAGAGAGAAGTTCTTCTTCTCACATAATACAGTAAGTAAAGGTGACCCCTGACAATTAAGTCCAGTCGTGACCGACTCTAGGGTGTGGTGCTCATCCCCATTTCAAAGCCAAAGAGCCAGCGTTGTCCGAAGACGCCTCCGTGGTCATGTGGCCGGCATGACTCTCCTTGCCGCAGCGCGTAGCATGCGGCTGGAACATGGAGCGCTGTTTATCTTCCCGCAAGCAGTACCTATTTATCTACTCACATTAACATGCTTTGGAACATGCTTTCGCAGATTCGAACTGCCGACCTTTTGATCGACAGCTCATGGTTCAGCGGTTTAACCCACTGCGCCATCCGCTGGGATGCAGCCAATGATATAGGATGGTAGTAGGTTCAGGAGACATAATACCCTACATGCTAATTTTACTTGCAGATGGTGTTTTTAATTCGGGAGCAGATGGGCAGCCCGATCCTGCCTAAGAGGCAGCGGCCGGCCTAAAGGGCTTACCTTGTCTCTTTCCCACGGTGTAAGTGCTGCAGGCCCTGATGGGCCTCCTCGAGCTGGCGCGTGTCTGGGGAGGTTGTGTAAGACTGGCCCGGCCTGGGACGGGGGTACTGGATATCAGCGTAACCCAGCGCCAATATCTCCGCCCCCTCCTAGGCTGAGCCGGCCAATGGCTCCCTCCTTCGCTACCCCTGCCCACCCTCCCCACACCCCTGCGCTGACTGGTGCGGGACCTGTGTCAGCTGGCGCAGGTCCGTTTTAGCGGCGGAGTGGGTGGGGCTGGCCTCCATGCTGGTGCCGCTTACACCGGAGCTGACTCTGACTCCTTAGGCCTCCATGCTGGTGCCGCTTACACCGGAGCTGACTCTGACTCCTTAGGCCGGGGGAGCATGCACTCTCTGCCAGCCTATCTTTAAGCAGGATTGCGCTGTAAACTGGCATTCCCCCACATGCAGCCAGTCCACTCTCTCACCTCAGGATTCATTATGTATTACAGGTGGGCCCCCATATCCGCTGGGGATATGTTCCAGGCCCCTCCGTGGATACTTGAAACCGTGGATAAGAGCGAACACCCCCTCCATGGTTTCCTGAGGACCCCCCCACCCTGCCTCCCCTGTGGGCAGGCGTGCGCCCCCCCCAGCTCTTATTTTTCTTTCAGCAAGCTTTGTTTCTTCCTTAAAACAAACAGAGAAGCAGCCTCCGTTGCAGGCAAGTAGAACGAGACTAAGTCCTAGAGAGGCTCTGCAAGGTTTCTGTTAACCTTGCAGAGCCTCTCTAGTACTTAGTCTCGTTCTACTTGCCTGTAATAAGCAGCCAGAGGCTGCTTCTCCTGTTTCTTTAAGGAAGAAACAAAGCTTACTGGGAAAAAGTAAAAGCCTGGGGGGGTCCCCACGATCCGTAGATAACTGAAACCGTGGATAGCGAATCAGTGGATATGGGGGCCCACCTGTATTTTAAAAATGTTATATCTTACCTTCCCCCTACAGGGACCCAAAGTGGCTAAATTAAAATGTACAATAAAACAATGTCAAAAAATTCTGCCACCTCACTCTACTTCATATATAGAAGTAGCAGCCCGGTCCAGCCCAAGGCAACTGCGGTACAATTCAGGCACAATTGCAGCCCAAGTGCTTTAGGCCCGAGTTGTGCCTGAATTGTGCCTGAGTTGGGCTGCAATTGTGACTGAATTGCAGCCCGGTCCAGCCCAAGGCAACTGCGGTACAATTCAGGCACAATTGCACAATTCAGGCACAATTGCAGCCTAAAAGTGGGTGTGTTGGGGGCGTGTCGGGGGTGTGACGGGGGCGGTTACGAATTTTGGTCCGGTTCCAGACACTGGAGAGCCACTGACACGCCCCCTCGAGCCCAACTCAGGCCCAAAATTTGGGCCAGCAAAAAGGGTGGACCCAAATGTGAGGAGACCCATAGGAGCCATTTTACCTTACCCACACCAGCCCTCTCCTGAAAAGTTCTAACACCCTGGGCCCGAGTTGGGCCTGAGTTAGGACCGAACAGGTGTGGCCTAACTCTGGACATGGACCCAAACAGTTACCCTATCAGCACCCAGCCCCACCCAGCCTCTTTCCCACAAAAGCCCAGCCCCAGCCCTCCACTCTCTCTCTCTCTCTCTCTCTGAGCACGTGGCGTGGGGTTCTGTCCCCCAGCAGCCACAAAGTGGGACTTTGAAAACTTTTCTAACACCCCACTTCTCTCTTCTCCTCTCTCCTCTCTGCCCCCCTCTAGGGCAGAGAGGGCTGTTCTGCCTGTGGCCAAACTGTTTACTGCTGTGCCTGGGCAGCTGTCTCCATGCAAGTGTTTGCTAACCCATGTCTTTCTCCCAGCCCCTCTCCCCCCCCCCATACAGGCAACAACACCAGCAGGTAAGTGCAGGGTTTGTGCTGACATGTGGTCTGACGTCTGCCTCTTTGCATAGAGAAATATAGGTAGGATACGTGCCTCTATACCAATGTCTTGTCTCATAGCTGCCTGCATAGCCTGCCATGATATGCCTCTATACCAATGTCTTGTCTCATAGCTGCCTGCATAGCCTGCCATGATATGCCTCTATACCAATGTCTTGTCTCATAGCTGCCTGCATAGCCTGCCATGATATGCCTCTATACCAATGTCTTCTTGTCTCATAGCTGCCTGTATTAATGTGAGCACACAATGCCATGAGTGTGGAACTGTAACCCATATGTAGACACCAGCTGTTCCCCCCCCCCTCTTTTCTCCACAGGGTCTACCGACAGGTCAGTATTGCTAGGATTGCCATGGTTGTGACCCCCAAGTTGTGTTGTTGTCTCTCTCTTTGACCCCTTTCCCTTACAGGATCATGCTCACCGTACACCCAGGGAAGGAGCACAGACCAGGCTATGTGTCTCACACCACTCAGCTGTGTTTGATTTCTCTCCCTGCAGACCTTTGCAACTGGCACACTGGCTCCTCTTCAATGGCGATTGCTACCACGCAGCAGCTGCCATGGAACACCCCCATGTTGTTCGTCCCCCCAGGAATGCCCACTACCACAAACTGTCCGGGGAGCACCCCTGGGCCTGCAGTCTGGTTGCCCCACGGTCACCTGCCTTGATGCTGCCAGAGAGGTCTGGGAGCCTGCCCTGCAACCCACCTCAGCTGCAGCTGCTGCCCCACCGCCCTGGCTGCCTACTTGCTGTCCCTCCCCTTTCTATGGAGCAGGCCGTGGTTCCACAGGGGAAGAGCCCGCATCTCCAGGTCCATGGGGCTCGCCTGATGCTGCTGCTGTGGTCCTAGAGGCTGCTGTGCCTACCCCTGGCAGCCACGCCCGGCCATCTCTGCCACTGTTCCAGAACAATAAAGATGCCCCTGGAAACACATGTCCCCAATGTTGCACAAGCACTGCCCCACACACCCACACAGGCAGGCCCCAGCACACAAGCCTCTGCATGAATCCCAGCCAGGGTCCGCCACAGCCATCCCTGGGAGAACACAGCAGGGGGGCTGCCGGACCCTCTGGGACCAGAGGGGAGGGGGGAGTTGGGGGGGCCTGTCAGGCAGGCAAACACTGACGGGCACTGTGGCGCACGTCCGCCACGTCCGTGAAGAGCCCTTTCAGCAACCGGGGCTCTCACCCACCCTCGGTCCGCCCATCACCGGCATCCGTTTCCACCCATCAACGGCGTCCGTGTCCGCCCTCGGTCCGTCTGCATGAGAGGCGCCCGTTCCTGCATTGCCTCCATCTGCGAAGTGCCCCCTGTGCCCCTATCGGTCTCTGCAGACCCCTCTCCCTGTATCCCTCTCCCACCAGCCGTGTTGTCTGTCTGTTTCTGACCCACCCGTGCCCCTCCCCAGCACCCCCTGTCAGTGTGCCTGCCTCCCCTCCCACTCCCTGATGATGGACGCTGGCACCCCCCATGCCGCCAGAGCGCCTGCCGCAAGGTGCCGACGTTGCCCCATCTGGGGGTGTGATGAGCTGCATGAGCCCTTCCCGCTCGCAGCAGACAAGCCCACGGCATCTCTCGGTCTTGGCCGGGGCACGGAACAGAAGGCATGCTGGGATGCCTTCTTTGTGGGCATTGCCACGGCCCTTGAGGCCCAGGGCTTCAGGCAGCGCACGGGCATGTCCTGGCGGAGGCGGTTCCAGACCTCATGAGACCCCCCCCTTGTGCGTGCCGTTCCCACCCCCTCCTTCCCTTCTCTCCCCCGCTCACCCCCCCCATGACTCCCACGTGCAGCCTCACCGTGGCTTGGGGGTGGCATCGCAGTCTGCAGGAGGGAGGGCAGTCGCACTCCCCCCTGCGGCAGGTGGCTGATGCCCAGGGTGCCCTGGGGCAGCTGGCACTGGCACAACCTCTGCCCTTCAGCTGACTGTCAAACGCGCAGTGCCTGCAGGCCCGCCTGTGGCTGCCCATCTGCTGCAACCGCTGCAGCAGCTGTGGTAGGTGCACGCAGACGGGCTGAGGAGGGGGCTCTTCGCTTCCACAAGACTGACAGCTCCCCACAGGAGCCTGCCTGCCTCTGCGGTAAGTTTTGCCGCGATCCTGGCCCAATGCTGTTGCCTCCAGCCTAACTCAGGCACAGTTGCAGCCTAACTCGGTCCTAGTTTGGGCCACAATTGGGCCACAATTGGGCCTCAACTGTGCCTGAGTTAGGCTGGACTGAGCCCCAAGTCTCAGTAGCATATGTCTCTGAGTAAACATTTTATTTGTTTAAAGTACTGTCTGTTTATCCTGCCTTTCCCCTCCAGTCAGTAGGTGCCCAAGGTGGCCGACAGTCAATTTAAATAAACAGAAGGCAACATAAAAAAAACACAAAACTTCACACAAGATTACAAAAACAGTATCCCCCAATTTTACGAAGATATGACTGTACAGTAAATATATATATAAAAGAAGAAGTCCTGACTGACTCACTGACTGACTCATCTCCGCCCAGCCGGCGGGACGTCACATGGCAAGAAAGCGGCGGCCGTCGGATGCGCCGGACGCACTGGACACGACACTGGTGTGTCTCGAGCTTAATTAAGGGCCACTCCAAGTTTATAACCAAACTTTTTCTGAGGCTTAGTGCCAGTCATGACTGGTGATTCAGATAACAGGGATGAAGAAAAGCTCAGAAACGTCACTGCTGCCTCGGTATTAATTAAAATAATCAAAGTCCAGGACTTTGACTTTCTTTATCAGCTTGATCCCTCTAAAGGTGATGTCTGTCTCCCTGTGATGAAACAGCAACTGTGGGAGTAAGACTTTGTGTCTTGAAGAAATGTGCACACACCAAATTACACAACGAAAGAATTATCCAGACGCTTCCAATCATCTGTGATTCCAATGGCCAGTGGCTAAAAAGTGGTGCATTTTAATTTTAGCTGCATGCCAAGTACATAAGGTTTTCACCTAGAGATGCCAGGACTTGGAGATGCCAGGACCTCCAATGTGTGGAGTGATGTCCCTCTACTACACCCATAATCATAGAATGGCAGCTGCCCACTTTGGCCTTTGGAAGAGATTCCTGCTGAAAGAGGGCAGTTCCTTTGGAGAATCAGTCATTACTCAGAGGTAAAGGATATTTTTTGCATGCAGACCTTCCCAGGGCCAATCTCTGGAATCTCCAACTGGATGGGAAAAAGAAAACACACTGCCCAACCCACCCACCCCCGCCAAAGAACCACTGGCAGGTCAGTGTAGCTAATACTGAGGTCCAACTGAGTAGATGGTCCAACTCAGTATACTCTGTGATCGAACTTGAGTTGTACAGCAGCTCTGTGTGACACAGCATCATGTTGCATCAGGCAAGGTGACTATTTCTAATGCATGTATTTATTTATTTTTACCCCTCTTCCTCCAAAGCGTAATGGGCACCATGTGCTTGGCCTGTCCCCCTTTTTATCACAACAACCCTGTGAGCAGTTGTGTCACTAGGGGGGTGCAACTGGTAAGGGCTGCACCAGGAGGAATGGGGGGGGTCGACGGAATTGCCGCTTGAGTCTTTGAGCCGCCTTGGCGGAAGGCTTGCGAGAAGAGCTGCATGCTTGCGCAAGTAGGGTCCTCCTGCCCACCCTTGCCTTCATTTGGCTCCAAATTGCAGCACTCTAGAAGCAAGTGGCTTCTGGGTCCTGTGCCTGTGCACCAGGCGCTAGCGACCCCACCACTGCCGCCTCTGCCTGTGAGATAGGATAGAGCATCATGCTAGCCCACCACGCTCCTCTCCTCCAGACCTTCTCTTTCATTTAGTCCCTTTTCCAATCCAGGGAGCTGGAGGAGAAGGAGGTACAGTGGAGACAAATGGGTTGATGGAGGTGGATGCCCCCTGCCAATCTGCTGCCTGAGGCCGACTATCTCAGTCCGCCTCATAGATGGGCCGGCCCTGCACAGGCGGATGCTGCAGATGCATGTCCCATTCCCAGTCAGATATCTGGGATGTGCACAGCCCTTTGCAAAAATTCTGAAACCTGCCAATCTGGCTGTTTAGAAAAGGGAGGGGGGTTGGATTCACTGTCACCCATCAAGCAGCTGATCAGTTCCAGACTTTCAAAATAGGCTCTTTGCGTACAGCCCTAGCAGTTCTACACATGCTTTCTTGCATCGGGCCCTCAAAATGATGAGTAATAACAATTGCTGTTGCATTTTGACTCTGGTTGGATTTGGAAATAACAGAGATGTCAGTTTCCCCGAGGACAGAAACACCTCTTGTGACACAAGCTTTTGAAACGGAGATGGTTTGATAGTATAAAAGAGTCCTGGGTACACACATAACGTGGGACTTCTATGAATTCTTCCCCGCTGATCCCATTTGCATTTTTGTCTAAATGAAAACAGCTTCTGTGATCACTTTACGTTGAACAATGGATGTGAAGCACACACACACACACACACACACACACACACACACACACACACACACACACACACACACACAATCCTACAGTATTATACTGTTATGTTCACAGCCCTGCTTCTTACAAAGTGGCTGCCAACATCCTTTTAAGTGCTGCAGTCTTACGCAGTTGAGGGGGACGCTAAGCGTATTTTATCAAAAGGGGCTGTGGGATATAAATACAGCTGTGGGTAGGGGAGGGCGAAAAAAGACTCCCCTTTGCTTATCCACACACATACACACACCAAAAAAGCTTATATAACTGACATTTCACAGCTGTACGTAAGCAAGCTAACCTGATTGCTGACATTCATATGTATCGTGTAGGAGGCTGGAAAGCTTGAAGGGGACGATGAAGTTCAAATAATGTGGAACTCAAGAACTAATTTCTTGACACAGAGAGAAAAATGGGGGAATTTCTGTGGTGGCGCTTCATCGGTGTAAGAAAAAGCCCTTCATCCACCTCTAGGTTCTGAATGTAAGCAAGGACCAGTTCCGTTATGTACTTCCACCTGGTCTGTGTGAAATTGTTTAGAACTGAACAAGACACATATGATGATCGTTCGAAGATGAGGGAGAACATTGGCCCATCTAAGTAAGTGCTTTCTGTATGGACCGGTAGTGGTTCCCCAGGGTTCCAGAGAGAGGTCTTTGCTAGGCTTACCAGATCTCCAACCGGGACAGAGTGCTAGACCTTTAGGAGAAGGAATGTGGGCAGGTGTAGCTTGTTAAGTCCTAGAGCAGAATCCTAGGCATGTCTACTCAGAAGCAAGCCTCACTGAACACAATGGGGCTTGCTTCTGAGTAGACATGCCTAGGATTGTGCTCTGAGGTTTAACAAGCTACACCTGTCCACATTCCTTCTCCAAAAGGTCTAGCACTCTGTCCCAGTTGGAGATCTGGTAAGCCTAGTCTTTGCCAGCCCTGCCCAAAGATGCCAGAGGTTGGCCTAGATGCCTTTAAAAGGGGATTGGACAGATTTATAGAGGAAATGTCTATCACAGGTTACAAGTCTTGATGACTGAAAGCAAGCTCTGGGTTTACAGATAGCCTAGATGTGAATGCCAGATGCAAGGACGTGGCAACAGGATAGGTATCTTGTTATCTTGAGTGCTCCCTGAGGCATCTGGTGGGCCACTGTGAAAGTGGACTAGATGTGTCCTTGGTCAGATCTGGCAGGGCTTATGTTGAAGCTAGAACCTTCTGCATGCAAAGCAGCTGTTCTACCCTTGAGTTTCAACCCCCTCTCCAAAGGTAGAACCTCTCTCCCTCTCCAGAGGTCGTTTTGGCAGGACCCTAACTAGCAACCTCAGGACTAGAAAGCTGAACAAAATGGCCCCAAAGCCCGCAGGGACCTGGCCCTAAAAGAGATGCATCATATCCTGAGGTCTGGTCTATGCCGATAATGAGCTGGGAATGAGGCAACAGAATGCTGAGGTGGTAGGACGGGCAAAGCCACTTAAGAAGGCAGGTGGCAGCTTCTGGTTCTGAATTCTCTGCAACATTAAAAAGAAAGAGAAACCCCTCAAATGGATAACTAGCTCAACAAGGAGAAAGGTTCTATCCCAGCTCTTTGCCTGAGGCGCTGGCTATCAATCTGCAAGATGTTTTTACTGTAGGGGAGCAGTAACAAAATTCTACTGCCGAACCGCCCTTACCGTTAAGAATTTCTTCCTGATATCCCACTGGAATCTCCTCTCTTGCAGTTTGTATCCATTTGATCTAGTTCTGATGTGAATGGACCCTACTGCAAGATGAGCTAGTTTGGCAAGGTTCACTTCCTTACTCAAAATGCTCACCCACCTTTTAGATAATGAAATATGGGCATGTTCTAATCAGAGATACTTTAAACTATACAGGTTAAGTTTTCAGGAAACTTCTGTCTACTGACTCATCTGCAGTTAGGTTATTCAGAAGAGCTTAGCATTCATAGCAGCCAATATAATCTGAACACTATTCTCCGAGTTGCTGTGATCTTTCCCCGTTCCTTTCCATAGGCCCCAACAGTACTTATTTACGAGGGTCAGCATCTATTTTCTGGCCCGTCTTGATAAATGACTATGACTGTTCCAATTTCCTTTCTTTGGGGATTTCTTTTTAAAATGTTGTTAAACCATGGGTACCATGTGCTGGACTGGTCATTCTTCAGGCTTTCACCCCCTCCTCCAGGTCTCAGAAGATGATTGGCACAATCCTGCCTAACTACAGACCAGCGGACCTAGCGCTCCGCTGGTCTAGGGTGTCGTAAATGTTCTGTACGGCACAGTTTTGACACCTGGAGAGTAAGCGGCACTGGTGCGGAGGCCGGCACTGTTTACTGAGTAACTCACCTGTCTTTGGCCACCCCAGGTAAGTCCTGTACCTGTCAGTGGGAGGGCGGATGGGGTGGTGAGGGGGGGACCATTGGCCGGCCTGGGAGGGGGCGTGGATATCGGCGGCAATATCCGAGGCCCCTTCCCGGCCCGCGCCACCCTGCCACTGCCTCCGCAAATGTACGCCAGGTCTGGACCTGGTGTGCATTCGAGGAGGCCCATAGGCCCTGGGACCACTTACACCTGAGGAAGGGGACGGATGTCCCCTTCTCTTGAGGTGCAACCAACCTAGCAGCCCCGGGGCAGCCCGCAATGGGCTTAGGATACAGCGGCCAGCCCTTTAGGCTGGCCGCGTGTCTTTACACAAGATTGGGCTGCCCATCTTTGAGGGGTGCTGGTGGATGCATCTCGACTTTCTCTCAAGTCCTCTGAATTTAAAATTGCTAATATGCAGTCTTCCTTCCAGTTCTCATTGCCCTCTTCTAGTATCTCTTCATAGACCTCCTGATTCTAGTTCCTTTTTTTCTTTTGCTCTCATCCTCTTCTCCCACTATCTTACTGATATGTGGAGGAGGTCATCTGGGGCTCTGGAGTTTGGTGCCATCATCACCATGAGGATGATGACAACACCGGCTTTACCTGTTCTTTCCATCAGGGACTAGGGGAGGCTGTGGATGTTCCAAACCAACGCCTGGCTGTGAGGAAGGACTGGATGTGGCTTCCTAAGCTGAAACTTCATCCAGGCAAGACGTGCCTTTGATCAGTAAGAAAGCTGACTCAGAACTGGGAGTGCAACCTGTACTGGACGGGGTTGCATTCCTCTTGAAGGATCCGGATCACAAACAAGGAGCACTGCAGTGTTCCCCCTAAGCTGCGCAGCTGTGCAGCTCAAAGCCAAACTCCGTGCAGCACAGAGCGCAGCAATTTGGAAATTTGGCGATGATGCATGGCATCATTGCCGAGTGTCCGGAGATGGTGTTGCAATGCAGTTGCGATCCTGGGCTGAAAGAGAAGGGGTCCGCACACCAGCATGGACCCCTTACAAGGAAGATTGAGTGGGAGTCCGTGAAAAGAGCTGATCCTGGAAAACAGTGGCCATGAGTATTTTGACCAGCTTCGGCGCGTGCACCATCACCGCTGGAGCCATCCTCCCCTGCAGCCTCCCTGCCCCCTGTTCCTCCCCCCTCCCCACCCAGTTTCACCCCTCCCCACCCCCTCCTGCTTCCTGCCTCCTGCGCTGGCTTTCCTGCTCCAGCGGGCGGCCATGGCTGGGACGACATGCGCAGGAAGGTGTGCTGCTGAAACGCACTTTATGGCTGCTCGTTCCACCAGCGAGGATTGGGCTGTTAGTTTCACCCACACATTTATTGCCCCACCAGTTTAGGTAGAGTAGCACAAAATGACTCGGACATATTAATATGATCTACTTTTGCCCGAATGACTAATGATGTTGAGTCACTGGCAAGCTGAGTAATTTTAATACAGGTTTCATATGTGAGTATGGAATACAGAAAAATCAATAAAGCTGAAAAGGAACATGCAACACACTATCATTTTTCCTCTGCTCTTACACAGAATTATTCCAGAATTACTTGTGCCTAACTTGTAATTGGGAGAAAATTGTTATTGGTACGTTGTCACCTTCAAAAGGCAGCTAACGTGAAAAATTTGGCTGGTCTGCTTTGTAGGCACTGTTTTTAACCTTGAGAGTGCCTGGATGTTTGTACCCTTCAGAAGATTCTTAGTACAGTATAAACAAAGGGACACCACAGTAGCTGCATTCATCGGAATAGGGTGGGATGGAGTAAGTTTGGGGTCTTATGGCCCAGTACTGATTGGTGTTCCCCTGATCATGACAGCTTTTCTTATGTAGTTGGGGTTCAGTGTCACCATAAAGCACCTTTAGGAATGTGTCGGGCCCCGGAGCTCCAGCAGCGTTTACTGCATTGATGTTCGCCATCGTCAGGCCTTCCCCTTTTCTGGAGATTGAGGCTGTAATTCAGCTGGCAGCTGCCACTTGTTTTTCGCACAATACCCTGGACACAGCATTGCTGAGGAACATTGTGGGGAAAAATGGTATGGTTAGGCTTACCAGATTTTCTGGGACGCGGGGGGGGGGGGCGGGCGGCAGTGACATCACGAGGCGTTGCCAGGAATCGTGATGTCACGGGCCCTGGGAAAAATCAGCACAAATAAATAATAAAATAATAAATAAATAGTGTCTTCGGGCAGCCGCCTAGAGCGCTTGCGGTGGTGGTGGTGGTAGCTGCGGTGGCAATCCCAGGGATCGCCACCACCGGCTGGAAAAAAGCACCCGAAAATGGCGGGTTTTTTTTTTACCCACCGGGCTTCGGGAGTGCGCGGGGAGGCCTACGCAACCCTCTGCAGGCTTCCCCGATGTTTGGATAGCCAAAAACCGGCGATTTTGGGCCACTTCTGGTTTTCGCAAAAGCAAAAAGTGAGAGCACTTCTTCTTATACCATTCAGAACAAAGAGATTATAAGACAAGACACGTGTCAATCCATCTCCATAAACATGCAACTTGTTCTCCAAATAGAGTTCCTGGCTCTAACGAGTCTGGTAGCCAAGGTCTGTTTGTTCTCTGACCAAAAGCAAAGTGAGAGTCTAACAGTGGCGTCGCGACAACGCGCGACACCCCTGAGCGGGGGCGCGCGTCACCCTTAAGGGGGAGGCTCCGCCCCCGCGCGTGACGTTACGCGCAGGAGCGGAGCGCCCTCCCCGCTCCGTTTTCGGCTCATTTTGGAGCCAAATGGAGGCGAGGGAGGGCGGGTGGGCCCACCTGCTCCGCAAAAATTGTAAGTAAGGGGCATCGCGCATCACCCCTATACGCGCGATGCCCCCCGGCGGCCCGCCCCCCCGCTTCCCCCCGTCGACGCCAGTGGAGTCTAACACAGCAGTGTCCTTGGAGAGGCACTGTTTACATAAGAAAGGAAGGATTGCATTAGCCGCCTTTCTCTATCTGATGTCCAGGCTGGGGCCACTTGCTGTGCTGTTCCTATTCTACGGTAAAGAAGGAGACAGTAATGAGGGCCAAAGGGGCTCATGGGAGAATTTCAACATGGTTGACAAAGATCCTAAGAAAGGCATTCTAACTCAGGGGTGGCCAACCTTTCAACATGAGTGCTCCTGGACCTTTAATAGCTGTCTGGGTGAGGGCCTTTCAGCAGGTGCAGCTGCTTTGGCAGCACCATCAGCACTTGCAGCTGCCAAGATTCTGTCTTCTACACAACTCTTAAGAACCCAGTGGCCCTAATGGTGGAAGGTTGGCCACCCCGTTCTAATTTATTGGCAAGTAACTTAGCCAAAACCCATACATTCTGCGTCAGTTTCCCAGTGGCAAAAAGACAGGATGTAGTTTCAAAATAAAATAAACAATTTTGCCTCAACCAAGGCGACATTGGAGGCCTTGAAGCTCTGTTGCTGTTTTGAAGCTTTTTCATTGCAGCTGCCAGAAGCAACACCAAGAAAGAAAACAAAAGGAGAGAAACCAGCCTGGCTTGCCACAGCATCCCTGTGCTTAACCTGAAGGCTCCCTCCCTCCTGGTCTATGTCTTTCCAGAACAAATTATTGGGGGCAAGGAGGAAATTTGTCTCATGTTAGGTTTCTGAAAGAGAATAATGGTGTATTTCACTCCCAATGAAAACAAACAGAAGTGATCCCATTACATGAGAACTCGTCTTTATGATGCTAGTTATATACATCTTGATAAAAGGTAAAGGTATCCCCTGACAATTAAGTCCAGTCGTGTCCGACTCTAGGGTGTGGTGCTCATCCCCATTTCAAAGCTGAAGAGCCAGCGTTGTCCGAAGACACCTCCATGGTCATGTGGCCGGCATGACTCTCCTTGCCGCAGTGCGTAGCATGCAGCTGGAACACGGAGCGCTGTTTACCTTCCCGCAAGCGGTACCTATTTATCTACTTGCATTGACATGCTTTGGAACTGCTAGGTTGGCAGGAGCTGGCCAAGCAACGAGCGCTCATCCCGTCGCGGGAATCGAACTGCCGACCTTTCGATCGACAGCTTATGGTTCAGTGGTTTAACCCGCTGCGCCACCCGCTGATATCATCTTGATAGATGATAATAAATCACTCCATGTGACCACAGGGCTCCAGCAATTGATGTGGGCAGCTACTTGCCTGGGTGCTCCCCTCACTGTCCACCTATGGACCCTGGGTCTTCCTCTTCTTCATGCTCTCTGGCTTCTCTCTGGGCTCAAACAGAGAAACCTCCTTCCTGGCCTCTAACCTGATTGGTTGTTTTAGCCCCGCCTGCAAGATGTTCTCTTGTCAAAGGGGAGGCATCCCTGTTGCCTACACAAAGGGACTACAACCCATCTTGGTGGCCGTCTCGTCTCCCCTATCTGGCCTACCTGCTGGGTCACAAAGATGTCACCTCTTTGGTGAGGCTTGACACTCTTTGTCAGGTCGGTGGCCTGAGTTTGAAGCTGGATCCAAGCTACTGTTAGAAACAGCATCATTAATGTTATGATAACAAGAACTGCCTTGCTAGAGCAGACTAACAGGACTAACAAGCCAATCCAGCATTCTGATGAACTGTTTATTTTTTTAATGTGAATACTCTCCCTCCTCAAAGCTGAATAGAATATACAGTACAAGGCACTTTGCACATACAAAACGCCATAGGAAGGGCTTTTCTACTGTACCCTCCACAACTTGCACTTGCTCAAATCTTCTCTTCTATTGCACTAATAAATACTCTTTTGCTTCTCGGGCTGGGGGGCTGAAAGGTGGTTCCTGGATATGAATATGTTGAAAGACGACAGGTCAAGAAGATGAGTCTTCCTCTGGTATTAGAAAGGATAGTTTTGTTGGGAATCCTTGAAATGGCAGAGAAGCAGGGAGTGGAGTGTGAATGGAGAACGTGGCCAAGGAACACTGTGCCGGTTATCCAGCAGAACCGAGACTTGCTGGAAGTCATGCTGAGTTTCAATGAAATCAGTGGGAATTGGATATGGGCTCTGGTTACTACAGAAGATGCCAGCTGAAAGTATCTCAAATTACCAACAACAACAACAACAACGATAATAATCTAAAGCCTTTGAGGGAACGCAATAGAGAATTCTTCAGTGCTCTACTCCAGCAAACGTGCTTGAACATTCTCCATTAGGAGTGGGCGCCATCTTCCTTTAATTGCTTGGTTTTTAGGATACGTTGTGACAATGTTTACTCCAGTGGGAACTCATTAGCGCCTTTAAATATTTCCTTGAAAAATGTCTAATTTGAAAAATAACACGGTGCAAAAAGTAGCACTTCCCTCATTAGTTTTTCTTGACAAAAGCTTCTTCCCTGTGAAATGTTTGTGATGTGTAAAGTGGTCCTAAATGTTTTTTTATCACATCCACTGGAAGAACCCCAGGTGTGAACTGGATTCATAGCACTGTGGGGAATCCTGGTTTAAGGAAGAAGGACAGGTGTAAACACCTCAGTCCCCTAAGATAAAGGTGACCCCTGATAATTAAGTCCAGTCGTGTCCGACTCTAGGGTGTGGTGCTCATCCCCATTTCAAAGCCAAAGAGCCAGCGTTGTCCAAAGACGCCTCCGTGGTCATGTGGCCGGCATGACTCTCCTTGCTGCAGCACGTAGCATGCAGCTGGAACACAGAGCGTTGTTTACCTTCCTGCAAGTGGTACCTATTTATCTACTCGCATTGACATGCTTTGGAACTGCTAGGTTGGCAGGAGCTGGCCAAGCAATGAGAGCTCACCCCGTCGCGGGAATCAAACTGCTGACCTTTCGATCGACAGCTCATGGTTCAGCAGTTTAACCCACTGCGCCACTAAACACATCAGTTTATGAAAGACAATGAGCTCTGGCCAGATGGTTTCCAGGGCCTGGTGGAGCTGAAAGCAGCTTGGATCAGCTGGAGGCAAATTATTCTAATAGACTGACTGTTGTGAAAGTGCCATAGCCTGTTCTATGTAGATTTGGCATCCATGTCAATCGGGCTTGTGATCATATGAACAGTGCTAAGCTATGCTCTCCTGGCAGACGCCCAGCACTACATACAAGCTTGTACATGCATGTTTGCTGCATGCCGGAAATAAAAGCTACTGAAAAACATGGATGATGGGTGGTGTTTGGGGTGGTGGGCACCCTTCCTTGTTGCCACTCACTGGAGGGTGACATCCAGGCTTGAGCACCCCAGAAGATAGCAAAGCTGGGAGCCTGGGATGTTACTATGTCAGAGTACGCAGGAAATTTATGGCGTGCAGCCTCCCAGTCCTTGTCCGCAACGAAGAATAACACAGACACGGTAGTTTCCACCACCAAAGTCTATTTACAAGTATATACAGCAGATAAGCAAGGCAGTCTTTCATCAGCAGTTTTTCACAGAGCAACAGCACAGAGAATTGAAGCCTCCAAAATACTGGTCCTGTGTGCTTTACCTTTATATCGCTGCTAGCCAATCAGATTTAAACATTGCATCCTAGTCAGCATGACACTGCACCTTTTTTCTACTACCTTGTTAACCATTTAGTTTGAGCATGGTCTCATCTTTTGTTTAATCAGTATGACACAGCAGTTTTGCCCTGCATGGTTTTTTCTGTTCATGCTTGTGAATTCCCAGGTTATAATAACCTGACATACTAGATCAGTGGTGGCCAACCTTTCAACATGAATGCTGGCCCTTTAAATGGTTGCATAGGTGAGGGCATTTCAGTAGGTGCAGCTGCTTTAGAAGCACCATCAGCACTTGCAGCTGCCAAGATTCGGTCTTCTACACATCTCTTAAGAACACAGTAACCCTAATGGTGGAAGGTTGGCCACCCCTGTACTAGATTATACCAATGATAAAGACGACTGAGGGCTCAGTCCAGCCCAACTCAGCCCAACTCAGGCACAATTGAGGCCCAATAGTGGCACAATAGTGGCCCAAAACAGGACCGAGTTAGGCTGCAACTGTGCCTGACTTAGGCAGGAGGCAAGAGCAGTGGGCCAGGATCGAGGCAAAACTTACCGCAGAGGTAGGCAGGCCGCTGTGGGGAGCTGTCTGTCTTGTGGAAGCGAAGAGCCCCCTCCTGAGCTCGTCTGTGTGCACCTACCACAGCTGCTGCAGCATTCACAGCAGATGGGCAGCCACAGGTGGGCCTGCAGGCACTGGGCATGTGACAGGCAGCTGAAGGGCTGAGGTTGTGCCAGTGCCAGCTGCCCCAGGGCACCCTGGGCATTAGCCACCTGCCGCAGGGGGGAGTGCCACTGCCCTCCTACCTGCAGAAGGCGATGCCACCCCCAAGCCACGGTAAGGCTGCACGTGGGAGTCATGGGGGGGTGAGCGGGGGAGAGAAGGGAAGGAGGGGGTGGGAATGGCACGCACAAGGGGGGTCTCATGAGGTCTGGAACCGCCTCCGCCATGACATGCCCGTGCGCTGCCTGAAGCCCTGGACCACCAGGGCCGTGGCTATGCCCACAAAGAAGGCATCCCAGCATGCCTTCTGCTCCGTGCCCCGGCCAAGACCGAGAGATGCCTTGGGCTTGTCTGCTGCAAGCGGGAAGGGCTCACGCAGCTCATCACACCCCCAGATGGGGCAATGTCGGCGCCTCGCGGCAGGCACTCTGGCGGGGTGGGGGGTGCCAGCGTCCATCATCAGGGAGTGGGAGGGGAGGCAGGCACACAGGCAGGCGGACAGGGGGTGCTGGGGAGGGACACGGGTGGGTCAGAAACAGACAGACAACAAGGCTGGTGGGAGAGGGATACAGGGAGAGGGGTCTGCAGAGACCAATAGGGACACAGGGGTCACTTCGCAGATGGAGGCAATGCAGGAACGGGCGCCTCTCATGCAGACGGACCGAGGGCGGAAACGGACGCCGTTGACGGGCGGACTGAGGGCGGAAACGGACGCCGTTGATGGGCGGACACGGACGCCGTTGACGGGCGGACTGAGGGCGGAAACGGACGCCGTTGACGGGCGGACTGAGGGTGGAAACGGACACCGTTGACGGGTGGAAACAGACGCCGTTGACGGGCGGACCGAGGGTGGGTGAGAGCCCCGGTTGCTGAAAGGGCTCTTCACGGACGTGGTGGACGTGCGCCATGTTGCCTGTCAGTGGTTGCCTGCCTGAGAGGCCCCCCAACTCCCCCCTCCCCTCTGAGCTCGGAGGGGCTGGCAGCCCCCCTGCTGTGTTCTCCCTGGGCTGGCTGTGGCAGGCCCTGGCTGGGATTCATGCAGGGCCTTGTGTGCTGGGCGCTGTCTCTCTGTGTGTGGGTCAGTGCTTGTGTAACATTAGGGTCATGTTGTTCAAGGGTCCTTTGCCCAAGGGGCATCTTTATTGTTCTGGAACATTGGCAGAGATGGCCAGGCGAGGCTGCCAGGGGTAGGCACAGCAGCCACTCAGAACGTAGCAGCAGCAGCAGCAGCAGGCGTGCCCCATGGACCTGGAGACGCAGGCTCTTCCCCTGTGGAACCACAGCCTGCTCCATAGAAAGGGGAGGGACAGCAAGTAGGCAGCCAGGGAGGTGGAGCAGCAGCAGCAGCTGAGGAGGGTTGCAGGGCAGGCTCCCAGACCTCTGGCAGCAGCGAGGCAGACGACCATGGGGCAACCAGACTGCAGGCCCAGGGGTGCTCCTCAGAAGGTAGGTGGTGGTGGACATTCCTGGGGAGACATAAATCACGGGGGTGTTCCATGGCAGCTGCTGTGTGGTAGCAATCGCCATTGAAGGAATGCCAGTGTGCTGGTTGCAAAGGCCTGCAGGGAGAGAAATCAAATACATCTGAGTGGTGTGTGACACATAGCATGGTCTGTGCTCCTTCCCTGCGTGTAAGGTGAGCATGATCCTGTAAGGGAAAGGGGTCAAAGAGAGAGACAACAACACAATTTGGGGGTCACAACCATGGCAATCCTAGCAATACTGACCTGTCAGTAGACCCTGTGGAGAAAAGGGGGGGAGAACAGCTGGTGTCTACATATGGGTTATAGTTCCACACTCATGGCATTGTGTGCTCACATTAATACAGGCAGCTATGAGACAAGACATTGGTATAGAGGCATATCATGGCAGGCTATGCAGGCAGCTATGAGACAAGACATTGGTATAGAGGCATGTATCCTACCTATATTTCTCTATGCAAAGAGGCAGTAGTCAGACCACATGTCAGCACGAACCCTGCTCTTACCTGCACTTACCTGCTGGTGTTGTTGCCTGTGGGGGGGGGAGAGAGGGGCTGGGAGAAAGACATGGGTTAGCAAACACTTGCATGGAGACAGCTGCCCAGGCACAGCAGTAAACAGTTTGGCCACAGGCAGAAGAATAGCCCTCTCTGCCCTAGAGGGGGGCAGAGAGGAGAGAGGAGAAGAGAGAAGTGGGGTGTTAGAAAAGTTTTCAAAGTCCCACTTTGTGGCTGCTGGGGGACAGAACCCCACGCCACATGCTCAGAGAGAGAGTGAGTGGAGGGCTGGGGCTGGGCTTTTGTGGGAAAGAGGCTGGGTGGGGCTGGGTGCTGATAGGGTAACTATTTGGGTCCGTGTCCAGAGTTAGGCCACAACTGTTCCGTCCTAACTCAGGCACAACTCGGGCCCAGGGTATTAGTACTTTTCAGGAGAGGGCTGGTGTGGGTAAGGTAAAATGGCTCCTATGGGTCTCCTCACATTTGGGTCCACCCTTTTTGTTGACCCAAATTTTGTGCCTGAGTTGGGCTTGAGGGGGCGTGTCGGGGGCTCTCCAGTGTCTGGAACCGGACCAAAATTCGTAACCGCCCCCGTCATGCCCCCGACACGCCCACTTTTAGGCCGCAATTGTGCCTGAATTGTGCAGTTGTGCCTGAATTGTGCCGGAACCCAATTCAGTCACAATTGCAGCACATATTTGGCCTCTCCAGCACAATTCAGGCACAACTCGGGCCTAAAGCGCTTGGGCAGCAATTGTGCCTGAATTGTGCCGCAGAGGCCTTGGGCTGGACTGGGCTGTGAATCACCTTTTCCTACATGCTTTTTTAAAATATAAAAATAGTCCAGAGTTGAGTCTACTTTTTAACATCTTAGACATGCCCTAATTACTGTTTACAGTTCTGTAAAACACAGGGCAATAGCAAAATCCGCATGGATATTTGGATTATCCCCATCATCAATGTGCAAAGCTTTTAGGAAAACAAGGCAATTTACATTTTTATAAAAAGCAGAAGAGGTGGTGCACTGTAAGGCTGAATGCTCTAAAATGCTGATAAATATTCCTGAAGTAAGACAATAGATGTCAGCCTATTCCTTTTGTTCCATTAGAAGACTGGTTTATGTGGGTTGCCACACATGCCTTTATATAACTGACATTCAAGAGCAAACACCGCAGGCCACTGAGAATTAAAACTCCAAGGTTTACAGACTAGCTTGTGTGTCAGGATTTAATAGCCCTTGTTCTAGCCTCCTAATGAAAGGGTGAAGTTATCACTCAGTAATGGGGGTGGGGAAACTCTTGCAAATGGTTATAATTAATGCAAAGGGGGTGAAATCTGAGAAATGGATATTTCAGAAGACCCAGCTGGGCAATTCACAGCAAAGGTGGGACAAGAGAGTCAGTCAACACAACCTTGACCAGGAATCGGAGCACCTTCCCTCTGAGGACTGATTGAAGTGTTTGGGGATTTAGACATACGACAGCTAAGGGAGGACTTGAGAGAGGTTAAGAAATTATGCATGGTGTGGAACAAGCAGAGAGAGAGAGAGAGAGAGAGAGAGAGAGAGAGATCATCCACTCTCATAATACCTGAACTCATGATCATCCAAAGAAAGTGATGGGCAGTAGGGTCAAGATAAGGGAAGGAAGAGGCTGTAGCTCAGGAGCAGAGCACATGCATAGCATGCAGAAGGTCCCAGGTTCAATCCCTAGTGTTTCTGGATATGGCTTCTGTCTGAAACCTGGGAGTGCCAATCAGTGTTGAAATTAATACTGAGCTACAAACATGGACCATTGGCCTAACTTGGATTAAGGCAGATTCCTATAACAGACAACAGAAAAAATTTCTTTCACATAATTAATGTAAAGGGTTTGGGGCCAGAAACTGCTGGCATAGGACCAAATGTGGGAGTTCTGGGACTGAAAATCTCAGCTTCTTTTTCAAAAAGCAGCAGAGGAGGAGGGGGAATCTGAATTAGGGCCCACCAGAAGGGGTGGGAGGTCTGGGTTCCCATACGCTCCCTTTAGCCATGGAGGGAACAAACTTATAGGCACAAAAATTGTGCCTGCAGGTTTTCCCCTCCACAACTAACAGCAGCTTCAGAGTTCTCTTGAGTTGGGGAATTGGTGGCAGGGGGTAAGGGCTCACCTGTGCTTTAAGGGTTAATCCCACTCAGCTCCCACAGTTGCTTTTCAGAAAAGAGGAAGAAGTTGTGTGCTCCTAGAACTCTCAGTTCTTACCTCCTAGTCATAGGTCAGCACACGTAATGATACCACCATACTGGGTGCTAAGGTGACCCAAACCTTGCTGTCAATCCCCCCCCCCCCCCAGTATTCAGTGTACATGTCATGGCTGGGAACATCAGTATATCATTTATATGTATAAGGCGTGAGTATATTTATGTGTATAACTAATACGGTATATAATTTATGGTCTATGTATATCATGCTATCTAATAGCACCTCTATCAGTCTCTGTAGCATTGCTATGCTGGGGGGATGCTGTGTCTCCGGGTGACGCTCCCGGGCTCTTTGTGAGGAGTGGCCGCGGCGGCAGCTTCCACAGCAGCCCCAGCATCTTCTTTCATAGCCACAGTGGCTGCGGAGGCCATTTGGGCAGTTTTCAGGTTGGGAGAATAGTCCTCCCACCCTCCTGGAAGGCTACAAATGCAGCCTTTCTAGGAGTGACGTTGTGACACAGGGGTGGAGCAATGATGTGAAATTTGTCATCGTCTCGTCCCTGGCCCCCCTCCAGCAATGCCACTGCTATCAGATTTTTAAATATATATATTTTTTCTAACCGACCAGACCAGAGAGAAATACCTGGCCTGCTCTTGCACCATTCTGCTGGCAGATTTGGGATCCATGTCCAGTTGAAGTTTTTCCACATCATGGAGATAAAATTATCACTTGCTAATCTCTGAACAACACACTCTTCTTAAAGGCAGAGCTACAGTGGCTAGCTGAAAAGCTGGCAACCTTACCAGCTAGAGTGATCAGCTGCTTTTGTAGCTGGGTTTCTATGCCTTTAACAGCTTATTGAGAGGCAAAAGCACGCAGGTGAAGCTTTTCTCCTTACTTCATCACCGGGCCAGGGAAAGTCTTGCTTGCTACACAGCCGCCGCTGCTTGCCAGGGTGCCCCCCCTCTCTGTCCACTCTGTTGCTGCCTATGGACCCTGGGTCTTCCTCTTCTTCATGCTCTCTGGCTTCTCTCTGGGCTCAAACAGAGAAACCTCCTTCCTGGCCTCTAACCTGATTGGTTGTTTTAGCCCCGCCTGCAAGCTGTTCTGTTGTCAAAGGGGAGGCATTCCTGTTGCCCACGCAAAGGGACTACATCCCATCTTGGCGGCCATCTCGTCTCCCCCATCTGGCCTCCCTGCTGGGTCACAAGGCATATCACCTCTTGGGTGAGGCTTGACACTCTTTGTCAGGTCGGTGGCCTGAGTTTTGCCTCTTTGATGTTCAAATAGTATGTATTCTACTTACAACTGGTAATTGTTATTTATCAATTTTAGTGCATGTCGCATAACACCAGAACCAGGGGACATGCACTAAAATTGAGTGGAGGGAGAGTTAGAACGTACAAAAGAAAATATTTCTTTACCCAGCGTGTAATTCATCTGTGGAACTCCTTGCCACAGGATGTGGTGATGGCTCCTGGCCTAGATGCCTTTAAAAGGGGTTTGGACAGATTCATGGAGGAAAAGACCATCACAGGTTACAAGCCATAAGCAACCTCCTGGCTTTAGAAGTAGGTTTTCTCTGTGCCAGGTGTAGGGGAGTGACAACAGGAAACAGGTTATCTTGTTGTCTGTGTGCTCCCTGAGGCATCTGGTGGGGCCACTGTGAGATACAGGAAGCTGGACTAGATGGGCCTTTGGCCTGATCCAGCAGGGCTCTTCTTATGTTCTTATGTTCTTAAGTGGGTTTTCTCTGTGCCAGGTGCAAGGGAGTGTCAACGGGAAACAGGTTATCTTGTTGTCTTGTGCTCCCTGAGGCATCTGGTGGGGCCACTGTGTGATACAGGAAGCTGGACTAGATGGGCTTTTGGCCTGATCCAGCAGGGCTCTTCTTATGTTCTTATGTTCTTAACTCTATGTGAAGGTAATTCAAACAACAAGTGGTTTATTTATAAAAGTACTGTATTCGTGTCCTACCATCTTTTACTAGAGCACCTCAAGCCTGCTTGGGTCCCTATGGTTACATAGCAACCAATCTCCTGGGTTTATCACAGGGATTCTAGAACAGGGAAAGAAATGATCAGATATGCTCCAGGGTTCCATACAACTGGAGGCTCGTGTCTACATTTTAGAAGCACAGCTGGCTTGAGGCAGGACACAAACATACTCTTGTGAGTGCTTGAAAACTAAGAATTTGTCACAGTGTAGCAAGGTGAGGAAGGGTGCAACTCCATATAAACTGGCCTGGAAGTAAGTCCCACTGAACTCAAAGTATTGTGCCGTAAGTGACTCTACAGAGTAGATAGAAGACCAACCAAATCTTTTTTGTATTGTTTGCTCTTGGGAAACGGTGATCCCCTTCTTGTCGTTAATTATTCTTGTTCTTTGGCCAGGGAATGCTTTGTTTTCTTTGTACAGGTGGGCCCCTGTATCCACGGATTCACTATCCACGGTTTCAGTTATCCACGGATCACGGGGACCCCCCACCCCAGGCTGTTACTTTTTTCCCAGTAAGCTCCATTTCGTGCCTAAACAAACAGGAGAAGCAGCCTCTGGCTGCTTATTGTAGGCAAGTAGAACAAGACTAAGTCCTAGAGAGGCTCTGCAAGGTTAACAGAAACCTTGCAGAGCCTCTCTAAGACTTAGTCTCGTTCTACTTGCATGCAATGGAGACTGCTTCTCTGTTTGTTTTAAGGAAGAAACAAAGCTTGCTGAAAGAAAAATAAGAGCTGGGGGGTGCACATGCCTGCCCGCAGGGGAGGCAAGGCGGGGGGCTCTCAGGAAACCATGGAGGGGGTGTTTGCTCTTATCCACGGTTTCAAGTATCCACGGAGGGGCCTGGAACATATCCCCAGGGGATATGGGGGGAGTAGTGTATTAATCATTCTATAGATTGTGGTTCTTTGTGATCCTTTTAAACCAGGGCTGTCAAACACCAACATTAGTGTTCTGTGTGGTCTCCAATAGTCAGTCAGTCAGTCCATTTTATATTCTGCTTTCTTTTCAAAAGGAAACTCAAAGCAGCTAACAAAGAGACGGCAATAAAGAAGTCACTATTGCAGCAGTATAAATAATGGTTAATCAAAAAAAGTGGCACTTCTGTAATGCAATGGTAACAAAAGCAAGGACCGAGACATAGCAGATTTATATATCTGGTCCATGACACCCTTTCCACACATTTTCTGAGGGCGCAATCCTGTCGAAAGAAAGAACGACGGAGTGAGTGCTCCGCCATTCTAAACTATCGTGAACCTGCTATAAAGCACGTTCGCGATGACTTTAGAGTAAGGTCGGCTGGCGCGGAGGCCGGCCACCCTCACTCTGCCGCTGGATTGTCCCCGTGGCCACCGGAGGAGGTAAGTGATCTCCCGGTGGGGGCGATCCAGGCGGAGAGGGGGGGCATTGGCCAAGCTGGCGGGGGGGGCAGGGATGGCTGCCGCCATATCCCTGTCCCCTTCCCGGGCCAAATCCGCCATTACATGGCCTCCTCCAACTTCCACCAGCGAAATAGCTGGTGGAAATCCGAGGACGCCCATTGGTCCCCGCGCTACTCCTGGGGGAAGGGGATGAACGTCCCCTTCCCCTGAGGAGACTCCGGGAAACTGGGATAGGATCCAGCGGGTGGCCTTGGCCAGTGGAGGACTGGCCAGGGTGTCAGTTTGTCCAATGACAAGTTGGCCCTGTGGGCCCCTGATGAAATGGCCCCCCTTAAACATTAGACAATATGTTAAAAATGTTAATGGCCTTTTTAGAGGTATATATTAAATTAAATGGCATAGGGCCACAGTATATAAAAATATTAATTATTATAGCTGTGGGTGGGCCCCCTTTGTCTCCTGGCAACCAGTATTTTTAGACCCAGTCTGTCACTGGTCTGGGCCGCCTGCCAGATACTTAGGCAGGATTGGGCTGTAACTCGTTGATCTATTTTCAGAGCTAGAAAATGATGCTCTTTCTAGCAATGGCTGCTATAGCCGACTGCAACGTTATCCTTTCTATTTCATTTAACTAATGATACAGGTATTTTTTAAGTTATGTATTTTAACTTCTGTTGTAAGCCACCTTGGGTATTTGCCTTGGCATAGGAAAGGCGGGATATAATTTTTTTAAATAAATAAATAATAAATATTTATTTATTTTTCATTTTTATACCGCCCTTCCTCCAAGGAGCTCAGAGTGGTGTACATATTTCCTCCCCTCCTTTTTGTCCTCACAACAACCCTGTGAGGTAGGTGGGGCTGAGAGATAATGACTGGCCCAAGGTCACCCAGGAAGCTTCGTGGCTGAGTGGGGATTTGAACCTGGATCTTCCAGGTCTAAGTCCGACTCCCAAACCACTACATCATCAGTACACTTCAGGTAGAAGGGAGGAGAGTAAAATTTGCAAAATGACTAATATTTGCAGCTAAGGTGTAGAAAGTGTAGTAGTAGCCTTTGGTCACAAATGGCAGGCGAGGTAGTAAATTTGCTTCTGGGATGTATTACCGGTACTTTAGACTGCAACCCACATAGACTGCAAGCTTCAGCATACAAAACAATTCCCTGACTGTAGAAAATGACACGTTGGGGAGCTGGATAGTAGTCTAGCCTTCTCCTTGACATGCTAGTCTGCTCTGTGTCGGCATATTTTGCAGGCTGCAGTGGAACAATCCAGGCAGTTCATCCACTGTTCGTGAGAACTGGGCATTGAATACACTGGCTCCAACAACTACAGATGCCTGTGCTGGTGGCTTTTGTGCAGGCATAGTGCATCTTTAGTTGAGCAGTCGTCGTAATAACACTTTAGGTACATCTTTAGGTATCACGCAGTCGTGATACCACTGGGCTGGCAAGAGCTGGCTGTTTTGAGGTACGTATGTTCTGGCTTCCGTACAGACCTCTGGAACAGAACCAGTACGTGTGCTGGGAGCTTAGTATATCAGGGAAGGCCGGGTTTGGATTAGGAGCACCTGATTTTTTATATGTGAGGATTTTGATGGCAAGCAGTGGCTCCTGAAAAAGCTCATGGATGGTAGGGAGATGATAGAAGCTTCTGGGGTAGGTACTTGGACCCGGGGAAGACTGGTAACTGGTGGTCAAAGGTGGTGCTGGTCAGAAGGCTGGCAGGTAATGTACTGGAGTTGGATGACGAATAATATTTTTAGATGTACCTACTCTTCCTACTGGTTTGCTTTCACAGACACATACCAGTTTTGATGACAAACAACTAGACACTGGGCACCTACAGTAGATAGGGAGTTTGCCACTCCAACCTATTATTAAGAATGTTTATATACCACTTTTCAAATAGTTCACAAAGCAACATAGATAAATAAATGTGTCCCTGTTCCCAGGGGGCTCAGAATCTATATAATAATAATAATAATAATAATAATAATAATAATGCAAAAAAAAATCAGAAAATATTCTTACAAAGTAAAAAACCAAGCACCGGTGTAAAAAACCAAGCACCGGTGGTTTTTTACTTTGTAAGAATTTTTTCTCATCATGGCTTTTAAACCCGTCTTTCTTTCTTCTACCATTGTCGCTGGCCATGAAAGCCTCAACTCGTATTCATCAGAAAACAGTTAGTGAAAAAGATGCTTTGCTGGGGTGAAGAGGTACAGTTGCCCTCTCTCTGCTGAACGTGTCAGTTTAATTAATTTATTTATTTATTTATAGAATTTTTACCCCGCCTTTCTCCCACCAGGGCAACCAAGGCGGCTTACAACAAAAATATTAAAATACATGAATACATTTAAAATCAAGAATTAAAATAATTTAAAACAATTAAAACAAACAGCCCCAGTGGGTCATCCACATTTAAATTTGTTAAAAGCGATTTGTTAAAAAGCCAGCCCACCATGTCAGACATCAAATGCTGATCTAAATAAAAATGTCTTGAGGCCCCGCCGAAAGGTCTCTAAGGAGGGAGCCGTTCTTAATTCCAGGGGGAGGGAATTCCATAATTGGGGCGCCACTGCCGAGAAGGCCGTATTCCGTGCCGCCATCCCCCTCACCTCCGTCAGTGGCGGCATGGTCAACAGGGCCCCCCCTGATGACCTCAGAGTACGGGTCGGATTATAAGGAAGGAGGCGGTCCCTCAAATACCCTGGACCCGAGCCGTTAAGGGCTTTAAAAGTCAAAACTAGCACTTTGAATTGTGCCCGGAAACGAACCGGCAGCCAGTGTAGCCGCCGAAGCAACGGTCCGACTGAGTCGAACCGACAGGCCCCGGCAACCACCCGGGCCGCCGCATTCTGCACTAGTTGCAGTTTCCGAACAGTCTTCAAAGGCAGCCCCACGTAGAGCGCATTGCAGTAATCTAGTCTAGATGTCACTAGGGCATGGGTCACCGTGGCCAGGTCTGCATGCCTCTTTGCCCAGTTACACACTGGCCAGTTTAAAAGGTGCCTCTTTGCCCAGTTAGTAGGGTTAACCTATTTCAGGGGTAGCCAACCATCCATCATTAAGGCCGTGACAGACCGCACGAATCTCGGCTCGTCCCGGACGCCTGAGGAGCTTAGTCGAGGCGTGCTGGGGTGTCTGGTTACCACAGCGGAAGCGAGCGGTCTCCCGATTTCTGGTACGATCGAAAATCTTCCTGGGCCATGTTTTGAGGGGGCTGCATCGCGGAGCTACTGCAGCCACCAAGGGGGAGGAGAGTGGCTATCTGCCAATCGGGTGTGTTAGCCAATCACCGTGGATGTTTCTTCCAAGAAGGCGGGACAAAAGGAGGGACTATTTGCGGGAAGACACTCCTACTCCTCTCGCGCTCGCTCGCCTCGGCGCTTGCTCGTTCGCCTCGGCATGCGGTCTGTCACAGCCTTAGGGCCTCTGCATTCTTAAGAGTTGTGTAGAAGACAGAATCTTGGCAGCTGCAAGTGCTGATAAAACAGCTGCTCCTGCTGAAATGCCCTCACCTATACAACCATTAACGGTCCAGGAACATTCGTGTTGAAAGGTTGACCACCCCTGTCCTATTGTATAAAGGTAAAGGTATCCCTTGACAATTAAGTCCAGTTGTGTCCGACTCTAGGGAGTGGTGCTCATCTCCGTTTCAAAGCCGAAGAGCCAGCGCTGTCCGAAGACGTTTCCATGGTCATGTGGCCGGCATGACTCAACACTGAGGCGCATGGAACGCTGTTACTGTCCCGCTAACGCGGTACCTATTAATCTACTTGCCATTTCTTGCTTTCGAACTGCTAGGTTGGCAGGAGCCGTCGCACGGATTCGAACTGCCGACCTTTCGATCGACAGCTCATGGTTTAGTGGTTTAACCCACTGCGCCACCCGCTGGCTCTTGACCTATTGTATACTGCTCCTCAAATAAGAAAAAGGATCAACATGTATGTAAGCATTTGCTCCAAATGATGGAAGGATGCAGTTGTGTGTTCCGAATATTTATCTTTATTTATTTATTTACAATATTTCTATCCCGCCCTTCTCCCCAAAGGGACCCAAGGCGGCTTACACAAAAATAAAATACAAAAATACAAATAGATAATTACTTTTTAAACAGCAAAAAGAGTTAATAAAAACATCTAAAAATTGATTAAAAAATTACATTTAAAACAAGATCATAAAAACAGCAGCATCCCACCCGTACCAGCAAGATGTTAAAAAGGCAAAGGCTCAGAAGGGTTCTTTGAACAAGAAGGTTTTCAGGCCTCGCCGGAAAGTGTCCAAGAATAGCACTCTGAGTTTGCTGGTGACTGCACTTTTGTCTTTTGTTTCAGTTATGGCATTTTAAACAGATTAACTGGGAGCCTGAAGTGTATTCAGGAATGCCTTGAAACTTGTGTTGCTCTAGTGGCGGTTGCTGCAGAGGTTTGAGATGAGTGTCTTTCAACTGAAGTAATCTAGAACTTGCAGCAATTTAAGGGCCAAACAATTATAATAAGAACATAAGAAGAGCCCTGCTGGATCAGGCCAAAAGCCCATCTAGTCCAGCTTCCTGTATCACACAGTGGCCCCACCAGATGCCTCAGGGAGCACAAGACCGTTGTCACTCCCTTGCACCTGGCACAGAGAAAACCCACTTCTAAAACCTCTAAAACCAGGAGGTTGCTTATGGCTTGTAACCTGTGATGGTCTTTTCCTCCATGAATTTGTCCAAACCCCTTTTAAAGGCATCTAGGCCAGGTGCCATCACCACATCCTGTGGCAAGGAGTTCCACAGATGAATCACACGCTGGGTAAAGAAATATTTTCTTTTGTCTGTTCTAACTCTCCCTCCACTCAATTTTAGTGCGTGTCCCCTGGTTCTGGTGTTGTGCGAGAGGGAGAAGAATTTCCCTCTATCCACTCTCTCCATCCCATGCATAATTTTATAAGTCTCAATCATGTCCCCCCTCAGGCGCCTTTTTTCTAGGCTGAAAAGCCTCAGACGCTGTAGCCTTTCCTCGTAAGGGAGGTGCTCCAGCCCACAAATCATTCTGGTCGCTCTTTTCTGCACCTTTTCCAATTCAACTATATCCTTTTTGAGGTATGGTGACCAGAACTGGACACAATACTCCAGATGTGGCCTTACCATCGATTTGTACAAAGGCATAATGATATTGGCCATTTTATTCTCAATCCCCTTTTTAATGATCCCGAGCATGGAATTGGCCTTCTTCACAGCCGCCGCACACTGGGTCGACACTTTCATCGACCTGTCCACCAGCACCCCAAGATCTCTCTCTTCATCCGTCACAGACAACTCAGAACCCATTAGCGTATATGTGAAATTTTGGTTTCTTGCCCCAATATGCATCACTTTGCACTTACTTACATTGAAGCGCATCTGCCATTTTGCTGCCCATTCTCCCAGTTTGGAGAGATCCTTCTGGAGTTCTTCACAATCCCTGCTGGTCTTTACCACCCGGAAAAGTTTAGTGTCATCCGCAAACTTGGCCACCTCACTGCCTATCCCCAACTCCAGGTCATTTATGAATAAGTTGAAAAGCACCGGTCCCAAGACCGATCCTTGGGGCACACCGCTTTTCACCTCTCGCCATTGTGAAAATTGCCCATTGACTCCCACTCGCTGTTTCCTGGTCTTCAACCAGTTCCTAATCCACAAGAGGACCTGCCCTCTTATTCCCTGACTGTGGAGTTTTCGCAGGAGCCTTTCATGAGGGACCGTGTCAAACGCCTTCTGAAAATCCAGATATATAATATCCATGGGTTCGCTCGCATCCACATGCCTGTTGACCTTTTCAAAAAATTCTAACAGGTTTGTGAGGCAAGACTTCCCCTTGCAGAAGCCATGCTGACTCTCCCTCAGCAGAGCTTGTTCTTCTATGTATTTTAAGATTTTATCCTTAATGAGACTTTCCACCATCTTCCCTGGAACAGATGTTAGGCTGACCGGCCTGTAGTTTCCCGGGTCCCCCCTCCTTCCTTTTTTAAAGATTGGCGTGACATTAGCTATCCTCCAATCCTCTGGCACAGTGGCCGTTTTAAGGGACAAGTTGCATATTTGGGTCAAGAGGTCAGCAACTTCATTCTTGAGTTCCTTCAGAACTCTTGGGTGGATGCCATCCGGGCCTGGTGATTTATTGATCTTTATTTTGTCAATTAAGTCTGAGACATCTTCTCTTTTAACCTCTATTTGACTTAATTCTTTAGTCAGGGGAGACCCTTCCGGCAGCGGTATTTGCCCGAGGTCTTCTGCCGTGAAGACAGATGCAAAGAACTCATTTAATTTCTCTGCAGTCTCCAAGTCCCCTTTTATCACCCCTTTCTCTCCCTCACCATCCAGCGGACCCACCGTTTCCCTGGCAGGTTTCCTGCTTCTAACATATTTGAAGAAGCTTTTATTATTCCCTTTTATGTTGCCTGCCATACGTTCCTCAAAGTCTTTCTTGGCCTCCCGTATCATCTTTTTACATTTCTTTTGCCACAGTTTGTGCTCCTGTTTATTTTCCTCATTAGGGCAAGACTTCCATTTACGGAAGGAAGCTTCCTTGCCTTTTATAGCCTCCTTAACTGTGCTTGTTAGCCATGCCGGCACCCTCCTGGACTTGGTTGAGCCCTTCCTCCTTTGTGGGATACACTCCCGCTGGGCCTCTATGACTGTTGTTTTAAACAGCCTCCATGCACTCTGGAGCGATTGGACTCTTTTTACCTTCCCTTTCAGCTTTTTCTTAACTAGTCTTCTCATTTTGGGGAAGTCTGCCCTTCGGAAGTCAAGGGTTTTCGTGTCAGATTTGCTCGGCACTCTCCCTCCGACATGCATGGCGAAACAGATCGCAGCATGGTCACTGTTCCCCAACGGTTCGGTAACATTTACCTCCCTGACCAGATCTTGAGTGCCACACAATATCAAGTCCAGAGTCACCTGTCCTCTGGTCGGTTCCGTGACAAGCTGCTCTAAGGCACAGTCATTTAACATATCCAGAAATCCAGTCTCTCTTTCATGACCTGAGCATGAATTGACCCAGTCGATGTGAGGATAATTGAAGTCCCCCATGACTACAACCCTGTCTCTCGTTGACACCTCCCTGATTTGCTTCCTTATTTCAAGATCCCCTTCAGGTTTTTGATCTGGAGGACGGTAGCATGCCCCTACTATTACATCACTCTTTGAGCCTGGTAATCTAACCCACAGTGATTCTACGGAGGAGTCAGAGCCCCCCTCCAGCTCTACTCTGGTGGATTCTACCCCCTCTTTGACATAGATGGCCACCCCACCTTCAACACGCCCCTCTCTGTCCCTCCTATAGAGTTTATATCCTGGAATTGCAGTATCCCACTGGTTCTCCGCATTCCACCAGGTTTCTGTTATACCTACTATGTCAATGTTTTCCCTAGCCACCAAACATTCCAGTTCTCCCATCTTTGCCCGAAGACTTCGGGCATTTGCATAAAAGCACTTATATACCTGGTCCCCCAAGAAGGGCTGCATGTTTGCCCCTTTATTCCTGCAGCCTTCTGTCTTGCTAGACTGGCTGACACGTCCCATCACGCTACCACTCCCAATTCTTACTCTGTTATTACTAGACTGTTCCCCATCCTCTGCACCCTCATTCCCGAGGGATGAGGAGTCCCGAACCGGATGCCCCTCGGCTCCTGTTGGCTTTCCCCCAGGAGTCAGTTTAAAAGCTGCTCTGCCACCTTCTTAATGTTACGCGCCAGCAGTCTGGTTCCGTTTTGGTTCAAGTGAAGCCCGTCCCTCTTGTACAGGCCCGGCTTGTCCCAAAACGTTCCCCAGTGCCTAACAAACTTAAACCCCTCCTCCTGACACCAGTGTCTCATCCACGCATTGAGACCCCTGAGTTCCGCCTGCCTAGCTGGCCCTGCGCGTGGAACAGGTAGCACTTCTGAGAACGCTACCTTTGGGGTCCTGGATTTGAGCTTCCTACCTAGCAACCTAAATTTGGCCTCCAGGACCGCCCGGCTACATTTCCCCACGTCGTTGGTGCCAACATGCACCACAACCGCTACCTCCTCCCCAGCACTCTCTACCAGCCTATCTAGACGAGAGGTGATGTCCGCAACCTTCGCGCCAGGTAGGCAAGTCACCGTGCGGTCCTCACATCCGTCACAGACCCCCCTTTCTATGTTCCTGACTATAGAGTCACCCACAACAAGAAGCCCCCTCCCCAGAGGAGTATCCATAGTGCGACTGGATACGGGCCCATCACCTGAAGAAGGGGTCCCCACTGTGGGATTGTTTCCCTCTTTTCCAGAGCAATGTCCTCCAGCCCTGAGACTCCCTTTCCTGTCAGCTGAGGCGCTGGCCAACTGAGGGTAGGACGATGCCTCCACGTCCCTAGAAGTCTCACCCTGGTTCCTCTCTACCTGTCTCTGCTTCTCCAGGTCAGCAACCGTGGCTTCAAGGGAGCGAACCCGTTCCCTGAGAGCCTGGAGCTCTTTGCACCGAACACACACCCATGACTTGTGCCCAAGAGGCAGATAGTCATACATGTGACACTCAGTGCAAAACACTGGATAGCCCCCACCCTTCTGCTGGCTGTCTGACTGCATAGCTTTTGAGTGTAAGTTATGGATTTATCAAAGTTCGGGTACCTTAATGTTGCTGGAGCTCTCCTCTATTCAAGGGACGTGCCGGGCAGTGTGCCGGGCACTTCTAAAACCAGGAGGTTGCTTATGGCTTGTAACCTGTGATGGTCTTTTCCTCCATGAATCTGTCCAAACCCCTTTTAAAGGCATCTAGGCCAGGTGCCATCACCACATCCTGTTATTAAGAACATATGTATACCTTTCTTATAATTATTAAGAACATATGTATAACTTTCTTATACTAAATAGTGGTTCCAGCATGGTTGGGCAGGGGCTTAAACTCTTTGCCCCTGTTCTTTTGTTTTAAGGTACTTCTGTGGGCCGGTTTAGATGATACTCTCTGATCACCTGACTGGCCCCACATGATGGACATACGCACTCTTAACGTGAACACATCCTGCCTGCCTCCTCCCTTCTGGGAGAGTATGGTACACTTTCTTAGGTTGTGTATGGTGGGGAGAGTTTATCTCTCTCTGTGTTGATAAAAGTAGATTTAGCAGAGGGCATAGAGGAGTGGTTTGGATTAACTCCCCCGATTATGGAAAATTCCCCAAACTCCCCCAGAAGATGGAGAGAATGAGAATGTCCTTTAGCATGTGGAACCATTAGGTGATCAGCATATTATCTGAACCAGCCATACGACTCTTTGTTGTAAGTTGCTTTGGGTGCTTATATAGACAATATACAAACTTTATGTTAAAAAAAGATAATGGAGTAGACCCTATGAGGAAATGCTTATGATCCCTCATTTTCCCTGAGATTAAGGATGCAATCCTATGAAAATGCATCCAACTGAAGACGATGGGACTTACTTCCAAATAAACATGCATAGGATTGTAGTGTAAGAATTTGACATGACAAGAGTTCTCACATAACCCAAACCACACTGTCCTATCTTTCCCACTTTTCTGAGTGGTGAGAGGTTCCAGGGGCCATAATACCTGGATTTTGGCTTCCTTTGCATGAGAGAAAGCCTCTGATGGCTTTGAGTGTTGCTGCAATATTTTATTTATTTTCAAGTCTATCCAAAGCGAGCACAGGTACAGGCAGCATAAGAAGGGGCTATAGCTCAAGGAGGGAGCAACTGCTTTACCTGCAAAAGCTCTCGGGTTCATTCCCTGGCATCTTTGGGTAGGCCTGCTTGGGAAAGATCCCTGTCCAAAACCCTGGGCAGATGCTCCCAGCGAGTGAAGGGAATTCTGACCTAGGTGGGTCAACAGTCTGCTGGTATATGACAGCTTCTTATGTTCATTTGTGCTCTTACAAGGATGCAGGTTCATAACCTCCTATCAGGTCCTTCAAGGGAAGCCCTACACCCCACAAAAGTGCTTGCAGATTGGCACTACAATCCTATGCATGCCTCATTGCGTTCAATGGGATCTGTCTCTACTCCCCCAACAAGATTAGTTATTTTAATCAATGTATTTTATATGCACTGTAATTTTTAAATTATCTTGTAAGCCACTTTGAGTTACCCACCAGGGTTAAGAAAAGCAGAGTATAAATATAAATAACAGCGCAATCCGACTTAACTTTTGTGCCGGTGGAACCAGCAGCCCAGCAAGAACGGGAGGCCCCAGAACGGAAAAGGTATTCAAATCCCCTCCAAAAGAGGAATTCAAAGGGGATTTGAATTCCTTTTCTGTTCTGTGGCCTCCCGTTCTTGCTGGGCACTGATTAAAGGTAAAGGTGACCCCTGACAATTAAGTCCAGTCGTGTCCGATGCTAGGGTGTGGTGCTCATCCCCATTTCAAAGCCGAAGAGCCAGCGTTGTCCGAAGACGCTTCCGTGGTCATGTGGCCGGCATGACTCTCCTTGCCGCAGTGTGTAGCATGCGGCTGGAACATGGAGCGCTGTTTACCTTCCCGCAAGCGGTACCTATTTATCTACTCGCATTAACATGCTTTGGAACTGCTTAAGTTTGATTGCGCTGTAAATGTGCATAGGACTGCAGTCTTATATAAATTCTCCGAATAAACAAACAAGTGTGTATATAGGATTGCAGCCTCTGCCTGTCTGCTCTCAAACTGCTGCTGCTTTTCACTCGTAGGATACATCAGCCCCTTACCTTGGAGAAGGGGAGCAGGCTGTGTCGACTTCCCCGTTCCAAAGAGATCTCATTCGTATTTCTCAACTCTAATTTATTACCAAAAAACCCAAAAAAAACCCCCACCCTGTACGGACCCTTAGGCTTAAAGGTACATTAACGTCCTTTTATCGAATCTCAGTCCCTCCCTGGTCAGGATCAGGCATAGCTTGGAGAAGGCAAACGTGCAACAGTCGCAGAAGCCGCTTCCCAGCTTCGCCAGTACCCGCACGACACAACAAAGCGCATTCCAACTACAGCCGCACAGCACACTGGCCGCCGTTAGTGTCCCGTCTAGCGCCTTGTCTTGTCATCTATGGTATGGGAGGTAGGGAGCCTGGGGAGCGCAACTTGGCAGCCTGAGCACGCATGCGCAGTTGCTCCTTGCGATGTTGCAGCTCTACATTGGCGGAAGGGCGAGCGGAGGGAACCATAGAGAGAGAGATGGAGACGGCGGCAAGAGAAGAGCTAGGTATTGGTCTCTGAAAGGGATGTGCGGGGGGAATTCCTGGACGGGCGCGGGATGCAAATGCAGGGAAGTGGCTTTGTTGGGTCGACGGAGGGGGGGAGTCGATCGGATGCATTTATCTTCTCCCCCCCCCCGACAAGACATGGTTTGTCCCTTTGAGTTCACCGTTTCCAAGGAATCGGATCAACCATCCTCCGCGGTGGGGGAAGGAGGCAGACTTGGACCAATGATTCCAGTCCCTTTCCCACCACGCCGGTTTAGCTGAGAGAAGCGTCTGCAGCAGGAAGATCAGTGCAGGCGACCGTCAGGATTCCCGAGTTGTGGAAAATTGCCTGTGTTCAGGGTTTCTCCTTGCTGCCCCTGTGAGAAGAGTGTTTCAAAGGGGAGACCATGCACAGCATACCGTAAAAACGGATGACTTGCGTATCACAGCTCCATTTTAGATGCATGCAAATTTCAACCTCACTTACTATCTAAAACTGAGTTCAATAACAGAGGCTGAGTTTTCTCTTTCTGTAAACAGTATGAGGGAGTGGGGGATGGTGGCATAAAAAAAAGTGCTTGGACATCTGGCAATCGCAATCCAGACAACGGATGGATTCAGACCAAGCTGGAGAGGAAGTGGTGATTGTGAGGTGGAGGCCACGCCGGCCAAAGGGATACGTACACGTGTGTTTAAATTTGGGTAGTGAGGCTCTTTTTGTGTCAGTACTTCTCCTAGAAATGCATTGCAATGCGAAGGGAACCTGGTGAACGCAGTGATTATATGATCATACGAAGCTGCCTTGTATGAGTCAGACCATTGGTCCATCCAGCCCTGTACTGGCAGTGACTCTCCAGGGTCTCAGAGAGGGTAGCATTCCCTAAAGACGGCCAGGATTGAATCCTGGACCTTATGTGTGTAAAGCAGGTGCTCTACCACTGAGCCATGGCTTTCCCCCACTGCTTGTGTGATGTGTACGCATGTTCACACGAACGAACAGTCGCCACACTAAACCCGCGGTGTGTGCCCCAAATGGGGTGGGTTTATCTTGCCGTAACCAATTCGGTTTTCTGCAGGATTCTGTAATTTCCCCCCAACAGAGTGAGGCTGAGAATAGGGCTTAACACTCTTAAACACACACAGATGATTGGTAAGATTTGTTTGCTTGTGCAGCTAAAGTAGTGGGATGCGGTTAAGGGTCGCCTGCCTTGATCTTCTTCATTCAGTATTTCATGGAGGGATAGTGGAATTCTCCATTTGACTGACAGTAGCTAGAAGGAACAAAGCAAACTTGATAAACAACCTAAATTGAGCAACAGGAGGGCAATTTGAAAAAGAAGTTCAGCTGCTGACCATAATTTAAAATGTTTATACTGCAATTCCTGCAATTCCTCCTCAGTATTTGCAAAGTGGCTTTGGTGTGAGGTAAAATAAATGTAGAAACCCCCACCCACCCCTGATCTCACTATAATTAGCCTAAAATACACAGTCATGCAGTACCAATTAAAAAAAGGGCAACAGCAGTCAATGTCGTGATAGTGTTTAGAAGACAAAATAGATTTTCAATGTGGCTTAAGAGAAGAGTGGGCGCCAAACATGCCTGGGGAGGGTGTTCCATCCCACGAAAAGCCTGCTCCTGTTGGCCACCTGCCTAATTTCAGAAAGTAGGGACTTCTGGGTTCCTGTGCAATGATCTCAATGAGCAGGCAGATTCTTATGGCAGAAGATAGTCTGTTAGAAACTCTAGTCCTCCAGGGCCATGTTTGCCTGGTGATTGCAGCCAGCCTATTCACCTAGGGAGCAGATTGGCAGGGGGCGCCCACCTCCATCTGACCACTCATCTCCACTGTTTCTCCTCTTGCACCTGGGATTGGAAAAAGAAGAGGAAATGTGGAGGAGCAGAGAGTGGTGTGATAGTGCAACTCCAATCCACGGATTGGGAGGAGCAGAGACTGGCATTGAGCAGAGACTCGGGTGAGGGGGGCAGCATTTGGCATGCGTGCCTGGTCAGACTCTGAGAAGTCTTGGGCTGGCCTTGCAACTAAGTGGCAATCCTTTACAATTGGTGAACTTCTTTCTGTATGTCAGTTTGCTGCTTCTGTATGCCTCATGTGAGGAAGAGAACCATTGCTGAATATTTAGTTTATTTGCACATTTTTATACCACCCTTCCTCCAAGGAGCTCAGGGTGGTGTACATAGGTTCCTCCTCTCCTTTTGTCCTCACAACAACCCTGTGAGGTAGGTGAGGCTGAGAGATTAGTGACTGTCCCAAGGTCACCCAGGAAGCTTCATGGCTGAGTAGAGATTTGAATCTGGGTCT
Source organism: Plestiodon gilberti rubricaudatus (assembly GCA_026170595.1). Taxonomy (NCBI): domain Eukaryota; kingdom Metazoa; phylum Chordata; class Lepidosauria; order Squamata; family Scincidae; genus Plestiodon; species Plestiodon gilberti. The sequence goes on from JANXHW010000003.1 coordinate 219,139,168, forward strand.
TCTAGGCCTAAATCCAACTCCTGAACCACTACACCTGTGAAGTAAAACTGAGGTGAGGGCAGGTCTGTGGTAACATTGACTGAATAAACATATTACCGGTAAGTGAAGCATAATTGGCACTTCAGTCTTCAAAACTGAATTTTTAAAAGTTATTTTAATGCAATAACTGCAGGTACTTCCTAACTGTAAAGTTCTGGTGTATGGTTCTTGCTCATCTAGAAATGTTTTGTTTTTGTTTTTAATGACTTCAACATTTCTGAAAGTCTCAACATATTTGGTCAGGCCACATAAATTGAATACTCTTCCCTCCCCCTTTTTAATAATTTAGTCTTGTGCTCTATTGATGTAAGCAACATTGATTGCAGTCATCATGTGGATTCTCTCCCCTGCTCCCCCCCTCCGAGATATCTCTCTCTCTCCATGGATGAATGGGAGAAAGTGAGCTATGGTGTTCTGGGCATAGCTACTGTTCATCTTTTGACTGACCAAAATACTGTCATGTGCCTGAAATTCCTAAGTAGGAGACAGATGTTTCTGTTGTACAGCTGATGCATCAAAAGAAGTCTGCCTCAAGACAGTGTAGACAATATTGAGCCAAATGGTCTGACTTGGTTATAAAGCAGCTTCGTATCCTATTATAAACTAGGCCAGGAAGAGGACCTGCTCCTAGGGGCTTTTGCCAAGACCTTTCCCAGAATGTTCCAGTGCATATCATGGCATATGAGAATAGAAGGCTATTACACTTGTTTAGTGGGCTAATGATGATGCTCTATTTGCATTACAGTGCAGTTCTGCTAACCTCTGTCTACAGTGATAAATACTTGAAATTAAGAATCTCATTTAAGACTTTCAGCAAGTCCTATGGTTTGGTTGTTTGCAATAGTATATTGCCCAGTTTTCCTCTTGGTGCATGATTCTAACAGCCCAATCCTGCCTAGGGCGGTTCCTAGGCAGGATTGGGCCAGCGCGGACGGAACTGGAGCACACCTTGGGGTAAAGGGATGAAAGTCTCTTTCCCCTGGGGAAAGTCTCAGTGGCCCCTATGGAACTCCTCAGATATGTGCTGGCAAAATGGCCGACGCAAATCTGAGGAGCTGGTGTCAGGCCAGCCAGGCCCAGGACGGGGGATAGGAATTGGTGGAGCATGCTTCCGATAATCCCTCCGCCCCCGCCGACCAATCACCCCCTCCCCTGCCAGCCCGGTCTGCCCGCCCCCCCCCCCCCCGCCGTCTAGCAGGGATTTACCTGCTCAGTGTGGTGGATGGGCCGGATGCCAGAAGGGTAGGTCGGCTTTGGCGCCAGCGGGGTCTACTCACCGGGTGTAGAAAACATGCTTTACGGCATGTTTGCAACACCCAGCGCCAGTGGACCTGTCGCTCCGCCAATGCTTAGTGTGGATTGCGCCGTAAGCCTGATATGCCTCTTGGTAAACTAGCTTGTGGGTCAGCTGTAAAGGTGCTGGTTCAGGCCGTACTTTAATTTCTGAACCTGACTCGCACATTAATTAACATGCATGGTAACAGGGCATGTGTAGTCTTGGCTCCTTCCCTTGCATCTGGGAATTGGGGGCTTTTCCTACAATCATGGTTGGTTTGTGTACCATGCCGTTATAGGAAAGACACCCCCCCCCCAGACATGATTAATGGGACTGGTCTGTGAGATAAGGGGATCGTACGTACTGGCCCAAGGGCAACTATTCACATGCATTTACCTGGTTCAGCAAGTGAGTCTACTTCTGATTCTAGTTAACTTGTCTAACCAGTTGGAGCAATTTATGTAAATAATCTACAAAGCCAAATATCTGTAGTTCTTCCTTTCTAGGTTGGGTTTTCTAGAGTCTTGTCCTGCAGCCTCCCATGTCAGTTCTGGAAATTCCATTTTCATATGTGGCCTTATTTTTGTGGGAGTCCAAAAAGCCTAACCAATGGTTTTTCATGTTAATTGCTGGTACACAAGTGCCTAATAGCAGCCATTTTAGATGTGTGTTTCTCTCTCTGCCCCCATGCAAGTGTGGCTCCTTCTTGGCATCCTATTTTGTACTGAGCAACTGGTAGCAACAAGGAAAGCAATAGGACTGATCTAAAAGTTTTACAAAACACTTCAAACCCCCCCCCCCATGACATGCACCCGCTGTTCTAGCAATTGTTGTTAGGGAAACAACTGTAATTGTGGGGAGGGGGGGTTATTCTCCCCTTTGGAGTGAGGGCACTAGTACTGTGCTGCCCATACTCTGATTTAGCAGCTGTGTCATCAAGTAGTCGGGTCACGTAGTGTTGCCATCAAGAAGACTATTCAGAGTGAGGACAGTGCTTCCTGCTCTCACTCCGATTTTGGCTTTGTGCTATTGTCGCATCAAGAAGTATGTATGCTCTTGCTGCCTGTGTGATTTCTCATTAAAAACCCTTGCTTAAAAAGGCACCCAATCAAGTTGCAGATTGCTGTGAGGCCTGGCAACAGTGTATATGAACACTAGCCTGAAACTTCTTGCAAAAAACAATCCTAAAACAAACAATGGTTGCACCCACCAGACCAGTTGAACTACATGATGTACAAACTTTGCTAAGATGTCACTGTATGACCTCTTCTCTGTACCTGAAGACGTCTTTTCTCCCCGAATCTGTTCCCAATAAAGACACGTTCCTTTAACTGTTACCTCCCCCGCTCCCCACCCAAATCAAATCTAGTGGCTGAAACTTTTTTTAATTTTTTTTTACTGAGTTTTGCGTAATTGTGTTAAGATTTATCCATCAAATGGATAAAGTGAGTCAGCTGAGTATGGCACCTATAATTTTGGATCAAATTGTAGAGATGCAATTTCTATTGATTTCAAATGGAGGAACGTATTCTTTTTTTTTTATTAAACAGTTGTGCGTGACGTTGTTTGTGCACTCTTGCAAAGGTAAAGAAGAAATAATTTCTAACAATTTAGTAGAGTAACAAATTGGTCTGCTGGAGACAAGCTCTTGCACATCATCCCAAGGAAAACAGCCCCCTATTAAGGCACATGATCGAAAAGGAGAAGGAGGAACCAGGGAACCTTGGGTCCCTTCGGGGAGAAAGGCGGGGTAAAAATAATGTAAATAAATGTAAATAAACTAGAGCTGCCCTGGGTGTAATATGCCCAAATTTCATAATAGATAAGGTAGTTCTAGTGTAGAAGAATAGGAGAGTATGGGTGCAATCCGCTCCTACTTACGTCACCGTTGTAACCAGTGGCGCAGCGAAAACGGGAGGCTCCAGAATGGAAAGGGGATTCAAATCCCCTTTGAATTCCCCTTTTGGAGGGGATTTGAATCCCCTTTCTGTTCTGGGGCCTCCTGTTCTCGCTGGGCCGCTGGTTACACCGGACGCATAAGTAGGATCGGATTGCGCCCTAAGTGTCATTTTTGTTTCTCTGGAGAGAAAGAGGTCAGCTTAGGTTTATTTCTATCTATGACTGGAAGCTTATTTCTGTTAACAAGCAGCAGCACCAGCAAGATAAGTAGTTCATAATAAGAGGGGTTTTGCTCCCCCTGATTGAATACACGGAGTCACCTTGTATTGAGTCAGGCCATTGGCTTGAGCCAAACAGTCTGGGATGAGGGCATTTGAACAATTGCCTACTCCCACGTGAACCTGCCCAGCAATTGAGGTGATCAGGGAACGTTTTTCTCTAGGTGCCCTTCTCTGCAGATTGTAGACAGATGGTTGCCCACGAGACGGTCTTTCCTGTGGTTGTACCCAGACTAGGGAACTTGCTCCCAAGAGAGATCTGCTTGGTGCTGTCAACCCCTGCTAACTGGACAAAGAGCCACTGTTTTAAAGTGGTGCTCCTCTTATATTTAGTGGGGGAGAGCAATTGTCTCTCTTCACCCAAGTACAGCATCTTTTCCAGTGGCAGTGGCTGGTGTTCCTGCTGCATCTTTTTAGATTGTGAGCCCTCTGGGCACTGGCGTCGCTGGAGGTGGGGCGGAAAGCTAAGTTCTGAAGCTTTCCGCCCCACCGTTACTCTCCGGTACGAGGCGCCCCGCCCCCTCGTCATACGAGCCCGTCAGCGGAGAGAAAGCAACACGCAGGAGAGTCCCTGTGCGTTGCTTTCTCTCCGCTGACGGGCTCCTATGATGAGGGGGCGGGGCACCTCGTACCGGAGAGTAACGGTGGGGCGGAAAGCTGCAGTATTAGTATTACTATTACTATTACTATTAGTATTATTGAAGGGGGGAGAGAGAGGCGGTCTGCAAGGTTAGCTGACCAGCTTGCACTGTGGAAAGAAAAGGTGGTTGCAGGGTGTTACCAGCCTGGGTGCTGGCTGTCTTGGAGGTGCTTGGCTGGAGATTGGTATGAGGGTGACTTGAAGCAGCACTAGCAGGTTGAAGTTCCATGGACCAGCAGGGGAACAGGATGAGTCAGGAAATGAACATAATAACAAAATGGCCAATGGAATGAACAACATGAGGCTCTAAAGCAGGGGTTCTCAACCTGTGGCACGAGTACCCTTAGGGGTACGCGGACCAACGGCAGGGGGTATGCCAGAGTCTGCCCCTTATCAGCATCAATCAGTAGTTAATTACTTGTTAATTAGAACTTAAATGCAATCCCCCCTGTCTGTCTGCCTGACTTCTCTGTCTCTGTCTGTCTGTCTCTCTCTCACTCACTCACTCACCCCCCCCCCCATTTTTTCACATTTAAAATTATTTTAGTACTTTAGATATTTTTGTAGGTTTTCAGATATTTTGTAGGTTTTCATTCGAGGATCTTTTAATACTGTTTATTTAACGATTAATTAGCTAATTAATTGATTGATTAATCCAATTAATTAGCAATTAATTAGCAGGGGGTACTTCAGAAAATTTGACTGTGCTAGGGGGTACCTGGGCCTCCAAAGGTTGAGAACCCCTGCTCTAAAGTCAATGGTCTTAATATAGATGTTCGCCCCATAGAATCGTATAGGATTCTTTGGTGGGGGTGACTCAATCAGGAGGTCCTCTATTTCCAGTTTAGGACTCCTGCTTGGTTCTGCCTTTGTTTCCCAGCCCAGCTGAGGGTGCGGCAGCTGGTTGGATGGTCTGTTGGCTCATTAGCCTGCTTCCTAGATTGAGTTTAATCATGGGATTAATGAGGACCTTTGAAAGTGTGAAACCTTTCCTTTACAAAAGTTGTTTTCCCCGGATTCAGGAGTCCAGGGAGGTGGCCAGGGCCATTCAGAGGAATTTTATCAGGGGGTACAAAGTTTCTTTTGGGTCCCTTCTCTGCATATGAATTTGGCTCATGGGCCCCCCTTTTTTGCTGCTTTTTGACCCATTTTTCACCCTAGACCCGGATATAAATTACCCCCTTCACCCCCCTCTCAGAGGCCCTGGAGGTGGCTACAGTCACAAGACACTAACAGCGCAATCCTGTGTAACCTTGCACCGGTGTATGTGTAATTACATTGGCATAAGTGCACTTACCAGTGCATTTACTGTTACACCGGTGCAAGGTTACACAGGATTGCTCTGTAAATATGCTATTCCAGCAGGATTTGGAGCTGGAAAGCATCATTTGAATTTTGAAGGTGTGAAAACTCAATTTCTGTTTAAGGAGTAATAAACAGGTCTCTCTTCAAATTTGGAACATTAGGCTCCATGTGGATTAATTAAGGGGTAGTGATTACATGGTTCAGTGAAAAGTGTGAACACCCATGTTACTGGTCTGGCAATTTGCTCTCCAGGCAGGCAAGCATCAGGCAGGCATCTAGCACCAAGTATGCATGTCTAGATGCATATTCACACATCACACATTTTTTTCACACTTTTTTTATACCGTCCTTCCTCCAAGGAGCTCAGAGTGGTGTACATATTTCCTCCCCTCCTTTTGTCCTCACAACAACCCTGTGAGGTAGGTGGGGCTGAGAGATAGTGACTGGCCCAAGGTCACCCAGGAAGCTTTGTGGCTGAGCGGGGATTTGAACCTGGATCTTCCAGGTCTAAGTCCGACTCCCAAACCACTACACCATCCTGGCATGGCACTACACCAAACCTGCATGGTTTGAATTAAAGAAAATAAATAAGAAATAAAATATTAACCATGTAACACCTCTCACGATGAATGAGGCGATGACTATTGCAAAACTTTGGGTGTTATAAGTGTTAATTAATTGACCGTAGTAAAATAATGTTTTGTGTGTTTCATAGACCTGGAAGTAATGAAGCCTTTAATAGAAGATCAGGATTCAGGCAGTGATGATGAGGCTGAAAATAAATTGCTGCCACCTGAGAAGAAATATCAACTTGATGATGAAGAGGGCATTACGTATGTACTGTATTCCTACTTGAAGAAAGAGATTATTTCATAATTCTTTAAATCCCCTTAGGTCCTAGTTTTTTTCAACATAAAAAAACCCTGCTGGATCAGGCCCATTTGGTCCCAGTTGACCTCCATGACGCACTGGCACGAGGCGGCCCCGGTGGACCGATGTTCTGACTCAGCATGTCAACTTGTCTAGTCATCCTGTGACTGCTGGTCTTCCGGGGCATTTGTACTCAAGCTGTTTACATGTGTGTCAGTTTTTATTTTATTTTTTTTTAATTTCAGGTTTGTACAAACACTTATTCATCTCCTCAAAGGAAACATTGGAACTGGGCTTCTAGGACTTCCACTTGCAATAAAAAATGCAGGCATTGTGGTAAGTGTTAGCCGATCACTCATTCGGTCGAGGGTGGGGAGAACCTCTCTTGATTTTGCTGTTGATTATGACATCACGTTAGTGATTTGGAGGTCCGCGTTCTGGCCTTGGACAGGTCCTTTTATAGTAGTGGACAGGTCCACTACTATAAATATAACATTATTAAATAAAATACTATTAGGGGAGGGGCACGTTCAGGATCAGAGGACCAAACTATTCTAGGCCTAAAATTTCTTTGACAATGGGGAGGAAGGAAGCGGAGCACCCATGTCCCCACTCCTTTATCTATTTGATTTTCTCTGTAAACCACTTTGTGAACTTTTATGTTGAAAAGCAGTATATACATATTTTTAATAATAATAATGTTAGCTCAGTGTGATCAGCAGCACTTCTGATTCTGCGATGCTATTGCCATTGTAGACCGTACTTTCCAAGCTGTAAGGAGCAGAAACTTTGTAAAAATGAGGATCTCGCCCTTCACACAACTGAATTCTGTGCCCATTATCAGGTCCTTGACTCCTAGAGAATAGAGATGTCATTTACTGCCTTCAGTGAAGGCATACAGTTTCTGTGCAGAGCAAGGAAGGACCCTTCTCTTCGTATTACTTACTAACTCTTGTCTGTTTTATCTCCCACCACCACCCAGCTTGGACCAATCAGCCTTGTATTCATTGGACTTATTTCTGTTCACTGCATGCACATTTTGGTACAATGCAGCCAGCATCTCTCTCAAAGGTAAATGGGGACATGGTTCATCCTGTTGCAGTAACCCCCTGCCAGTCCTATAGCCAGAAACATTGTGGTGACGGTGCCTTAACGTAGGGATTTTCAAAGTTCTGAGTGTTTGCAGGGGCAGTGGCAGCAGCAATCCCGGGGATCGCTGCCGCCACCAGAAAAAAAGTAATTTTTAGCACTTTCCAAGGGCCTGGAGCACTTCGGAGCGTTTGGGGAGGCCCGCACTCCCGTCCGCAGGCCTCCCCGAGCTTTAGATCGCCGTGCAATGGCAATTACGACCATTTCCGGTTTTCGTCCGAAAACTGGTAGTGGTCGTAATCACTGTTCTGCAGCGGTCTAAAGCTCGGGGAGGCCTGCAGTAGGGAGCGCAGGCCTCCCCAAACCCTCTGGATTGCTCTAAAACCCCTGGTAAATGCTAAAATTACCGTATTGGTCTGAGTATAAGACTCACTTTTTCCTCCTAATTTAAGTTTTTAAACTAGGGATGCATCTTATAATCAGGCTGTTGCAATATAATGCCAGTGATTTAATTAATTTTTTTAATAGCACCAGACTTTAAGGGTGCGTCTTATAATCAGGTGCGTCTTATACTCGGGATAATACGGGGTACTTTTAAAAACTTTTTTCCCCTGGTTGTTGCAGCCATGCTGTCCGCCGCCATGCTGTCCCCACCCCTTAAGGTGGCAGGGTACAGCATCTGGTTCTGCTGGTGGTGGGTCACAAACCACCAGTTTGAGAGCTGTTGACCTAAAGGATGGGGAATCGTTGCAGAACAGCCAGAACATAAATATTGATAGCCTGGTATGTTTATATGTACTTCATTCTATTCGGTATTCAAAAACTGTATAAAGTTTCTTTAGGGGCTTAGTGTGCTTGTCGGTCATCCCCAGGGCCTTTATCCTCAATGGAAGTCTGGAGGAAGTTTATTTCTTATTGAATAGAATTTGACCAGCATGCTTCCCCTCCTATCCAAAAATGCAGGAGCTAGAGACATATGCCTTTAAAATAAAAATAAAAAATAAAACTTTTTTTGGGGGGTGGGTAGAGGGGTGGGGGTGGGGGTTATAGCCCTGGTCCTATATGCTGACTTCCCTTCTCTCCCTGATGCGTACTTGTTTAAACCAAAACCTAGACATGCATTTTCTTGGAGCCCTCCCTGATTCAAGAGGAAACTTAAATAAAGCTAAGCAGTGCAAATTTTTGGCTTGAATTTGAGGAGGACAAAAGGTGGGTGAAACCACTCCTTAAGCCCCCCCTCCTGGCTTGCCTTTTTAATGTTTTTTTTTTGTTTGTTTTTTTGCCACTGCCTGTTCTGCAGTGGTGATGTTCCTTCTGCTTTTCTCCCCTCCCTCAGAACCTTCCCCTTTCAATGACATAACATAATGACATGGTGTTGCTTGGAGGGGGATTGGGGAGGAGAAAGTAAGAGGAGTGCTGTTGTCCCCGCCCATTAGCAGTAGTAACTGTGACCTCATTTCAACCCTGAAAAACTGCAGAAATGACTTTTCATTTTACTACTATTGAACAGGGTGGTGGAGGGTTCCTTTCCAGTTGGCCCTACATCTGCTCTTAAATGTGGCAGAGGCTGCGTGGCTGGCTTAAACCAGTATGTTGGCTAACTAACTCACAGCGCAATCCTATCCAATTTATGCCATTGGCTGAGCTCTGCTCAATCCCATCCAATTTATGCCACCGGTGTGACCAGCGGCGCAGCGAGAACGGGAGGCCCCAGAATGGAAAGGTGATTCAAATCCCCTTTGAATCCCCCTTTGGAGGGGATTTGAATCCACTTTCCGTTCTGGGGCCTCCCGTTCTCGCTGCGCCGCTGGTTACACTGGTGGCATAAATTGGATAGGATTGAGCAGAGCTCAGCCGATGGCATAAATTGGATAGGATTGCGCCCTCGTGTGTGTGTGTGTGTGTGTGTGTGTGTGTGGTTTTTAAACGAGCAAAACCCATTCTGCAAGCTTGTATCTTGTTCAATAAACCTAGATGGGGAAATAATTGTTTTTCCCCTCTCTTCATTCTCTTTTTAGATTGAAAAAGCCTTCTTTAGGGTATAGTGACACAGTTAGCTGTGCAATGGAAGTCAGTCCTTTTAACTCATTGCAGAAGCGAGCATCTTGGGGAAGGTAAGCTCATTTCTGCGTTTGTTCAGTTGCCTACAGTGCAGAAAATTAATACGAAGTGGTAATGAGTTTCTGGTTTTAGATTAAGGGATGTATATTGCAAGCAGAAACCCTAAGTGTCAATGAAAGAAATCAAGATTGTCATAAGCATGATATGCTAGGTGGGGTGGGGTATGGTGCGGGGAACAAACTTTGGATTTGTAGCGTGAAAGGATTCATGGCCGCATACGATGTTCAACGAAACAGGCAATATGGCTTTTAATCCCATATTGCCTGTTTCGTTGAACAAAGTTTGGATTTGTGGGATCTACTCTGCTTTTACCAGAACTCTCGGTCCCCTAACCAGAGCCAGGTGCATAATGGTGGCTTGGGTAGTGGACTACTATAGACCACTCACTGTAAAGACAGTGGGAAGGTCCTACGTATGTATACAAGTACTAATCCACATCTGTGATTCAAACACAAAAGTCTAAAACTGGCCAGCAGAGCTGCACAAACACTGGTCAAAGGCAGCCATTTAATATTCTCATTTTACAGGCAAGAAACATTATTGTTGAAAAATTAAGAGTCAAAAACCCTTGCTGATTTACTGCAAATCCCCCAGAGATCTACGAGGCATTCCTGATTTACCTTCTGCCTGGGCTGGGCATGTTAAATTGATCAAATATAGTTTGTCCGTTTTAATATGAATGTAAACTCGTCGCAGCATCCAGAAGAGGTGATATGGCAATTTGAAGTAGGATCATTGTGGTGTATCTTAGTTACCCAATGGTACAGTTCTGGAATGGGAGGGAGGACAGAAAACATGTGGCCACCTAAATTAGCAGCCTGCTGTGTACTGGGGCTCAAGCTGGGTGGCAGCAATATTACCAACCCCCCAAAAGGCTCATTTCTGGCTGTAAAAGGGCAAATGACCTTGGGGACACAGAGGGGAAGGGGGATGAACCAAAAAGTTTAATCATCATAGTGAAATTATAACACAAAATAACAAAAATCTAATACATGGCACTTATACCCTGCCTCTTAGTATTGGCAAACTGCTTCCCTTTGAATACAATTTCAAATTTTCATGGCCGGCATTAATCTTCGACCGGTAACATGCTACGGGATAAAAAGCCATGGCATTAAACCTCAAAAAAGTTTAAAAACACAGTAAAAAAAAAAAACACGTTTTAAAAATACGTTAAGAACAGTTTAAAAACTGACAGGTTAAGAGCAACGTTTTGTCCAGATTCTACTGGACTTTCTCAATCTTTCGCCTCAGTGGTTAGAGGCAGAATGGTGACTTGCCTCAGCCACAGTGACACTTAACAAGTGGAAGAAAGATGCATCGTCAAATGAGAGAGCTGATTGTCTGCATGCGTCCGGTCCCGTAACGTGTTACCAGTCGAAGATGCTTCCCTTTGCTTTATTGCCACTTAACATAAACATAAGAACATAAGAAGAGCCCTGCTGGATCAGGCCAAAAGCCCATCTAGTCCAGCTTCCTGTGTCACACAGTGGCCCCACCAGATGTCTCAGGGAGCACACAAGACAACAAGATACCTGTGTCCAGTCGCCACTCCCTTGCACCTGGCACAGAGAAAACCCACTTCTAAAAGTTGCCATGCCATGCCATGTTTGTTGGAAAGGATGTGGTTTGAGGAGCCCTTCCATACCCCCCCCCAAGCCCCACCTTGATTTTCTTCACTTCATGAGTCTGCAGGAAGCAGTAAGATGAGAATTTTATTGCTTCTAGAGCATGTTATTTGAACATGATCTGAAGTTAGCCTCTGTGATGGCCCATGGAAATCCTGGGAAAGTAAAAAAATAATCCAAAATTCATATTGTTGGTATTTTAACAAGTCTGTTACGTTAGGATAGATCATGTGTGTTTGCCAATCTGGCCCTGAATGATGAGTCCATTGATTAGCCCAATTAACTGGTCAATGCAGCTTGCATGCTTCTGGTATGGATCCAGGATATCTTTATTGCACATTCCATCCCTTCAAGGAGCTTGGAACATTCTGTATGTTTCCCCCCCCCATGTTTACCTGTTTAATGCATAAGGTTATGTATAAAGGAAGCTCTCAGACATGAGGTTATTTACAGTATAACTTGTGTATAAAGGTTTACCAACAAAACCTACGTACTGTAGTTACTTGCATTGTATTTTTCGTGAAGACTAGCTCATGAGATAGGCTTTGCTGGTATGTAATCGTTCACCCTTCCATCATTTCCAAGTTTAGGATGGAAAACTGATAACTTTGAAGTTGATGAATGGAGAATCCTTTGCTCCTTATCTCCGAGTGAGTGAGTGAGTGAGTGAGTGAGTGAGAGAGAGAGAGAGCGAGAGAGAGAGAGAGAGCTCTTTCATTCGGTTGTAGTAAAATGGTATGGGAAGTGTACGCATTTTCCGTTCATAAGATAAACTTCCTCTTCCAGAGACACAGCATGGTAGGAGTTAAGTATTCCAAAGAGAGGTTCTGGTATGTCATCTCTCTCTCTCCTTTTCATAGATCTCCATTGACATGTGTCCAAAGTTTATGATGCATGTCTTTCTATAGCACTGATGTGCACTTACAGAAACGTTTAACATAAGCATTCACAGGCCTCTTGTCTGAGAAAAACATCACTGAGGGACTTGATTCATATTCAGTCACTTAGTAAGTTGTTAGAGCTGCATGTTACCCTGGGTTGCTGAAGCACCTACACCTTGCAGGTTGAATTGCACATGTGGGTGTTTGCTTTTGTTGCACCACTCATTATTTTGCATTACATACTCGCCTCCTTCTTGTGTCCCTCTTTTCCTTTTAGAAAACTCAGAGCAGTTGAAGTGGGGCTCCCTCCTGGTCTCGCATCCAGCACTGTTTAGATCCTCATCCATCTGGGTACCTTTTAAACACTGTTGCAAGACTGGATGTTACCAGACTTTATGCAGAGTCTTGACTCGCATCTCAACTGCTGTTCCTTAAAGACAAGTGTTGTTTTGTGGGGCCTAATCTAATTTGTCTGTTTTAAGATGTGCCTATATCCCTGAAGGTTGCACTCAAGTGTTGTAGATGCATGTGTGAATCTGCCCAGAGACTCTTTCAGACACTTCAGTCCCTCTGGGTTACAAAACTCGCTCTTACTGTAGCTTGCTTCTGCTGGATGGGTCCACAGTAACATATGCAGGGAAGGTTTGCACCAGCTGCATTTACTAATGCCTGTTAAGTCAATAAAATTCTCCTCTTCCTGTTTGGACTCTGTTGAACCGATCTCCCTCCATTCTGCTTTTGTCTTTTTTAGATGCTAAACCTGAGGACAGGGCCTGTGTTGTGTTTTATGTTGATGTAATCCTCCAGAAATAATAATAACAATAATAATAATCCAGCCAACCACAGTCCTGAAAAAAATAGCTTCATTTGATTGCCTATGACTTATTTGATGCATTTGGTGTTTTCTCAAGTCATTGACTCTCTACAAACCAGACACCATTTAACTTAAAGTATATTTTTGTGTGTGTTTTCTTCATTGTGTCCTTATAGGTATGTTGTCGACTTCTTTCTTGTGATTACCCAGTTGGGCTTCTGCAGCGTTTACATTGTGTTTTTAGCGGAAAATGTCAAACAAGTAAGTAAAAGTGTTTGGAAGTAAAACTACTGATGTGTAACATTCTAGTATGTACTGTAATCCCTTTTGACATAGCATGTCTATTTTGTTTATAAAGCTTGAGTGTGTGTCTTCAGTTTTCGAGGCTTGAAATAATAATAATACCACTACCAGTATTTATATACCGCCTTTCTCCGGTAATCAAATTTCTCCTCCGACTTTACTTTAAGATGGTTTACATAGGTAGGCCATCTAAACCGAAGCATTTTTTACATATTACAAATGTTGTAATCTTGCATAGAATGCTCATTCCAGGTCGTTTCCTTCATGGTCTGTCCTCTCTCTGGCATTCGCCTCCCACGTATCGGCTTGACGGCAACACTGCCTCCCACTTAGTGTGCCAGCTACAGAATTCTCTCTCGCAGGAAAGACAGGATAGAATGTTCTAAATAAATTAAACTAAAAAATAGCTTCATAAGCTGCCTTGTTGGGAAACTGTCTGGAAGCAAGTTCCTCTGAGATCTATGGAGGAAATGGAGGACATAATGTAATAAAGAAATCTCTGTAGTATTTTACTTATCTGGATACCCTCTTTCCCTGTTAGTTCCCATATATCTTCTAAGAATGGGCAGAGTGTTTGGCAACAGATCCCTTGGCAAGTGTAGATTTTGTCCTGTAGCAAAGAAGTTTCCCCATCTGGAGTTACACCCTGCAGATGGAGTAGTTGGATTCCTTGCAACCCAGACAGACCTAAGCATGTATTCTCGGAAGCGAGCCTTGCGTAGTTCAATGGGAATAAATGTCCATAGGATTACAGCCTTGGTCAGGGGTGGTTTTGCAAACAGACATAGCAATAATTGATATTGCATAGTACTACTGTTTTTGTTAAATATGTATCAACTACATTTCATTGCAGGGGACACTTTTATCGAATTGGAATGCTTGCTTAAATGCCTGCTTTATCCTGTGGAGGGTGCCAAAGGGTTGGCGAATGGCATATACCGGTAGCTGAATGTTTTTCTTAAGGAAAAACGTCTTGAAGGGCACACTTGTCGGCTACAGTAACTGACCAGTGGTAACAAGTTACAAATCACTGTTCCATTTCACTTGCCACCACTATTCACAACAGAATGCCTTTTTCCTCTGCACCTAACCTTGGTGCTTGAAGACACTTAAAGGGGCATTGTACCACAGCGTCAAAAGAATTTAGGTCCTCCAGACAAAGGTGACCCCTGACAATTAAGTCCAGTCGTGTCCAACTCTGGGGTGTGGTGCTCATCCCCATTTCAAAGCCAAAGAGCCAGCGTTGTCTGAAGACGCCTCCGTGGTCATGTGGCCGGCATGACTCTCCTTGCCGCAGCGCGTAGCATGCAGCTGGAACATGGAGCGCTGTTTACCTTCCCGCAAGCGGTACCTATTTATCTACTCGCATTGACATGCTTTGGAACTGCTAGGTTGACAGGAGCTGGCCAAGCAACGAGCGCTCACCCCGTCGCGGGAATCGAACTGCCGACCTTTCGATCGACAGCTTATGGTCCAGCGGTTTAACCCGCTGCGCCACCCGCTGGCCATGTTCACTTGTACAATAGCACTGCATTAAAAAAAGAAAACCCACAGTCGGCCTAGAGAGGACACGAGCCGCTCCCAAGTGTGCACCATGGCAGCCCAATGGGGTTGCGGCATCCGGAACTTCCGTTCAACGACACGACCACCATTGGGCTGCCGCGGTGCACTCTTGGGAACGACTCTGGTCCTCTCTAGGCTGACGTACGCCTCGATTCCGGGACTCTGGTAAGCCTACCTTAAGAGCCAGTGTGGTATAGTGTTTAGACTAGGATGAGGGAGACGTAGATTTGAATCCTGTTTCAGCCATGAAGATTACTTGGTTGCCTGGATCGCCATCTCTGAGCCCAACCTTTTCTGTGGTGTTGCTGTGAGGATAAAATATGGCTGAGAGGAAGCAATTCCATTAATCTGCCCTAAGTTCCTTTGAGGAATCAAGATGTTCACATGTTGTAGTAACACTAGGAATGAAGATTTTCACATGTTGTAGTAACACTGGGAAAACGCTGGGAAAGATTGAAGGCAAAAGGGGAAGGCAAAGGATGAGATGGTTAGACAGCATCACCGATGCAACGAACATGAAAATGAGCGAACTCAGGAAGATAGTGGAGGACAGGAAGGCCTGGCGGGATATGGTTCATGGGATCACGAAGGGTCGGACACGACTGAACGACTGAACAACAACAACAAAGTAACACTAGCCCTCTGCAGAAGCTATAGTAGCCTCTTCAGACAAACACTTTTCATGGGGCTGGAGCTATGGAGTATATTGGTGTGGGATGGCATTTTCTTGCCTTGCGGTAACTCCTGAAAATGGCTACAAAAGCAGCAGAATAGGGCAGTAAGAATGAAGAGGTAGCAAAATGAACTCTACCAGACCACAGGTGGAGGATAATCTTTTTTTAATTTAACATTTCTTTTAAACAAAAGCCCTCAGTATAAGTAAGTAGAAACTAAGCACATGGACAAAGGTTTCCAACTCAGACCTTTCTCAGCTGTGCTAGTTCTCAGTTTGCAGGGAGTTCATTTGATCCCCCATTTGTTTTAGAATGGTAGAATCCAGTCGTCCGCTGCTTGTGTAAACTGCCTCTCTGAATTGGGTGATTGAAGCAGGTGCTTCTGTTAATGCCGTCCCCCCCTCCATAGGGAAGTGTGGCGGTTAGGGTAACAGGGTAACTTCAGTTAGATCTGCGTGCATGTGTGAGAATGAGCTGAGATTTCTCTGCAAAAAAGAAGACTGTGAACTTCAGCTTGCTCCCTTGTGAAGTGGTGGCTGGCTAGGGGTTGGTGCCAGTAGGCCGTCCCAGGGCATTGAGGGCAGCTGCCCGATGGCGCCAACCCTGATGATCATGAATAGTAAAGTTTATTCACGTGCGTGATGTTCTGAAGCTTAATGAGCTACTTCAGTTGCCTGGAAAGAAGGCTTTGTTTCCGTTAAAAATATATCATGGTTGTCACCTTTTTTCCAAATGTCAGTGACTGTACAGTGATGTTGTGTTCCTTCAGAGAGTGAATGCATTTAGAGCCATTCCAGTGCTTTGAATATCGGTCAGCTTTGGAGTCTACAAGTTGGTCTTGGGAATGTCTTTGAGTTTTGTGCTAGCTCAGGTTTTGTTTTTATCATCCTGAACCATGTCAGGCAAAGCGAGTGGGGAAAACAGCATATAAAATTTAAAATTATTGAAACTAAAATCTTTGGAGCAAAGTTGTTTGTTTAAAAAAGAAGCCTCCTGGGGACAGCTTACGAGAGGTAGGAAAAGAGTTTATTCTCTAAAGCAGTGCCAAGAATGGCACGGGCAAAATAACTTTTAAGTTCAATGTCTTGTTTTGCCAAGTTTTACTTCCTGCTTTGTTGAGGGGCGAGGGGGGGGTTAATGTTTACTGTTCCTTGGCGCAACATGACTAACTCGGTATAGTGACGCACTGGAGGAGATTGTCACAGCTTCAAAGCCATGGTGACCGAGTGGTTGGAGCCGATGATGATATTGAGTCTGACATTGCAAAGGAGACTAGGTTAGGTAGCAGATGAGTCATGTAGACAGATCATCTTATCACAATCAGCAGTAAACTGTTGCTCGGCCTCAGACGATGCATGGAGGAGGGAGATGGAGGCGTGCTGCTCTTTCATGTTTTTGTTAACTTCATAGACCAATCTTGTGTTTAACTATTCAGGGTGTCTATGGGTTTTTCTGTTCCAGCCATGCCGCAATTGCCAAATCGCAACATTTAGATTCTCTGGCAACTGGACTCCTTTCTCAGAGTTTTAAGGACTGCCATTTTGCATCCTGGGTGAGCAGCTGTTGGCGCAATCCTGCACAAGTTTGTGCGGCCGGCCTAAATGGCCAGCTGCTGCATCCTGTACGGATTGCGGCCTGTGCTCGCCTCGGGGGAAGGGTACATTCATCCCCTTCCCCCGATGTATGCCCCGGCGGCCCCAATGGGTCTCCTTGGATGCTTGCCAGCTCTTTAGCTGGTGCACAGCTGGGGAGGCCGTGTAAGGCCAGCCCGGGCTGGGAAGGGGCTCAGGATATCCCCGACCTCCCCCTGCCCCTGTGATGACCAGCAAGGAACAGCACGGGATCTGCGGGAGCCGGCACAAGTCCGGGACATCGATGGAATGAGCGGTGCTGCTTACTCCTGAGGAGCTGCCCTCTCCGTACTCCCCTCTGCGGGCCTCCTCGAGCTTTAGATCTAGCACTTGCTCCATCGGCCTAACGTTGGGCAGAATTGGGCTGTGTCTTTAGGACAGAAAATTAGGGTTGCAGCCTTACATCGGTGAGATTGGCTTCCCTAACTGTGCAACATGCATTTTTTTTAAAGTAACTTATGCAAATGGCAGGTGGCAGATATCGACTTGGGTGAGGCATTCCCCTCTCGCTCTCACACAGGAGAGAAGACCTCTTCAGAAGTTTGCTTGTATCATAGCAAGTGCTATCTCAAAACAAAGCGTATTGTTTTTCCTTTGAATTGAGTGTGTTAGTAATGTGCTTGTACAGATTTAATGGATTAAAATTCTCGCCTCGTGGGGAGAACTTTGAGAACCACTGCTATACATTATATGCCACCTTGAGTTTCACAATGGAAAAAGATGGAATATAAATAAATAACAAGTAGAGAAGAGAGGGTTTTGTAGACCTAGTAATTTTTCAGAGAATCTGACACACAGAAGAATGGGAGGAAGGAGGGATTAGTGCTGTTTACTCATGATGCATTGGGAAGAGGATAGAAAGAGAGAAACAGTTTCAGGAAAGCAAGTAATGGAGAGGACGTGATTGTACTCAATTTTAAGAGTCCGAGATGCTCTGAGAGAAGGAGGGGGAAAAGTAATTGGATGTAAAGGGCAGAGATTGTGCCCTTTTGTTGAAAGACTGCATCAAAACAGTGGTATGCAAATCCAATATGAGTATCCATAAAGCCCCACATTCCAAAAACATTTAGATGTTTTGCAATCTGTATTTTTGGGTCCTATTTGAATGAATGTCAAAGTTCTCCTTGGATGTATATACAGATTATGGAGTATACCTCTAGCACGCACGGGTGTGTGTGTGTGCGTGCGTGCGTGCGTTCGTTCTCCTGCTCTTTCCATACCCATAGGACGGGTCAATTTGAAAAGTGATCGTTGGAGTTTTCATAATAGCTAACATTGTACTGATTTTTCCTACAGGTCTTTGAAGGCTATTTTGAGCATAAATCTTCTGCTAACAACATCACGGCAACTAGTGTTCCCTCAAACAAAAGGACCCTTGATCTACGGCTATATATGCTGTGCTTCCTTCCATTTCTGATCGTCTTGGTCTTCATACGTGACCTCAAACGTCTATCTGTATTCTCGTGTCTCGCAAATGTATCCATGGCTATCAGCCTTGTAATTATTTACCAATATATTGTTCAAGTGAGTATGGAAATGTCTGCTTTTGACTTTCAGGTGACTGATCCATCTCAGCATGGGGGGTGGTGGTGGTGGTGTGCCTGTAAAATTCTCAGGTTAATTCTAAACCCAACTCCATTCTATGTACTTTGAGAACTTTGCAACCACTTCTTGAGTGTTGCAGTGAACATTTCAAAATGTGACTCGTTGGCAGAGAGCTCCCAAAACTGTGTACAATTGTGTTTTAAAAACACAATAGAAACAACAAAAACAACATTAAAAAGATTAGCATAATAGCACAGGCAATGGAGCCAGATAAAAGCCATCACTCGGGTGCAAAAGTTAATCCAGGTTGAAGGTCCTTCTGAACAAGGAGGTTAAATGGGAGGTCCAGATCTCTCTGGTCCAGTTCTGTGTGCTTGTCAAATTGCACTTCAAGCAGAGGCAAGAGGCAGAGCAGGACTTTCCTGGCAGATTTAAAAGGACAAGCAGGAGAAACTAGATAGTCTTTTTAAGTACCCTGGACCCAAACCTTTGAGGGTTTGGAGGCCATAACAAGGAGGGCTGTTTATTTCATGCCCTTCTTTGTGGGTTTCCTGGAGCCCTTCATCTGGCCACAGTAGGAAATAGGATGCTGCACTTCTTAGTTAGACACAGCAGAGCTTTTCTTGTTCGACTTGAACTAGTGTGCTATGCAGAGCTGGTTCTAATGGGCAGCTATGGTGGGCATTTAGGACCATCTTCCTGAAGAGGGTACTGATGTCCAGGGTCAAGAAACATTGTGCAGTACATCCCTTACGTTGTGACCTCTCTTGCCAGAATTTGTCTGATCCTCGAAAATTGCCTGCGGTAGCTGGATGGAAGAAATATCCACTTTTCTTTGGCACGGCTATATTTGCTTTTGAAGGAATAGGTGTGGTAAGTATTGCTTTTGATGAAGCATACGTCTAAAGGCAGAAGCAAATTGAACCCCATTTCTTAACTTTTCAAAAATATTAGCTGCTCTTTTTTTTTTGTCCTGGACTACACAGCTGGTACTTTCCCTCTCTGCTTTGGGTGCCAAGTCAAGATGCTGTTTGGATGTGCTTTGGTAACTGACCCCATTTGTATTAGACCCCTTGTGGGTTTCTTTCTTTTCTTTTCTTTTTTCTTTTTCTTTTCTTTTCTTGAACTCCGCTGATCAGTCTTCTATTTCTAATATAAATGTCAACTGTTCCTATAATTTTTTTTAAGTGATTGCTTAAAAAATTGCACTACACCAGGATGGTGTAGTGGTTTGGGAGTCCGGACTTAGACCTGGAAGATCCAGGTTCAAATCCCAGCTCAGCCACGAAGCTTCCTGGGTGACCTTGGGCCAGTCACTATCTCTTAGCCCCACCTACCTCACAGAGTTGTTGTGAGGACAAAAAGGAGGGGAGGAAATATGTACACCACTCTGAGCTCCGTGGAGGAAGGGCGGTATAAAAATGTGAAAAATAAATATTGGCCATGGGAGTCTACATGGATGGAAGGGCAGGGTGAAAATATTTTCACAGAGTAAGGGCCCAGTCTGGAACATGTGTTCTGGTGGCATAGCATGCTAAGTGTGTACTTAACTCTACACCCATTGCAGCTCCTGTTCCTCACATGATTGGGAAACTTTTCTATAAGCCAGGCTTGTGGTGTGGAGGGTTTTCCCTGGAAAAAGAATGACATATGAGACTGGAAATCCTGTGGCTGTCACTGAAAATCTAGTTCTACCTTTTTGGAACTGAGAGCGCTTTTGAAGTAGTTTGCATCTCCATCACACTCCATTTGCACAATTTTGTCAGGGTGTAAGACTTCAGCTTCTCATGATGGAGAATTTGGATGACCTGGTTAGATAGAACTAGATTTTTCTTAGTGCAGTGTATCCACAGCCCTATCTATACTGCTAACTGGGCAAGAGGCACTTTTTCAATTGGTGCTCCTCTTATATTTTGCAGGGGGAGAGTGACTGCCCCCCTTTCACCCCAGCACAGTCTCTTTTCTGGTGGCTGTTGCTGGAGTTCTTCTGCATCTTTTTTAGATTGTGAGCCCTTTTTTGGACAGGGAGCCTTGAATCATTTGATTTTGTCTGTAAACCGCTTTGTGAACTTTTTGTTGAAAAGCAGTATATAAATAATAATAATAATAATAATAATACTAGCAACCACACACAAGCCAATTTAACCCTCCTTCTGTGAACTTAGTATGCACCGTTGCACTTTAGGGAACCTGTTTAATCGGCTCTATCGGACTTGGCGCCCACTCTGCTTGTTTCCACCCCCTGTTTCAGTGGCTTTGGAGCTGGACTTCTCCATGAAGTCCTCACGGTGCCTGCTTGCGCCAGGACCATCTTGCTTTGTGCATCCTAATTGCTGCATTGAGGTGCCTGGGAGAGTCTGCTTGGACCTGTGCCTGCTGTTGAGACAAGTCTCTGTTTACAGGGCTCTGCCGTACCCTAGACTGTGCTCTCCGGTGTAAATGACCTCCTTCTGTTTCTTTCCTGTGCGAGTTACATAGAGGGAATGAGGGTCACTGCAGAGTGACTGGCATCGGTTACCTGCTGGCCTTAACTCCTTGTAAAGTTTGAATGCCAGGGCAGCAGGTTGCTAATGACTTGAGAATATTGACAGGAAGAGCTGACAGCAGGGCTGCATGCTGGTTAGTCCTCTAATTCTGTGTATACAAATTTATGAGAAGGCAAGAAAGAGCAAGCAGGGGAAAGGAAAGGGATTTAATTGGAGAGTAGCATACCGGCTGTACTTCGGAATAATTATTTTTGTCTTTTGGGAGCCTTTTTTCCGGCACTAGAGACACTCAAGGGGTATTTTTTCTTTAAGACAAGGATTCTTAACCGGGGGTATCCATACCCCTTGGGGGTATGGTAACCAAATGGTCGGGGTACGGGACTCAATCTCTGAACAATTGTTTTAAAATTGTTAGATTAGATTAACTATCACCATTATCAGTACAATCAATCAATCAATCAATCAATCAATCAATCAATCAATCAATCAATCAATCAATCAATCAATCAATCAATCAATCAATCAATCAATCAATCAATATCTTTATTATGGTCAAAGACCAGCCCAAAACAGAAATAATACAAAATTACATTTAAAATTATCATCAGCCCAAGAAAGCAGCCACTCTAACAAACAATGATCCACAAATGTACATAAAGTCATAAATTGCAGATTGGTATACAGCCCTCTATACAATGTCTTTGATCAGAACCAATGACTCCACAGTCCATCATCTTTTTCCGCACACTTATCGCGGCCGCAAAGAACTTAGCAACACTATATATAATTGCGAGATTAGAATCTGATAAAAGCAAATAGGTATATTGATGGCATGTGCGGCCTGGGAAGCGATACAACAGTGGGAATATAAGAGTAGCCCGAATATCCCTATAGAACAAACAATTAAATAGCACATGTTCCGTTGTTTCAATTTGTTCCATACCACAAGGGCAGAGACTGTTCAAGAAGGGGATCTTTTTATAACTACCCTCCGACACTGCTGAGGGAAGTCCATGACAACGGGCCAAAGTAAATGCCCTTCTATGCTTAAACATCTCTAACTGCGCTAGATAGGGTACAGGGGAGGTAATATATGCAAGATCCTCCCTAATAAAAAATTCCGAAGTGCTGCTTAGGTCGTTCTGCCTTTCAATGACTATAATACGCTGCCTAATATTTGCTCTTGCCTGATCAAATCCCATATTTAGCAACATTGGCAAAGAGAAGCCCAGCAAAGTTATTTTCTGCTCATTTGACCAAATCCAGGTGGATTTATAGTCATCTTGTAATGTTAATGGAGCAAGGCCAGCTGGCAGAAAAATGAGTCTAAGCCAGTATAAGAGAATAGTAATCCAGACTCTGGCTTCAATATTAATTTGACCTGTCTCCAAACGCATTTTTACATTGGAAACATCTCTGGGTACTCCTAATGCTGCCCTCAGAAACTTTGTTTGCACACACTCTAAGGTCCTGATATTTGGAAAAGGCCCCAATTGGGAGCCATATAATAATTGAGCCATTGCCTTTGCTTGAAACAATTTAAGAGCTGCAGGGAAGTAATGACCTCCTTTAGTTCTCATAAATTGTATTATGGCAGACGCACTTCTCTGGGCGTTTAACGCCACATACTTTCCATGGGCTTTCCTAGAGCCGCTTGCATGGAAGACTACACCTAGGTATTTGAAATGGGTCACCTGCTCAATCTTATGTTTGTCAATTGTCCATGAATGGATCTTTGGCCTTCTGGCAAATGCCATGATCTTAGTTTTCCATTATCGGTACAGATTGAGGCATTCTGTTCCTAGCTATCCATATGTAAAGTAAAACCAAGCTATTGACATCTTTTGAAGTCACACTGGTACCCCATAGGACTGGTGAGAATGATGATGACCTTGACAGTCTGGTGAAATGACGAAACCGGAAGTGGGTCGCGATCGCGTCAGAGGGCTGCTCCGACGCTTGGGGAGGCTTGCATAGGGGTCCGCAGGCTCCCCACACACCCTGGAGGACCTCCAAAGCCACCAGGGAAGCCTCCCATGCAAACTCTCTCTCACAGAGGCTTCTGCAGCTTGTCAGCGGCGTGTCGACAGCTCTTCGACCTGCACACGGATTATTTCGGGCATCTCGATTTGCCATCCTTGATATATCCTTATATAGTTAAGCGAAGGGGAAATGTTGTATACTACTCTCTATATTGGATAGATTTGCTGTTATAATTGGACTGGACTTCCTAAAACAGAGTGTTTGTAGCCTCCATATGAAATTTGCAGACTATTAATTCTGGAGAATGACTTTAATGGTATTACCCTGCTTCCCCGAAAATAAGACCGGGTCTTATATTAATTTTGGCTCCACCCCCCCCCAAAACGCAGTAGGTCTTATTTTCAGGGGATGTCTTATTTTTTTTTTAATGTACCGGTACAACAATTTACGTTTATCCAAATGCAATCATGTCATCTTCTTCTGGAACATCGTCATCATAACTCTCCAAACCCTGCATTTCCGGCCTGAATTTCTTGCCACTCCATTGCCTGTAGAACCATTGGCCCAATCTCTCATGTCCAGAAATAGAGCAGGCGAGTAATGGCAGGCGAGCTCCAAACTACCGCAAGGTCTTATTTTCGGGGTAGGTCTTATTTTTGGGGAAACAGGGTAGGTACATTTTTGTACAAAACACGGCTTCACTCCTCTTTTGTAAGGTGAAGGGTGTTCTTCAGCAATTTTAAACAGGAAACAAATTTGTTTGTGCTGATCTGTACTGTTCAGGCACATTGCCACTTTTATTTAAACAGTGAATTTACCCAGTTGTTTTTCCTTCCTGCTCTCCGATTGAGGTGTGGTAGATCTGAAGATCTAAGCAAAGAAAAAAAAATGTTTCATTTCTATTAGACATGAAAGTCAGAGGAGAGAAATGAAGATCCTTGTCAGCCTATTACTCTAAACTGACATCTTCTCAAGGTCTGCTTTTTGCACTGGGGATAAAGCAGCTTTTCAGTAAGAACTTGGTATTTTGTTGATAGTGTGCACATTCTGGATTTGTTGTTAGACAAGCCCCCAGATGACTCAAAGACCTAGTGTTTTCCTTCCTCCATCTTTAAATAACTGGATTATCCTCTTCAAAATGTCACCGTCTCAGATCTTGAAAAGTGATGCAAACTATTTTATCAATGCCGGTGCTTAAAGTTAAAAGCTGCAAATTGTCAGGATTCCCCCCCCCCCTTTTTTTTGGTCAGCTTAATATTTATCCCTTCAAACAGCTCTTTTCTTTCCTCTCGGTTCCTTACAACACACTCTCTGGTGGTGCCTTAAAACCAGACTTTCTACAGCTAGCTAATCTCATGCTAGCTAACCAAATCTCCACCCGCATGTTGTCAGGGTCTTTCTGGACTGGCTGAAGAAGTGGGTTTTCTCTGTGCCAGGTGCAAGGGAGTGGCGACTGGACACAGGTATCTTGTTGTCTCGTGTGCTCCCTGAGGCATCTGGTGGGGCCACTGTGTGACACAGGAAGCTGGACTAGATGGGCTTTTGGCCTGATCCAGCAGGGCTCTTCTTATGTTCTTATGTTCTTATGCTGGTGGTGTTAACAACCATTAAAGGGCCAAGAGCATCCGTGTTGAAAGGTTGGCCACCCATGACCTATAGCTTGACAGACATATGAAGCTACCTTGTACTGAGTCAGACTATTGGTCCATCTTGCCCAGTGATGTCTGTTGTGTCTCAGTGGCTTTCTCGTGATCTGGAGGCAGACATTTTTCCTAGCCTTGTTGCAAAAGAGCCTTTAACTGAAGATGCTGGGGATTGAGTCTGAGGCCTTCTGTAAACAAGGCATGTGCTTTGCTGCTGGGTTTGGGCTCCTCCACAACTTGGATCCATTTTTTAAACCCTCAGCCAGCAACACGAAACCCATTTGTTTACATTTTTTTAATCATAGATGTCTTACCCTTTTTTTGACCTGGTTTTTTTTTTATCTGCTGCCTCCCCTCTACCCCTAATTCTTAAAAGTGGCAAAGATACTAGAAGAGACTCTTCTACATTTGGGGAAACTTGTGCATATGAAAATGATTTCTTTCTCTTGTTCTTTTAATGCAGAGGTTCTCAACCTGTGGTACGGGTACCCCTAGGGGTCCGCGGACCTCTTGCTGGGGGTACGCCAAGCCCTGCCCCTTATCTGCCCCTGTTTTAATGTGTTTTTTGGGTTCCTTTTAAGGGTTTCCGTTCAGTAATTTGCTATAGAAACATGTTGCAAGGAACTGAAGTCAAAGGCTCTTCTTTGATAAGATCTACCTCATGTGCATGCCTCCTCTCTTTCAGGTGCTCCCCCTCCAGAACAGGATGAAAGACACCACTCGCTTCCCACTGGCACTCAACATTGGCATGGGAATTGTGATGACCTTGTACATCTCACTGGCCACCCTGGGGTATATGCGCTTTGATGATGAAATCAAAGCCAGCATTACTCTGAACCTGCCACAAGATAAATTGTAAGTAGATGCATGATTTTAAAGAGCTCCCTGTGTCCCTGACTGCTTTTTAATAGCTCCATGTATAAACATTTGCATTATGACATTTGGGAGAGGCTGTGGCTCAGTGGTAGAACACCTGCTTTGCATGCAGAAGGCTCCAGGTTCAATCCCCAGTATCTCCAGGTAGGGTAGAGTAAAATTCCCTTTTGAAACCCTGGAGTGATGCTGCCAATCTGTGTTGACTGGACTGACCTATATGGACCAGAGTCTGATTCCATAGAAGGCAGTATCCTATGAAAGTTGATGAGCAACGTACGGGAGAAAAAGCAGGAGGACAAATTTTCAGTTGCCTAACATGGTTAATAAAGCCCAGTGTTTTTCTCCAAGCTTCTGTTAGGGGGAGAGACACACTTCTTAAAATGTAAAATCTGGAGGCACATTTCACTCTTACATGTTCTAAATGTAAATCTTTGGGGCTGCAAGAATTCTCCTATATTTTTGCAGGAGTCGCTGCTCTGCGTATGATTCCTGAATAGAAAGGGGAAAGTCCAGAGCAGTGACTCATGCCGAGATGCAACAGGCAGCTACCACCAAGGATGAGTAATTCTGATCCAGAGAGGTAGCAAAAGTGACTGGCCAGCTGTACGCAATGTAGATAGAGTTGCCCTCCCTCAGCAAAGGTTGATTGAAAGGAGGCAAGCCAGAACAGTAAATCATTCAGGGAGGCGGTAAGGCAGCCTCCTGTGGAGAAGGTAGTTTGTGCTCAGGAGGCTTTAGGCATTCCATTATTTCTTTTCTTGAAGCACAATAGTGTGCCTTAGCAACACATGGGAAATGCTGATGTCACATGTGTATAATAATTGGTTGCAACTGCAAAAAAAAAAAAAGACAATGGAAAACGGTGGCATCTTAGAAAACAAAAGTCTTTATATATAGCACCTTGAAATAGGGTGCCACCCAGGACTAGCCCGTCCATGAAGCGAATGAACCTGTTTGCATTAGGTGGCAGATTGGGGTCGGTGCACAGGGGGTGCTCCCCCTCTGCTGCTGTGGACAGAGCCGACCTCCATACCAGCTCCTTCCTCTTTAATCAAAGAAGGAAATGCAGGGCATGCTGGGATTGCGCCCAGATAACTCTGCGTGTTCTGCTTTGTGTAAAGAGCCTGTGCGGAGGAAGGAGTGAGATCTCTGCCTTCCAAACGCAGAGCAGTGTAATCTAACTCCGGGCAGAATGGAAGAGGTTAGGGAAGCAGCAATGTTCCAGTTTAAGTTGCAAATGATGACTTTAGGGAAAAAAATGGAGTGCAAGATAGCCAAGGGAGACTTCAGTGAAATTTGCATTATGACTTCATGGGAAATGCTGAGACTTCAGTGATCTTGACAGCAGCTAACAAATTAACAGCTTAATTAATATTGTTTCAAAATGGCTTTCTCATAGGAGAAATATTTTGAATGTATTGTGGTGCTGGAAACCTGCTTACTCATTGGATTGGAAACTGTTTTTTTTTTTTTTTGCTTTGAAGTCAACTTGTATCTTTAAGCTTTGAAGTTTTGGAAGTAATTACTTTTTCAGCTTATGGTTTTTAATGGTGTCTGTTCCTCCCCTCCATCCCCCTCCCCCCAGTAATTTTTATTGCTGCCTTTGGGAGAAAGTCTTCCAGCTCAGCACTGACTCCGGGTTTTGAGGGGCTCACAGCAAAGTGTCTAGGAGAGTGCCCCCCACGAGGTCCAGCTGGGGGGTGGCTTCCAATTGCAGATAGGGAAGAGAGGTGATGGCAGTGCTGCTGCTGCTGCTGCTGCTGCTGCTGCTGCTGCGGCCTCTCTCCCCCTTGGCTGTGCCATCCACAAATGCCATCCAAATGCCTCTTGGCTGTGCCATCCACAAATGGCAGAGGCCCTCAGACGCCTCTGCCAAGATGCAGGAACCTCTGAGAGAGAACTCCCATTTGTGGATGAGACGGCCCAGAGGATATGCAGGCAGGCCGCTCTCTCGGCTGAGCTGACAGAGTTGCGCAGGACCCCTCGGGGGTCGGCAGTCGGCCCTCAAGGACTCTGGGCAACTGCTCAAGTGTACCGAATCCTGACGGTGGCCCAGCTCTAATCTGGCCCTGAGGGTTTTTCTTCTTCTCTTTATCGGTTTTGATTGGATTTTTTTTTTAAAAACGAAACAGTAGTTTTTAAAATAGAAACAACTTTTCCTTTTTTTAAACGTTTTAGCTCTGGCCTCTTGAGCCTTCTCTGTGGAGTGCGCTGCAAGATCGGCGTCATGGGCAACCTGTTGCTAAAGGCATTTTGCAGTGTAGTCATTGATCTTGTGCCTGCTGAGCTTGTTGGAAAAATGTTCCAGGCTCCTGGAAGGCCAGGCCTTATTAGGTTTGCAATATATTGGCTAAACACACCAGGGTGCTAAATGTTTTAATTTTCAAAATAATATTGATGGATCAGAAGAATACTTGGCATATGACTATATCACTGTCTTTAATAAATCTCTTGGTAACCTGGCTCTCCGGGGAAATATGAGGTGCCAAACCTTGTTGATTGGGGGGCAGGCAGGCAGGCAGGCAGGCCGGTCGGTCTTCATTTGCCTTGGCTCTGAATGGAACTGCAGCACATAATCTTAATGGCGGTATATACATTCTGCAATGCTATCCCTAAGAGCCCAATCCTATCATTCTCCCCCACCCCCCTTGGTGGTGCAGCCTCACTGAAAAGGAGCGTGCTGTATTCAGTGGGAGGACACGATAGACGGACGGATTGGGAGGCTTTGGGGGGGGGAGTAGATTTTGCCCCGCCCACTGCCACCGCTGCCTTATCTGCTCTGGTGACTACGGTAGGGACTCTGGTGTCTGCAATGGCACTCTTGTGGCAGCACTCCCAAAATGGCTGCTGACGGAGTGCTCTGTCAGCAGCCATTTTGCGACAGCGAAGCTCTGTTTTGCGAAGCTCTGTTTTGCTGTTGCAAATGCTTCCATGCAACAGTCCAATCCTGCATAAGATTGGGCTGTGAGTTTAGTTTTCTCTTGGTTTTCCATGTGCTTGCTTCTGACCCTTCTGTACAGGATATCAGGTTCCAATCTCTGAAGCTACTTTGAGTCCATCAATTGTTAGGAGAACCTTACTGATATAATGTGTTAATTTTGCTTTAAACCCTTCATTATTAACTATTATTATTAACAGTATTTATTTACCACTTTTCAACAAAAAGTTCACAAAGTGGTTTACAGACAAAATCAAATGATTCAATGGCGCCCTGTCCCAAAAGGGCTCACAATCTAAAAAAGATGCAGAAGAACACCAGCAAACAGCCACCAGAAAAGACACCATGCTGGGGTGAAAGGGGGCAGTTACTCTCCCCCTGCTAAATATAAGAGGAGCTCCAATTGAAAAAGTGCCTCTTGCCCAGTTAGCAGGGCAAGATGCTTCATTGGTACTTTAGAAACAGATAAAGATCGTATTGCATGGCAGTTGCTTATTAGATTGGTACTCCCTGACCTGTAGGACTGTGTGAAGCAAGCATTACACATCCCAAGAATTGGACTGGGGAAAGGTGGGCTTACAACATCATGAGTGTCATACAAATCAAGAAATGGATGAATTTGATTGGCAAGTAGGTATAGGAGAAGCACATACATTTCATGCAACTTGTGGAATTCAGCTGCCACACAGTGTTGTCACAGAGTAGTACTGCATAGATCAGCGGTTCTCAAATTGGTGGGTTGTGACCCACCAGGAGAACCGCTGTTTCTTGTTGGCCCCTTAAGGGGCGGTGACAGTGGGACAACAATGGCAGCGATCTCAGGGATTGCACCGCCGCTGGGGGGAAAAGTGTTCTTCCTTAACTCAACGGGGGTCCTGACGGCTTCCGGAGGGTGTGGGGAGGCCTGCAGACCCTTTTGCTGAGTGATGATCTACAGCGGAGTGGCGATCTGCAGCGCAGGGAGGTCAGCAGAGGGATCTGCAGGCCTCCTAGTTCCCTCCGGAAGCCGCCAAGACCTCTGGTGAGTTAAGGAAGAACACTTTTACCCCTGCCGGCGGTGCAGTTCCCGGGATTGCTGCCATCACTGTCCCCACCCCCACAAAGACTCAAAGTTCTCCCCTCCTCTTGGGGGGAGAACTTTGAGAACCACTGGTATAGATGGTTTTAAAAAAGATTAGAACAGTCCATGGACAATAGATATAGCAAGGATTGCTAGCCTTGGCCGGAGGAAAAACAAAACCTCTGTATTCAAGAGCCGCATACCTTGGATTACCAGATACTGAGGTCATTCCCAGGAAGCTTCCAAACAGGGTGTCTGTTTGTCTGGTGTTGGGTTAGATGTCTCTTTTGGTCTGCTCCAGTAAGG
Source organism: Plestiodon gilberti rubricaudatus (assembly GCA_026170595.1). Lineage (NCBI taxonomy): Eukaryota > Metazoa > Chordata > Lepidosauria > Squamata > Scincidae > Plestiodon > Plestiodon gilberti. The sequence goes on from JANXHW010000003.1 coordinate 219,169,016, forward strand.
CAGTTCTCCTGGTTGTATGAAAAAAGCAGGAGGATGGAGAGATGACAACATCTTTGAGAAGATTCCTTGTCCATGCATCAAGTTTGTTTTCTGATCTTTTGACTGATGTGAATTCTGTTTCAAATGTCTCTTACAGACTGTACCAAATAGTGAAGCTTCTGTATTCCTTTGGGATTTTTGTCACCTACTCGATTCAGTTCTACGTTCCAGCAGAGATAATCGTTCCACTTCTCATCTCCAGAGTGCAGCAGAAACTGAAACTTGTCTGTGAACTGATATTGAGGGCACTCTTGGTCTGCTCCACTTGTAAGTGCAAAGGACTACGTGTCATCTTTTGATAGTTGCTTGGCGGGAGGGGGGAAATGCATTGGTGAATTTTACCGTTTCTGGTATTTAACAAGCTGGAGGTGGATCTTTTTCTATTTTTTAAGTGACTGTCCAGAGAACATAAGTTGTGTGCCCCTAATTAAAGGATCATGTATTACCGGTAATTCATGTGATTTGTAAAATTATTCACACTGTGTGTATGATATCATTGACCATAGTTGCTGCCTATGCAACAGCATTATATTGTAACATGGGCACCGGCCCAATGTTTAATCTAGTTCAGTTTTTCTGGTCTCATAACTTCATGGGGGTGGTGTGCACTTAAATGGTTTAGAACAGGGGTTCTCAACCTTTGGAGGCCTGAGTATCCCCTATCATGGCCCAGTTTTCTAAAGTATCCTCTGCTAATTGCTAATTAATTGGATTACTCAATTAATTAATTAGCTAATTGTTAAATTAAAAAGTTCTAAAACAATTTTAAATGTGAAAAAATGTCTTAACTTTGTGTGTGTGTGTGTGTGTGTGTGTGTGTGTGTGTGTGTGTGTGACAGACAGACAGACAGACAGACAGACAGACAGGGATTGTATTTCAGTTCTAATTAACAAGTAATTAACTACTGATTGATGCTGATAAGGGGCAGGCTCTGGCATACCCCCCGCCATTGGTCCATGTACCCCTAGGGGTACTCGTACCACAAGTTGAGAACCCCTGGTTTAGAAGAATTCCTTGATAGACATTATGGTATTTAATAGTGAAGGGTGAACTTGTGTTACTAATATGTTGTTTGGGACTTGTTGAGTTCTCCCAGATGAGTGTTGGAAGCTGGGGCGGCTGATGATTAGGTAGGCTTACCATCGTCCCGGAATCGACGCTGGCTTCGGCCTAGAGCGGACCCGAGCCACTCCCAAGGGTGCACTGCGGCTTCCGAACTTCCGGTCAACGACGCGACAGAAGCTGGAACCCCATTGGGCAGCCGCAGTGCACCCTTGGGAGCGGCTCGGGTCCGCTCTAGGCCGAAGCCAGCGTCGATTCCGGGACGATGGTAAGCCTATGAGTTCTGGTGCAGACTACAGCGGATTGGTAGGTGGCTCCCAAAAGATCAGGGCTCTTTTATTGGGACTCTCAACAAAAGTTTTACAAACACTTGTGTCTCTAGGGTTGCCAGGTTATCATGCCCTGGGTTTTTAACAACTGCTGTCCACAGAAACGTAAGCAGGTGTAGCTTTTCCTGGCATGGTGACAAACAGTGAGGAAGGTGTCCCTTTTGTTACATTTGTGCTGAGCTGCTGCTAAAAGCCTGGGAACAGGGCCAGAAAACATGGTGACCTGAGCTGTAACAGTACCTTGAATCTTCTAGTGTTAGAAACCAGACACTTGGCTTCATTTTTAACGTCGACCAAGGAGGAAGGGATGAGAACTTCTTTTCTTGTGGCTGTGAGAGAAAACCTTTACAAATCCAATCAGAGCCTTGGTAACTATGCAGACCTCCCAGAACAAGCAACAGTAAGTAAATTAAGTGATGCTTTTTTCATTGGACCAACTACATTAAACTAGATAAAGGGGGTCCTTTGGAAGCGGTTGCTAGGTCTGCTTTTTCTGGAGGCGTGGAGAGCTCTGACTCAACTCTGAGCATAGGTCAGACAGGGAAAGTTAAGAGACAATTAACTTTGCGGTATTTTTTTTTAAATAAAGGATTGAATGTGTTTGTATTAGGATTATGAGATGTCGTTGCTTCCTTAGGTGTGACGTAGTTGCTGGACGTAGGCAGCATCGTCAATTAAGCTCACTTGGAGGTTATTGGGGACAGAAGAAGGAAATCCAAATAATAGCTCTTGGATTAAATGGGTTTTTAAAACTATCCAAATTAGATTAGCTTCCAGTTAGTCTTTGGAATTTTAGACCAGGCTCGTAAAAAGGTTACTTTTAAATTGAGTAAATTTTAATGCACTTTGGGAAATGTGTTAAATCGCTAATCAATTAAGTAAACCTGGATATTGAACAAGTTTCAGTGGCGTTGTAATATCAATGGCAACTTTTTTTGGGCACCATTAAACATTTGAGTGAGGTTTTTTTTTTCTTAAAAAAGTTTCCCAGAGGTCAGTTCAGGTGCCTAAGCAGAAGAGATGTGGCAAATCGGAGAAGGTGTAGGTGGAATTCAGTGACTGGTTGGAAGCAAAGTTGTATCTTGGCCTTTATGACTTGGGCCAGAGCTACACATTGCAGAATATGTGGGAGATGCCAGGGCCTCTGAGAGGAATTTTATCAGGGGGTACAAAGTTTCTTCTGGACCCCTTCTTAAAGTAGAGGGGGTAAAACAGGGTGGGAGGAGGACAGCAATAGCCAGAAAAATCTCCGGAGCCCAGGTCTACCAGGCTTCCTGATGTGGTGTCCAGGTCTACCCACCTGGTAGACCTGGCCCAGCCACCGTCTTTACTCTCCATGAGGCCAGCTGAGATCCCAGGAAATTTCTGGGGGCCCTCTTTTGGCTCCTGGGCCCCCTTTTTGACCCTGGGCCTGGGTACAATTTACCCCCTTTACCCCCCTCTCATGGGCCCTGGGGGATGCCACTGGAAATAGTTCACCCCCCACCATGTAGACTTAACTCCTGCCATATTGTGCAACACTTCCCCCTGTTAAGGAGTCCTGTTGTGTGTTCCTCACCCTTGCTTCACATTTGGCTTTGAATGGTGGGGGTGTGGAAATAGGGTTGCATATTATGGAAGGGCAGGGTAGGAGCTGAGATTTGTTTGCACATCTCCTGTAATGTGTTATTGCTCCTTAGCAAATGGAATGTACCGGAAACTGTCCATGTGGCTGTTGATTCCTGCTCTTGCAGTGATTGACCACACGACTATTTCAGCACATGGATTTCCGTGAACTGAGTGGAGATGTGCTGACATGGAAACTTTTAATTTGGGGGGAATTAATGCCACAAGAGGCCCCAAACATTACAGCCGTGGTAGGAATCGGCAGTTACGCAGAGGCCATTTCCAGTGCCTTCTACACAGTAATAAGCAGGATGCTTAGACACCTTTTTCACACCCATCAGTGGCGCCAAGGGTAACTTCTGGTATTTGCTGCTAATTGTGAATATTTGTAACGTGTTTTTATTGGAGAATTTCACAAGTATTGCCTAGCAATTATGTATAAAGCATTTTAGAATATTAAGTCTCCCTTGAAGCATTCCCTAATTGCTCATCGATATTAAACAGAGAAGCTTCCTCTTCTGCATAACGATGTTCTTAATTCAGTTTGTGGAAACAAATAACAAAAAGGCCAGCATGGTGCTCTAATATTCATCATCAAAGCAGCTGGGCTGAATTATTGCTCCCTTAAAGCACTATACGACTCAAGAACAGGATAACGTATGGATTGTCTTTCTGCTGAGGACAGAGGCCCTGCTGAGTGAGCAGGGAGTGGTCCCAAGGAACAGAGCCTCCTTAGTGTTGGCACCCCCATTTATGAAACCAGTTCTCCAGAGAAAGATGCCGAGGTTGCTCTTGACAGTTTCAGAAAGATAGCCTAGACATGGCTTGGTGAAAACGTAAGAAGAGCCCCACTGGATCAGGCCAAAGGCCCATCTAGTTCCAGCTTCCTGTATCTCACAGTGGCCCTACCAGATGCCTCAGGGTCCAGGGAGCACACAAGACAACAAGATACACATATTTGGATGCCACTCCCTTGCATCTGGCATTAAGAGATAGCCTATTACTAATACCAGGAGGTTGCTTATCCCTGTCATGGCTTGTAACCTGTGATGGATGGACATTTCCTTCATAAATCTGTCCAATCCCCTTTTAAAAGTATCTAGGCCAGGTGCCATCACCACATGCTGTGGCAAGGAATTTCCACAGATCAATTACACGCTGGGTAAAGAAATATTTTCTTTTGTCTGTTCTAATTCTCCCTCCACTCAATTTTAGTGGATGTCCACTAGTTCTAGTGTTGTGTGAGAGGGAAAAGAACTTCTCTCTAAGGCCTTCCCTAATTAATTGCAGTTTAAAATGTTTTCTTTGTTAATAACAAGATCGCTAAAATCAGTTATTTTCATTCCTTGAGTCATTTATTTCTGCTTGTAAGCTGCCTGAACGATTTGGCTAAAATAATAGGAAAAGCACTAACTTTAAAATGCAAATATTGGCGCTAGTCCCTGGCATCCAAGAAGCCCCTTACTCTTGACCCTGACTATGTATAACCCCTGCAAAATGGCCCATGTGACAGTTGAAAGGAGAGGGAGAACCCAAATTTGTGTCCCTGTTCATGGACTGCTTACAAATGCTCTTTGTTTTCAGTTTTCCAAAAGGAAAGGGACATTTTTTTTTCTCCTGTAAATGTGGTAGTGTGGCCATTTTGCCATGGCTGTTCTCCAGACTAGATGCTGGTCCGGAGAGCTTCATAACTATGGCACAATATCCTACTGGAGCCATAGTTATGAAGCTCTCTGGAAAAGAAGTGCCATTGGAAAGTTGTGTGCGCGTATGTGTGTGTATGCGCGCGAGCGCGTGTGTATGTAGCCAGGATGCCAGGATGGTGTAGTGGTTTGGGAGTCGGACTTAGACCTGGAAGATGCAGGTTCAAATCCCCGCTCAGACACGAAGCTTCCTGGGTGACCTTGGGCCAGTCACTATCTCTCAGCCCCACCTACCTCACAGGGTTGTTGTGAGGACAAAAAGGAGGGGAGGAAATATGTACACCAGTCTGAGCTCCTTGGAGGAAGGGTGGTATAAATAAATAAAAATAAATAAATATGTGCTTTCTCTTCAATTTGGTGTTAAGATGCACAGAAACCAAAGCAGTCTTCTTAAGTGAATTATGGCTGCAATCCTATGCACACTTTCCTGGGAGCAAGACCCATTGAACTCAGTGGGGATTACTTCTGAGTAGACATGCATAGGATTGCACTGTATGTCATGCGCATCTGTGTCAAGATGATTTTCTGGAAAGAGATGACTAGGTAGGGGTGGGAAGGGGGAGGATTCTTTACCTGATGTGTGGGATGGCAGATGAACCTACACACACACACCCCAAAGATCTCTCCATACCAACAATGATGTAATCCAAGTTCAAGCATGGCATACAAGGATCGTTTTGCATTGTTCTTTTTCAAAGAAAGAAGGGAGATCAAGGGCAACGTATGCAGAGGCAAACTGAACTGTGAGTGGCTCTGTTTTTGACCAAAGTACAAGTGTTTTCACTTTGGAGAACAACTTTATTTATGAGTGGTTGCATTACGGAGCCCAGCACATACAAATTGCTTAATGTGCACTCATCGCAGATGACTGTGTCATACATACTTGGGAAGGGGTGAGTTCTCACCTTAAGTATGTAATGGGCTCCGTTATACATTATCTGTATCTCTGCTAGTGCAGAGCTTTTGGAGGCATTCTGTAATTCTATGGTGAATGATATGAATGTACACCTCTTTGGATTTTATACTGGAGAGTTCAAGGCAGCTTACAAGAACTGGAGACATGTTGATATCTAACCAGATGGTCCTATGGTGGCAAAATCTCTTCACTGATAGCAGACTCCAGTGAGAAACTCTTGTTAATCGGTTAGCCCCTAAAAAGTCCTACTTGAATAACAGGGGGTTTTGACATCTAAAATCTTCCAAAGTTTGGCTCATGTTCGCCCAGTGTTAGGTGGTCCTATTCCTGCCCCACAGGATGGATTGAACAATCAGATGAGCTTGCTTGCTGTCCCAGGCAACAGCTTTTGGCTAGTTCACATCTTCATCACTGCTAGCTTCTGTGTAGATCAGGGTTGGCCAACCTTTCAGCATGAATACACCTGGCCCTTTAATGGTTGTCTAGGTGAGGGCATTTCAGCAGGTGCAGCTTTAGTAGCACCATCAGCACTTGCAGCTGCCAAGATTCTGTCTTCTACACAACTCTTAAGAACGCAGAGGCCCTAATGGTGGAAGGTTGGCCACCCCTGGGTAGATAGTGGAGAGGTTGCTATTTGATGGCACCTCTGTGAAAGCATTTCAGACACATGCAGAGTTGCTACAAAACTCGCATCTGGGTCATCCTCTCGTGGATGTATTGTTTAGGGTGTGACCATGGTTTTAAGATTCAAGGTTCAAACCCTGATGTTTCCAACCAAAAAAATCTTGGATAGTAGGACATCTGTCTAAAATCCTGGAATGCCACTGCAAGTCAGTGTACACAATGCTGGTCTAGATGTGGCCAACCACCTAGCTTTGGAAAGCCTACAAGCAGGGCATGAAAGCAATTGCACCCTCCTGTTTTCCTCCCCAGCAACTGGTATCCAAAGGTATACTGCTTCTGCACATGGAGGTTTCACGAAACCATCATGCGCAGTAGCCATTGATAGACCACTCCTCCATACATTTGTCTAATCTCCTTTAAAACCGTCTACGTTAATAGCCATTGCTACATTCCATGGCAGCAAATGCAATTGAATAAATTATGCATTGTGTTGAGAATTACTTTTTGTTTGTCCTGAACCTCCTGCCAAACAGTTTCATTCTGTGACTTCAACTTCTAATATTGAGAGAGCGAGAGCGAGCGAGAGCGCTTCTATTCTTTTTTCTCTCCACCATGCATAATTGTATAAACCTGTAGGTGTCCTCCTTGAGTCATCATATTCTGAACTGAAGAGTCCGAAATGCTTGGCCTTTCCTTGTGCAAATAGGGTGCTGTTGCCCACGGCATTTTCCAAGGATGAAGAATCAGGCAAGGCTTCCTCCAAGCAAGCCTGATTTTTTTTTTGGGGGGGGGGGGGAGATCAGACAAATGAAGTGTGGCCTTTCTCTAGACCTGTGGGATCATCGGAGGCATTTATTTTGCCATCCTGCCTGCTTCAAAGGCACAGTACTGTCCTGAATTGTGCTCTCTTGGCAGGCACCCAGCACCATGTATACACGAATGTCATGCTTCACACATTCAAAACAAAAGAAATAAAAAGCTTCTCAGGGAACAGACCTTCCTGCCAGGGCTGCTCTCTGTTCTGCAGCCCAAGAGGGGAAGAAGCTCCACTCCTTCTGCAGCCGGCCGTCATCTCTCGCTACATCATTGCTGGGGGTGTTTTCAGACAAGGCACTATTGGGAATGATTCCCCTTCCCTGTGAGTGTACAGTTATTCCCACAACAAAAGTTTGTTTCTTGTACCTTCACTTCCCTCTTCCTTCCCCACCCACAGCGGGCCTTAGGAGCTGCGGGGCCCAACTGGAAACAGTTTTGCAGGGCCCCAGGTTCACTCGCGTGGCCCCCAGGTACTTAATGTCTACCTCATATCTGTCATAAATCAGCAGACATCACAGTATTACTGTCAAAAGTAACAAACTTTGACTTGTATCATATCATTTTTGAGAGTGCAGGATATACATCTAATATATCTGTATTCGTAGGTCCTAATTATCTAGATTTGTACATGTAAAACTTAAATATTTGAGTCTGAATATAGGCCTACAATATATAAAACTGCCATGTGGTGTTGCGTGTATGTTAAAATGTGTTGTCGTGTGTATTTGACAAGACTAGATTACCCTAGTGCCCTTAGGCATGGGACCCAATTGGGAGCAATTGGTTTGGTTGGCTTAAAGCCAGTCCTGTCTAGTGGCGTCGCTATAGTATGGCGGAGGGGGGACACGTCGAGGTTGACGTGCCAATCGGGTCTTTGTTCGGCCCTTCTGAGGGCAAGGCTTCGAGCGGCGTTGTGTGCATGCGCCGCTCGAAACCTTGCCCGGACTACTTAGAAGCGGCCGAGCCGCCGAAGAAGATGCGGCTCGGCCTGCTCCTCTCCAGGTGCGTGGTCCGTGGGGTGAGTACCGGGGGGGGGGGTTTGACGCGGCTGGGGTGGGTGGGTGACGCAGCTGGGTGTGTGTGTGACGCGCCTAGGGGGTGACGCACTGAGTTGGGAGACTCTTGCCCGGGGTGATGCGCCGGCTCATGATGCCGCTGGCCCTGTCCCCACCAAACTATTGAGCTGTGCCATTGGCCACTGCACAGGCTTCCAGCACATAAAATGGAGTTCCCCTGTATGCATGTGTTAATGCATGTTCGGAAGAGCACATTCAGTAACAGGAGGACATGGCAAGAGATGTTATTCAAGACCTGATGTAAAATACTAAAATACTTTTGTGCATTTGACCAAACTGGTAACTTCATGATTGACATTGCTATTCCTGAACTGTTCTGTTATGTGTGCAGTTTGTGTGAGTCGGGTGCCAGAAGGTGTATATTCCTCCCCCCCCCCCTGCTGCTTCTCGTATCTGAAGATCTTTGGAAACCCTCTGACTGGAATGCGGAATGGTGCTCCTACAGCACACCTTGTTTGGGCTGCTGGGGCGCTTAGTACTTTTGCTCTTTGGATACAGTTCAGGGTGCTTTGATTTCTGTATTCAGACACCGAAGCCTTTATCTCTGTAGTCGTTTGACTGGCATCTAGGAAAGTGCCTCCGAGAGAGGTTGCAAAGAAGAACCTAAATGGAAAAGACACTTAGGAAACTTCAGTCTCTGCTGAAAGATGACTCTTTTTATAACTATGTCAGACTTTCCAGTAAATAATATTGTGGCCCAGGTTTCCAGTGGGGGACGCTGAAGGGTAGTACTTAACTTAAATTAGCAATTCGTTGCACTACAGGAAATCAAAATTTCCATGTGGAAAGTGCTCACAAGTCACTTCTTCCTATCTTTTTGCTAGAATGCCAGGGCTTGCTTCAATCCTGCCTCTGAACCTTCTTTGCTGTGCCAGATCTTTGTCTTCAAACACTGTGTAATAAAGAACAGAGTACCTCTGAACATGTGCAGTGATTTTCCACAGTGTACACAGAAATGTGTAGATCCATAGGTCTAAGCATGACTGAGCCCTGTCAGCTTTTTCTCTCCCCCTTCTTTAAGCACTAGAGCAGGGGTGGCCAACCTTTCCACATGAATGCCCCTGGACCTTTAATGGTTGTACAGGTGAGGGCATTTCAGTAGGTGCAGCTGCTTTAGCAGCACCATCAGCACTTGCAGCTGCCAAGATTCTGTCTCTTACACAACTCTTAAGAACACAGAGGCCCTAATGGTGGAAGGTTGGCCACCCCTGCACTAGAGGAAGAACCTGGACTCATCAAGGTCAACATCTCGTTTCCCACAGTGACCAACTAGATGTTTCTGTGAAATCCGCAAGCCGAGCCTGAAGGCAGTAGCTTTTCCCTGCTGTTGGTTCTCCCTGTCCCGCAACAACTACCATTTAGAGCTAGATTGCCTCTGAACATGGGTGTTCTACATAGTCCTTGTGACTGACGTATAGTGGTAGGCTTACCAGATCTCCAACCGGGACAGAGTGCTAGACCTTTAGGAGAAAGAATGTGGGCAGGTGTAGCTTGTTAAACCTTAGAGCACAATCCTAGGCATGTCTTTAGGAGAAAGAATGTGGGCAGGTGTAGCTTGTTAAACCTTAGAGCACAATCCTAGGCATGTCTACTCAGAAGCAAGCCCCACTGAACACAATGGGGCTTGCTTCTGAGTAGACATGCCTAGGATTGTGCTCTAAGGTTTAACAAGCTATACCTGCCCACATTCCTTCTCCTTAAGGTCTAGCACTCTGTCCCGGTTGGAGATCTGGTAAGCCTAATGATAAGGCACCTGCTTTGCCTGCAGACGGTCTCGGGTTCAATCCCTAACTTCTCCAGATGGGACTGGAAAAAAGCCTGTCTGAAAGTCACGGCTAATCAGCCTCTCTGGACACCGAGACTCCAGCGGGACAGAGAGACTGATTCTCCAAAGTTATTAAGATACCTAAAGCAGTGGTTCACAAAGCTATACCTGCCCACATTCCTTCTCCTTAAGGTCTAGCACTCTATCCCGGTAAACAGCTTAGGACGAGGTACCTGAAGGATTGGCTCTCCTCTTATGAAATGGCCTGTGCCCTGAGGTCAGTGGGGGGGGGCAGCCCCCTATGTGTGCTGCCACTATTGGAATTTTGGCTGGCAGTGACTCAGGAGAGGCTGTAATGGTGCCCTTCTTTGTGAATCTTCCTGCCTTTTGAAGAGCAGATTGGCTCCCTCTCTGTTTGCCTTCTGGCAATTGAAGGCACATGTATGTTCTTTAGCATTTGGAACCCTACTCTAGTTTTGCTGCATTTGGTTTCCTTATGTTCTTTATCACTAGATTGTGTATGATTGCACTGTTGTTTTAGATACTTTTGTGGTTTTATTGGTTGCTCATAAGTTATTGTAAGTTGCCTCCTTGTGGGGGGGGGAGGGAAGGCGGATATACATATTTTGAATAAATAAATTTATCTAATCTCTTCTGAAAGCTGTCTCATGCCTGTCATGTCTGCCATAACACTTGAAAACAGTGATTGAAACTTCCTGCAGTAAGAAAATTGAAGACTGTGTAGAAATGTTGGTCTATGAAAGAAGAAAGAAAGAAGTCTGTTTGCTGTAAATTGTGCATTTGTTCTACTTTTTTTTCTGGTGAATTTTCCCATATTCCTTTCCCTTTGTAATCAGAATTAAACTGCAAGTGTTCATCTTTCTAGAACTAATATTTTGGTGACGGAATGGTGGTGGTGGGGAGGGATTAGGGAAACAGTTTTTCCGGCAGATGCAGACTGAAATGTGACCTTTTAAAATTATAGCTGCTGGAAAGACTCTACTTGAAAATTTGTTTGACAGTTTTTTATTTATGAATGAAACTGAACTGTTGAATGAACTGGAGCTTTTAGTTTTCAGATAGCCATCATTTTGATCAGCACTATCCACTGATTTTTGTTTTGTTTTGTGACTTTATGTATTTCATAGCATGACTCAGACCCCGTCTTTGCCAGTTACTGCATTGGGCTGATAGGTAGCCGCCCCTGCCCCCCCCCCCAGCCAGCTGCTGAGACTGCTAATACAGAGCAAATTGCCTGGCTTAGTAAACCAGGCTTTGTTTCTTGGGTTGACCCCTAGATGTTGGTCTCCCAACATCCCTTGGTAGGTACGTCATAAGAGTTATATAACCCATCACTTTGTTTATCTGCTTGTGACCCTAAGGAGCTTTTTGAGTTCATGATGAATGCCATTCAGGATTGAATGAATGCGTTAAATTCAAATGAATGAATCAGCTTTGCTCTTCCACAACAAATAAATGTAAAGTGAGAGGTGCAACAGTACAGTCATGCCATTCTTTTGTATTTTCGCTTCTCTTGCTTTTAATTGACTTTGTCAGACTCCGAGGGCTTCTCTTCTCCCTCCCTTCGTTCTTGGACGCTTAGAGTTGGCATGTCTTCTATGTACCCCAGGCACCATTTTGCATGCCTTCAAAGTCAGTAGTGGCCTGGGGAATGACGGTACTTCAGCCCCCAGAAGTTGTAGAGTCCCAGGGGCCAGGACCTCCTCACCATGCTGGGCTGTGTCTGCTGCTGCAGCCGCTTGTTTTCCCCTCCTCTTCCTCCCAGCAAGCAGAGGGCCGATGGAAAAGCCCTCTGTTGAAGGCAGCTGCTGGGAGGGGCATCTGCTGCTGCTTATGTCATGGTCTGGAAAGAGGAGAGGTCTATTTTTGTGATTACCTTCACTTTGGGGGGGGGGGGTTTGAGAAGGATGAGATGATGTTTCTGTCACCCAATTACAAATATACTTAAATAATGTCTCCATTTTCTATAGGAGGGTGTCAAGGTGGAGGGAGGGGGCCCGCCGCGTTTGCAGGCTGAGTCAGGGCAATAATGTCTAGTGGTTAGCACTTTCTTCCTGCTCTCCTCTCTCCCCTGTATCAAAATGCAGCTGTATGGGGAAAAGCCTTTTTAAATGAGGAAGTTGCCTGCAAGTAGTAACTTTTTTTTTTTTAAAGTGCTTAAAATTGTATGCTAAATTGGTGTGAGCATGTGTAGGCAGGGCTTCCTGACCTTACCGCAAGGCTACTTCTCCCTCTTTGGATGACTGAAGCCAGGAGTCAAGTGGAGGCTCTCCACCTCCGGAATAGTCCAGGATAAGCCCTTTGGGGGTATCCAAGAGCCCAAGACATGTGCCAACACACAGTTCTCTCCAGGTCAATGGCGCAGGGCAAGGCTGGCTGCAATTTCAGGACCGCCCCCTAACCCTAACCTGTTTTGCCTGTTTCCCCCTCTGCCCGGTCTCTCTAGGCCAGTCCTGGTCCTCTTAGTTGTCTGTCTCTGCACCCCAGTCCCTCCAATCTTCCTTCCCCCCTCCTTGCTTTTCTCTAGCTTCCCCTAATCCTTTCCATTCATCTTCTCCTCTTCCACCCTGCTGACCAGCCTTCCAACCTCATCTTCTGTTTGTTTATTATTCATTTACAGTATTTTTATCCCGCCTTTCTCCCCGAAGGGACCCAAGGCGGCTTACAACAGAAAAAAATACATACAAAAAATACAAAAATATAAAAAGTATAAAAAATATCACATTTTAAAACAGTAAAAAACAATTAATGAAAATTAATAAAAACAATATCTAAAAATCGATTAAAAAGATCATGGCGACAGTCAAAACAGGAGCATAAAAACAGCAGCACCCCCACCTGTACCAGCGAGATATTAAAAAAGGCAGGGGCTCAGAAGGCTTCTTGGAACAAGAAGGTTTTTTAGGCCTCGCCGGAAAGTGTCCAAGGAGGGAACAGTTCGTAAATCAAAGGGGAGGGAGCCTCCTTCTTGACCTTCCTTCCACCCCTCCTGTTCTGTCTCCCTGCAACCTGAGACTCGGTTTTAAATCCTGGCCCTGGCCCTGCCTCCCCCCCCCCCCCAGCTGCTTTCTCCCATGGCTCAGATTGACCCACACGACCCCATGGATTAACATTCCAACTGCACACATGACAACATGCATATCACGTTTTGCAAAACCTGGCTAAGAGGGCGCTTGCTCAGCTTTAACCATTGCCAGCACTGGTGTAGATGTGAAGTCGTTAAGGGAAGAGCGTGGGAAATTGACATGTGACCCCTAACCATGGTTTGAGAGGGCTAGTGCAGTTAGAACACCGCAAATTTGAAATGGCATAGTGATTCTCAACTGACTTCCCCCCCACCAAAGCTGACAGGGGTCCCATATCTATTCATAACTGTGTACAAGAGGATGCCACCAAATTTGGCTTCTTACATGCATGCATGCTGACTTTCACTTGCTGAAATTTCCTCTTCTAAATGCCTGTTGAAGGCCAGGGCTTCCATACCGCTTGTGTCATTTTTCTGAATGTCGAAGACTTCTTCAGCTTAAAAGGCCAAACTCTATGGAATATTGTCCATACGTTTTACTGGTTTTGTATTTCTTATCTGGAGCCAAGTATTGCAACAGCCATCTGTACTGCACAGCTAATATACGAGAGAGAGAGAGAACACCTGGGGTGTAAGCAGAACAGTCAATGGACTGTTTTATATATGTTTGTCATATATAGAAGCATAAATAGTGACTAGATCAGGTGTTCTCAACCCCTTCCCGGCCAAGTACCACCTCCGGTGCCACTCTCCTGCATACCACTGGAAGTGACTGGTGATGACATCATTGCCAGTTACTCCCGGGTTTTCAGGTTTTCGGAGTCCAGAAAATGCAGGTAGGGGGCTCTGGGCGGGTGGGAGAACCCTTCTCAATTTTCCCAAGAGCCTTGGCCAAAAGCAGGAAGGAGCCTCTTGGGAGTGAAAATGTGCCGCCGAAAGCACCGCATCAGAGCCGGGTTCTGGTGGTCCAGCGGTCTGAGTACCACCAGCAGTCGGCTGAAGTACCACTGATGGTACCAATACCACTGATTGAGAACCCCTGGACTAGATGTATCCTCCATTCCTAGTCAGTGTAAGGTATGCAGTATTTTTCCTTACTTGTATCTTTCTCTTTTCGCTTTGAATGTAGTTTAGTTGTCCCAAGATTCAAAAAGTTAACTGTATAAAGTACAACTTGTACATGAAGCACTAATTCTGCAGGAACTGAATGCCCTTTTGTCCTTCTCTCTGGTACTGCAAAAATAAATCTAGTTTTGCTCGTAACAGAGCTCAGATATAATCTATTGTAAAGGGGTTGCGATAGAATTCTGACTTTGGGAGGAAATGGGATTTTTAATCAAATTTTTTAATTTAGCTTGGAGCTTTGCAAACAGAGCCTGATGACCCACTGGTGGGTGGGATGCCAGATAGACATAATCGCATGTTGGATATGGTATACTGTAAACCGTTAGTATATCTTCTGAACTTCATATGGCTGCTCTCACAGGAGGCTTTTCTTTTAATCCTCAAGACCTTGTAGTGAAGGGACTAGATAACTACTGTATGAGTTTTTCTCCAAGGCCATCACGTACTAGGATAGCCCTCTTCTTGTCCTAGGAAATTATGGGCAGTCTTAACTAGTCATTGCTTCAATTGATTATTGCAATCACCAGGGATGTGGATCAAGTCTCTGACTCCAAATCTTGAGTCACGTCCCAAGTCTCTGGGTCCACGTCCCAAGTCTTTGCCCCCAAATCCCGAGTCTTTGGTTGCGATGCCCCATCTATGTAATGGGGATAACGGGTTTAAACCTGAATAAAATTCCACTTGTCGTAAAAGGCTCCAAGTCTCGAGTCGAGTCTTTCGAGTCTTTTACAATTGCCGAGTCAAGTCCGAGTCAAGTTGTTGACGCGACTTGAGTCCGGCTCGTGTCCAAGTCAATAGACTCAAGTCTACTGTACATCACTGGCAATTGCAGTATAGTCCTAGGTATATGTATTAACATTTTAAATCGCCTAATAAATTGGAAATTGAGTCACTTATCTCTAATGAACTTATGAAGCTGCCTTCTTCGGAGTCAGACCATTGGTCCATTTAGCTGAGTATGGTCTACTCTTCACTTATTGGCAGGGTTTCAGTCGGGGATCTTTCCCAGCCTTACCCTGGAGATGCTGTGGATTAAGCCTAAGATCTGCTACACGCAAAGCAGGTGCTTTACCACTGAGCTATAACTCCAGTTCCATCATGGAAGAAAGGCAGGCTATAAATGTAGCAAACAATAAGTACATTGGCAGTTTTATTGTTGCAGGATTGAGAAATGAAAAGAAGTTAACAGTACTTTTCTCATCAAGTAATTTTCTTTTCAATGATTCATTCACATTAAGTACAGAAACTACATGCCGATGTACTCCCACTGTCTCTCCATTTAACATTCCCTGGGGGTATTGAGTTTGGTAAAGATTTCCCCCTAGGATGAATGTGTGTTAGTAAGAGTCTTGGGGCAAATATGTATTTTTTTTCTTATATATCCTGCTTTTGAGCCAAGACTGGCTCCCAAAGCGACTTACAATGACAATCTACATTGTGGTACAACAGAGTTGGGCATAAATTGGCAGCTTCTTCTCATCTTTGCTGTTGATGATGCAGTCTAGGCTTTTTCCGCCAGAGAGAGGAGGCAGAAGAAGCTGTAGGTGCATTCCGGGCTGTTTGAAAATAACAGCGCTAACATACTGAAGCAGCCTGTTTGTTGATCTGAACTGTGAGCACCCTTGTGTGGTGTTTGATGCTGCTCTTTTGCGCACCATTTTCCATCTTATTTGTGCCGACTGTACTTTAATCTGATGGCTAGGTGCAGGGGAGTAGTTTGTGTGTGAGTCTGGATGGAGCCTTAGACGCATGAGCCCGGCTGCCCTGCTCTGTATGTAGATAATTGATAAGGAATATGGTGCAGATGAAGGAGAGGAGAAGGAACGACTGACTCGCACCTCAAGGAGGGGAGTTTGTTCTTTTGTTTGCTTCAATTTGTGGGATGAGGGGGCCCAAGAGATGGTGGAAATGAGTGGAACAGATTTCCGAGTAAACCTGCGTAGGATTGTACTCTTGTATCCCATTTTATATTTCCTTGGGATTTTTTAAAATCCCCTCTTGCAATTTTTATATATTTTGTTTCTAAATGATTGCAACCCGCTACTGCAAGAATTTGGGATGAAATGATGACGTATACTTTTTAAATGACACATAATGACTTACAAAGTAGAAGTAAAGCTCAGAAGAAGAAATTTAAAATTGATTTTGTTGTTGTTGAATAAGCTTAGTGGGACATCGCTACAGAGATGTGGCTAATACAGAGTGTCATGAGGAGCTCCTGTACTTCAAAATTTACCACCACACCACAGGTTAGGTGACCCACACAATTTTCGTTGCTATCATCATGTATACTATAAACAAAATATGTTGATCTCCCTAGCCTGTGGGATTAACAGCAGAATCCTATCCTGCTCCTGCTCGTCCACTGGTGCTGCCAGCGGCGGAGGGCAGAACGGGAGGCTTTGGAGGGGAGGGAAGATTTAAATCCCCTTTGAATCCCCCTTTAGAGGGGATTTGGCTCCCCTTTCCTTTCCAGGGCCTCCAATTCTGGCTGCACCGGTGGAGGAGCAGGATAGGATTGCGCTGTAAATAGCAGTGTGGGAAAATGGAGCCCAGGAGAATTGGCTGGCTCCCCCTCTTTGCATTTGTGTCTTTGAGTGCCAGTTGAAAATCTCTTGCAGCATCAAAATGTTTTATTGGATTTTCAGAAATACTTTTATAAAGGCATGCAACATGTAACACAGTTTAATAACAAGGAACCAAAGACACTCTGGGGGAAAAAGTTGGATAACAAAAAGGAAGAAATCATAAAAGAATCCTTTCTGCTGCAGGTCGCATGATCCTGTAGCCACTGATAAATGTTAATATTAGAAATAAAAAGGATACCAGGTCATATAAAAAGAGCCCAGTGTGCTTTGTCCTTTTAGAGAGGCTTACTTTGTGTGTCTGTTTTGGTTTCTGAAAGGGCCAAGTGTCAAACTCTTGTGCACCAGTTCTTAACACAGAGCATAGAGTCCAATTTTCAATGCAATGCAATTTCCAGTCTAGTGGCTACTAAAGGAAACAAAAAGAAGCCTTGATGTAGTAAGTTAGAGTGATTTCCCGAAAAAATGAACAGAAGAATGCTCCTTGGAAGTAGGAGCAACACTAAGTGCTCAGTCAGTACTAATGTAATGAGATCTCCGTTAAGGTTTTTTTTCCCCCCCAGTATTGTGCAACTTTGCCAGAGGGCTGCCACATATGTTAATAGAACCCATTTGCATTACAGTGTCTCATATGCAATAAGCATTAATAGTTTTGTGAATAAAATGCAGGTTCTGGGGGAAATAGGTACCACCTATGAATTAATTTAAGCAAGTTTTCATGGATTTGTGCTAATACTGATTTAAAGGGTTTCTTTTGCCAGATGCTCTTCTGTGATTATTCTGAAATCTCTGTTCCTCCCTTGTTCTCAGACCTTGAGCAAGATCACATATAGCAGATAGCAGTAAGTAATGCATTTTGAATACAGTACTAGGCCCTTGGATAGTGGAGAGAGGATGATGATTTAACTTTAATTTGTGTGTCAGATAATGGCACATAAAAATAGGTCTTGCAAACAACATAGTCCATTAAATATTGTCTTAGAGATTCACGTTCCATATTAACTAAATTATTTTTTAAATAGCGGTTTAAATTACCGTGTCACAGTTCTTAAAAGCATCAACGTCTTAATGTTTCACTCTGGAATTTACATGGAGCTTCTTCAGAAGTATGGAGCAAAGGCATTCGCCGCCCTTTCACAGCCTCTGACTGGAGAGTTCTTGTGTATATGTCCCAGTCATGACTCTTAAAGTTACAGCAGTTTTAGAGAGTTCTGGAGCAGGGGTTCTCAACCTGTGGTAAGCATACCCCTGGGGGTACGCGAACCGACAGGCGGGGGTACGTTGCTGTGGCTTATCAGCTGCAATCAGCTGTGAGTCGGAATCGGCTTTTAGTTTTTTAAATTTAAACTCCCGACACCAACTCACAGCTGATTCACAGCTAATAAGGCACAGACTCGCAGGGCTCCCATACAAACAACAACAACAACAACACATCTCTGCCAAATCTCTATATAAACCCCTTTCTAGCATTTACATCCAAGTTAGGGTGACTCTGACTAAATAGTCCCTAATTTCTTACTGAAAAGAGAAACAAAATTGACAGTGAACAGAAGAGATTCTTGTGCAACAAAACCACCCCTTCTCTCCCTCCAGACTGTGTTCCCAAAAGGCTTTGAGTGGAATGTAAACTAAGTGCTTTCCTACTGGCTGGTTCAATTTATATGCTGGGTTTTAGAATACATTGTTTCTTCCATTTAAGGAAGGCAGCTCTTGTGGCAGAATGAGCTGATTCTCTGCCTTCTTAAGGAAGCTAAGAAGGAATTGCCTTGGTTTGTTTTTGGATGGGAGACCTGTGGTGATATTTTCTTTAAAAATAAAAAGGGGTGGCAAAAATTGGGAAAAAAGAGGGGGTGGCTAACCGTGTAAGCTGAGTAATTTTAATGATTAAATTTTACATTTTAATAATCTAATTAATTAATGCTAATTAATTGGCACAGGGGGTACTTCAAAAAATTTGACTGTGCCAGGGGATAAACTTGGTGAAAAAGGTTGAAAACCCCTGTTCTAGAGTTTTAAAGGAGAATCAGTTGTTTGTAATGGTATTCCTCTTAGGACTGGCATAAATCTCAGGGGGTTTGTACTTTTTTCAAAGCTTGGGAAGTACCAATTTAAACATTTTCTCTGAAACCTCATCATTTCAAAAAGTCTGATGCTCTTGAATCAAGGTTTTAACTGACTTTGGTCAGAAACGTTTCAGTGAGGGCAGGATTTGGCGATCCTGCAGCATGCAGGCTCAAACAGAATTCAGAAAATCTAGTATTGATACTCTTTGTATCATACAATTTAGCAACTTCTACCATTGTAATTACGTGAATTCTATTGCAATTCTGCTTATGGTATACTTGATTCGCTAGAAGTTCATAAAATCGTTCATAAAATCGTCGTCCCAGTAAGTCAGTAACCTACAACTTTTTCAGCCCAGTCCTGCGTAAGGATTCGCCCACTGGATCCTATGCTCGGCCACGGGCAGGCTCCCGCTCGGTCGGAGGTCTATTCGGGGAAGGGGGACACTCGTCCCCTTCCCCGAGCGTAAACGCTGCCCCGGCTGATCGGCCTCCTCGGATTTCCACCAGCGAAATAACTGGCTGTAACGGCCCAGCCGTCCGGCGGGGACCGGGATACAACCAAGACCATCCCCCGCCCTCTCCCGGGCTGGCTGGGCCTATGGCCGTCCTCCCTCCCCCCGTCGGCTGGATTCTTACCTCACGAATTGTCGGAAAAGTGCCTTACAGCACTTTTGCAACGGCTTAGGGCGGTGGAACGCTTGTTCCGCCGCCCGAGGATACAACAGGATTGCGCCATTAGTCAGCTACTTCCAGCTCTTGATGTTTTCCTAGGCTATAGAACTTTTTGTTACCCATTGCTTCCTGTGAAGCTCCCAGTGAGGCAATTTGCTCATGTAATTTATTTCTGAACTTGGCAGGTTGTCTCCGCAGACATTTGAGTTCACTTATGCATACTCCGCGGATGACTGCCTTCATGGCATTCTGAAGGGTTGCCGAGGAGACAGTGATGCTGCCACTATTTGCACAATATCATTCTAATCCTTCTCTTCGTTTATCTTTAGAGCAACAGTTGTTTAGTAGTACATTGTTCAATCTTCAAATTGGCATGCAGGATTTTCTAGTTAACCCTTGAAGAGATGAGGTGAACCCTGCGTGATCGGAGACTACTAAAGATCCTGTCTTGGAGTCATGTCAAAGGGTGACCAATGAACACATTGGGGCTTGCTTCTGAGTAGACATGCCTAGGATTGTGCTCTAAGGTTTAACAAGCTACACCTGCCCACATTCCTTCTCCTAAAGGTCTAGCACTCTGTCCCAGTTGGAGATCTGGTAAGCCTAAGATTAAAAGGAACTGATCAGTAATTCATTCTCAGATATGAGGAAAAGTGGGTTTGAAAAAAAAAAGAGAAAAGAAACACCTTATGACATTTGAATGGAGATGTCTCCAGGTGTATATTATTATTATTATTATTATTATTTATTAACAGTATATACCGCTTTTCAACAAAAAGTTCACAAAGAGGTTTATAGACAAAATCAAATGATTAAATGGTTCTCTGTCCCAGAAGGGCTCACAATCTAAAAAAGATGCAGAACACCACCAGCAAACAGCTACCAGAAAGACACTGTGCTGGGGTGAAAGGGGGGCAGTTACTCTCCCCCTGCTAGATATAAGAGAAGCACCAATTGAAAAAGTGCCTCTTGCACAGTTAGCAGGGGATCAATCCATTAGAGCAGTGTTTCTGGAAGTGTGCTCCTAGGAGCCGTGGGGCTCTCTGGGACCATTTCAGGGGCTCCAGAAGCACACCATTTGTGGCTGCCATTTGACCCGTGCCCAGCTTGCTCATCCTTCCCTCCCTCCCTCCTCTGTTCATGTGGTTCTCCTTCCTCATTTCCCTCCTGATCCGGCTCTTCGCTGGTATTCAGCATTGAGCTCAGCACTGCACCACTCTGCGCATGTGCCAGTGCTCTGGGGCTTCCCAAGACTCTGCACATGCACTGGTGGGGCTCCCCGAAACTCCATTTAGGAGTGTAAAGGGCTCCAGAGCTAGAAAAGTTTGAGAACTTCAATTAGATTACAAGATCTCAGGCAACTTGCGCCATGAGGGAGTCTTCCCCCCCCCTCTTGCATTTTTTAATTCACATCTGGCTAAGGTGGTGTTGGAAATAAGATTCAAGTCACTTCCAGTGATTAAAGTTTCATCTTTAAATGAGTCTATTTGTTGAAACATCCAGGAAGATTGATTGGTTTTCATTTGGACAATGAGATCCAGAGTTAGTGTCTTTTTCATGTAGTTTGCCTTTTATAATGATGAATCTGCCCCTGGGATCTATCGCTGAGTGAGAAATTCAAAGCTAAGAAATTGGACAAGCCTTGTAGCAACACCCTGGGATTTTGACATGCCAAGGGCAAAACAATAACAACAACAACAAGCAAAGGGAGAGATGTTTCAAGGGAGCATTTGATGGGTTTCTTGTGCTCTTTATTTGCAGTAAGCACTCGTCATATTAGTAAAACAGAATCCAGCTGCTTAACATTCCAGGGGAACGTTGGTGATGGGTGACATGACAACAAAAGTGTATGTAAAGGACACCAACTTCAGTGGTAAAGAAATAATTCTGTCCCTAAATTTGAATGCAGAGATCACAATGTCTTGGGAGTAGATCTGAAGGGGTTATAACAAGGAAAACAAGAAATAAAAATAGAGATTTCCAGCTAGAAGAGTGAGAACTTGATGTGTGCCACTATTAGATCCAGCAGAGTCCATGTGGGTGGGGCGGGGCGCTAATCAACAAGCCCTGCACCGCTCAATGTGTTTTCAAGTAGAAGACACACTCTAGATAACGATGTCTTATGGAGGGCTTGTATGATGAGGCAGGACTGCTAAGACTTTGTGTCCTCTCAAGGGTCATCCTCTGAGATGATGAAGTTAGGGTTCATCCATTTCACTAAAAAGCCACACAAGTTATCTGCTTCCTCCAATTCAGGAATGCTGTGGAGTCAAAGGTTCCCATGGCGATTCTTGTTTTTGAGGTTCACCATGTCGCTTTGGAGTTCCTGAATTCCAAGATCAAAGACCTTGTTGGCAGTTGATATAATATTTTCTTTTTTAATGTTTCTGCTATGTTAGATTGACTTGAGTGCCTGAATCCAGCTGTGGGCTATAATCCTTTCTGAATTCAGTTGCTCAGTTACCTCGTTCAGCGTGTCAGTTTCATCTGCGACCTGCCTACCTTTGATGGACTTCATATTGTGATGGACCATGATGGCTGCATCTTCTCCCTTCTCTTCTGAGTCGCCTGTTTGGGTCAAAGTAGGAGGTTAAGGTAAAGGTGACCCCTGACAATTAAGTCCAGTCGTGTCTGACTCTAGGGTGTGGTGCTCATCCCCATTTCAAAGCCGAAGAGCCAGCGTTGTCCGAAGACGCCTCCGTGGTCATGTGGCCGGCATGACTCTCCTTGCCGCAGCGTGTAGCATGCGGCTGGAACACGGAGCGCTGTTTACCTTCCCGCAAGCGGTACCTATTTATCTACTCGCATTAACATGCTTTGGAACTACTAGGTTGGCAGGAGCTGGCCAAGCAACGAGAGCTCACCCCGTCACGGATTCGAACTGCCGACCTTTCGATTGACAGCTCATGGTTCAGCGGTTTAACCCACTGCGCCACCTGCTGGAGGTTAGAACTGGGCTCTCTAGGTCATAGTTGATCTGTGCCTGGCGTTAAGGTGGGCACTTGGGCGAAATTAGCAGGTATATGTGTGATGGATAGTACAATGACGGGGCTTGGTGGCCATCTTCAGATGATGTCATACATCACTCCACTACCATACCTTGATGTTGGTGGAACGCACTGAGTAGAGGTTCCTCTGAAGATCAAAGTATGTGGACAGGTTGCTATTTTGTTTTATCTTGATTTTCATTTAAAAATAGCAAGGCAGCTTGCTAAAGACATTGTTGTTCAGTCGTTAAGTCGTGTCCGACCCTTCGTGATCCCATGAACCATATCCCGCCAGGCCTTCCTGTCCTCCACTATCTTCCTGAGTTCGCTCATTTTCATGTTTGTTGCATCGGTGATGCTGTCTAACCATCTCATCCTTGGCCTTCCCCTTCTGCTTTTGCCTTCAATCTTTCCCAGCATCAGAGTCTTCTCCAGAGAGTCCTCTCTTCGCATTAGGTGGCCAAAATATTTGAGTTTCAGCCTTAGTACCTGTCCTTCCAGGGAACAGTCAGGGTTGATTTCATTTAGGATTGACTGATTTGATCTCCTAGCAGTCCAAGGGACTCTCAGGAGTCTTCTCCAGCACCACAGTTCAAAAGCATCTATTCTTCGGCGCTCAGCCTTCCTTATGGTCCAACTCTCGCAACCATACATTGCTACTGGGAACACCATCGCCCTGACTATACGAACTTTTGTTGGCATGGTGATATCTCTGCTTTTTATTATGCTGTCTAAGTTTGCCATAGCTTTCCTTCCAAGGAGTAAGCGTCTTTTAATTTCATGGCTGCTGTCTCCGTCTGCAGTGATCTTGGAACCCAGAAAAGTAAAATCTGTTACTGCTTCCATTTCTGCCCCTTCTATTTGCCAGGAACTGATGGGACCCGATGCCATGATCTTAGTTTTATTAATGTTGAGTTTCAAGCCAACTTTTGCACTCTCCTCTTTCACCCTCATCAAGAGGCTCTTTAGTTCTTCTTCACTTTCTGCCATTAGGGTGGTATCGTCTGCATATCTGAGGTTGTTGATATTTCTCCCGGCAATCTTGATTCCGGCTTGTGATTCATTCAGCCCTGCATTTCTCATAATGTACTCTGCATATAAGTTAAATAAGCAGGGTGACAATATACAGCCTTGCCGTACTCCCTTCCCAATTTTGAACCAATCAGTTGTTCCATGGCCGGTTCGAACTGTTGCTTCTTGACCCGCATACAGGTTTCTCAGGAGACAGGTAAGGTGGTCTGGTACCCCCATCTCTTTAAGAATTTGCCACAGTTTGTTGTGATCCACACAATCAAAGGCTTTTGCGTAGTCAATGAAGCAGAAGTAGGGTTTTTTTGGAACTCTCGTGCTTTCTCCATGATCCAGCGCATGTTGGCAATTTGATCTCTAGTTCCTCTGCCTCTTCGAAACCCAGCTTGTACGTCCGGTAGTTCTCGGTCCACGTACTGCTGAAGCCTAGCTTGTAGGATTTTGAGCATAACCTTGCTAGCATGTGAAATGAGTGCAATTGTACGGTAGTTTGAACACTCTTTGGCACTGCCCTTCTTTGGAATTGGAACGTAAACTGACCTTTTCCAATCCTTTGGCCACTGCTGAGTTTTCCAAATTTGTTGGCATATTGAGTGCAGCACTTTCACAGCATCATCATTTAGGATTTTAAGTAGCTCAGCTGGGATATTATCATCTCCACTAGCTTTGTTGTTAGTAATGCTACCTAAGGCCCACTTGACTTCATTCTCTAGGATGTCCGGCTCTGGGTCAGTGACCACACCAGCGTGGTCATCAGGAACATTAAGATCTTTCTTGTATAGTTCTTCTGTGTATTCTTGCCATCTCTTCTTAATCTCTTCTGCTTCTGTTAGGTCCTTGCCTTTTTTGTCCTTTATCATGCCCATCTTTGCACAAAACGTTCCCTTGATATCTCCAATTTTCTTGAAGAGATCTCTAGTCCTCCCCATTCTGTTGTTTTCCTCGATTTCCTTGCACTGTTCATTTAAGAAGGCCTTCTTATCTCTCCTTGCTATTCTCTGGAACTCTGCATTCAGTTGTTTATATCTTTCCCTTTCACCCTTGCTTTTTGCATTCCTTCTTTCCACAGCTATTTGTAAAGCCTCATCTGACAGCCACTTTGCTTTCTTGCATTTCTTTTTCTTTGGGATGGTTTTAGTTGCTGCCTCCTGTACAATGTTACGAACTTCCGTCCATAGTTCTTCAGGCACTCTGTCTACCAGGTCTAATGCCCTAAATCTATTCTTCACCTCCACTGTATACTCATAAGGGATATGGTTTAGGTCATATCTGACTGGTCTAGTGGTGTTCCCTACATTCTTCAGTTTAAGTCTGAATTTTGCAATAAGAAGCTCATGATCTGAGCCAGTCAGCTCCAGGTCTTGTTTTTACTGACTGTATAGAGCTTCTCCATCTTTGGCTGCAAAGCACATAATCTATCTGGTTTCGGTATTGACCATCTGGTGATGTCCATGTGTAGAGTCGCCTCTTGTGTTGTTGGAAAAGAGTGTTTTCTATGACCAGCGTGTTCTCTTGACAGAACTCCGTTAGCCTTTGCCCTGCTTCATTTTGCGCTCCAAGGCCAAACTTGCCTGTTGTTCCGTTTATTTCTTGATTTCCTACTTTAGCATTCCAGTCTCCTATGATGTAAAGGACATCTTTTTTGGGTGCTAGTTCTAGAAGGCGTTGTAGGTCTTCATAGAACCGGTCAACTTCATCTTCTTCGGCATCAGTGGTTGGGGCATACGCTTGGATTACTGTAATGTTGAATGGTTTGCCTTGGATTCGAACTGAAATCATTCTGTCGTTTTTGAGGTTGCACCCCAGTACTGCCTTTCCCACTCTTTTGTTGACTGAGGGCTACTCCATTTCTTCTAAGGGATTCATGCCCACAGTAGTAGATATGATGGTCACCTGACTTAAATTCGCCCATGCCCGTCCATTTTAGTTCGCTGATTCCCAAGATGTCAATGTTCAATCTTATCATCTCATTTTTGACCACATCCAGCTTGCCTTGATTCATAGACCTCACATTCCATGTTCCTAAGCAGTATTGCTCCTTGCAGCATTGGATTTTCCTTTCAACCTCAGACACATCCACAGCTGGACGTCCTATTGGCTTTGGCCCAACCGCTTCACTCTTTCTGGGTCTACTTGGAATAGTCCTCCGCTCTTCCTCAGTAGCATATTGGACACCTTCCGACCTGAGGGGCTCATCTTCCGGCGTCATATCTTTTAGCCTTTTGGTACTGTTCATGGGATTTTCTTGGCAAGGTTACTGGAGTGGGTTGCCATTTCCTTCTCCAATGGATCACTTTTAGTCAGAACTCTCTGCTACGACCTGTCCGTCTTGGGTGTCCCTGCACGGCATAGCTCATGGCTTCATTGAGTTACGCAAGCCCCTTCGCCACGACAAGGCAATGATCCATGAAGGAGGCTAAAGACATAGCACAATTTAAAACTGCAATAAACACAGTAAAAGCAAATTGGCAGTAACCATGTGAATAAAATACAGTATGACGTCAGTTCTGTACAGTACTAAAAGGTTTTTGAAACAAAGTGGGTGGAGAGTCATGGTGGTGAAGGAAATTGGTATCAAACAGCAGCCATCAGGGGAGAAGAAGGGTACCAAATAGACTTGAAATAATGTAGCTGTTGAAGACAAGTCTCCCATCTCCATCAGTTATAATTTGTTTGGCTTTTTTCAAATGTACTTTTTTCTCAGCAAATATCTAACTTGGAACAGCTCACATTTGAAGCATACTATTCATAGGCAAAAAGAAGGAATTCTACTTCAGTCTAAGGTGCTCAGAGCAATAACCCTGGTATCCAGCAGTGCTCATCTGATTTAATGGCAACCTGTTGGGATTATTGCAGCACCATACAGTGTTTGTATGTCAACATTTTTATGTAGTCTAATTCACTTTGGTCTGCTAATGTCTTGGAGCCAGTTCTTACTTCCACCATTTCCAAGGAAACATTATCAATAGAATGTGTCACTTTGGCAAGGGCATCACCTCCTAGTACATTGAGAGCCCAATCCTATTCACACCCCCTCCCGCCCAACATTGCAGTGGTGCCAAAATGGCAGCCACTGCAATGTTGGGCGAGGGGGACGGGACCGGGAAGCTTCTGCAGTGAAAGTGATGTTTAATCCCATTACCCCTGCATAAGCCTCATGGCCCGCAGTGGGTCTCTTCAGACCTACGCTAGCACGTTTGCTAGCATAAGTCCAAGGAGAGGAAAGGGGGGAAGGTTGCAGGGAAGGGGATAAGATCTGGCACGGGCATTCCGCGATGGATCCTCCCTCTCCCGCAGCCTCCCCACCCCCCATTATGCCCCTCCCTGCCCAGTTTCGACCCCTTCCTGCCCCTTTCACCCTCCACCCTTCCTGCCAGCGTACCTTTCATGGCGCGTCCTCCGGTGCGCCTGGGAAGGCGTAGGCCTTCCTACCAGTGTCCCTAACAGCGTGCTTACCAGCACGCTGTCGGGGAGGCTTTTGTGACTGGTGCAGACTGCTTTATGGCAGTCTGCGCTAGTGCAGGAGGCGCAATTCCATTGGGCAGTGGGTTTAGGATTGCACAGTGAATGACTGAGCTGCACAGTACTCTATTTTTTTTTTGCAGTGGTCTTAAGCAGCAGAAGAAGGATCAAGAAAGTCTGTCGGATTATCACTTTGAAATATGGCTGTCGTCTTAGGACATGTATTTTTTCCCTTATGATTTATCCACCTTCCACAATACTTTCACGATATTTTCACAATTAGTGGTTGTGTGTTCTACTGCTAAAGCAATCCTGGTTATCTTCTAATAAAGGCTAGGTGCCGAGACAGCTAACAACATGCTTTTTTTTTGGTCTGTCCAGCTGTAGTTAAAATTGCAATGCCTTGTGTGGTTCTGTTACAAACAGGAAGTGGCAGTTAGCTTCATGTTTTGCATGTTGTCATCATGAAACAGTCAAAATGAGAACAACCCTTCCTGTGTTCACTTTGGAGCATTCTGGGAGACATAAATGGTGCCTGCCAGCACTCAAATCACCTCTGCTGCCCCTTGCATGTTTGCCCGACACTTCACCCCATTCTCGCCCTCCAGATCAGCAAAATAGTCGCAAGTTCCTTTTTTTCTTAGGAGGGAGCAGCTTTTGGCTTACCCTAACTCCATCCATATAAGGAGCCGCGGTGGCTTACTGGTTAAGACGCAGAACTGCAGACCGTGAGGTAGGCAGGACAGCAGTTCGAGACCTTAGTGCCGCGTGACCGTTTTCAGCTCCAGTTCCTGCCAACCTAGCAGCTCGAAAGCAAGAAATTGCAAGTAGATTAATAGGTACCACCTCAGCGGGAAGGTAACAGCATTGACCACGGAAGCGTCTTTGGACATCGTGGGCTCTTCAACTTTGAAATGGAGACGAGCATCACCCCTAGAGTTGGTAATGACTGGCTTTCAGGCAAGGAGAACCTTTACCTTTTTATTATTATTTTTATTTATTTTTCACATTTTTATACCACCCTTCCTCCAAGGAGCTCAGAGTGGTGTACATATTTCCTCCCCTCCTTTTAACTCCATCCATATGGAGGGGGTATCCTTATCCTGTATCTAGCCAATCTTCATCTTCTTTGACCTGGCCCTTGCTCAGTTCTGCATGTTGAGGAAGGGCCATTTCCCCATTGCCCAAAGTCCTTCTTCCCCTACAAGCCAAGAAAGAAATGGAACATTCTTCTTCCTCTTCCCCAAACATCTCAGCAGTTTCTACTGGTTTTTACTACCGCAGCCTGCCTAGCATGTCACATCATGATTGTTCTGCCGCTTTCTGCTGGCTGTTAAATATTTGGATAGTATTGAAAATGGAACCTCCACTGAAGCAAAAAAAAAAAAAAAATTTATATGCAACTTGAAAGCTATTTTTTTTTCTTCAGAAAAGGTAATTGATTCAGCTAGAGGGAGAAAAATCCTGAAGATAGAAATAGAACTACTACCAAAAAATGTCAGCTCAAGTTTTTAAACCATTTTCCCCAGATAAATTCGTTGAGTTTCCCACCCACCCATTTAAGTGCACTGTAAAATTGTATGCTAACCCTTGAATATCTACAAGCTCTTCGTATTTCCACAGTAGATCTTCAGCTACGACAAGCGCTAATTTTGTAGACCTTCAAAAGCATTTAAGCAGATGCTGTAGACAGTGTGAGGCCGTCGAACCTCCAGGGCAGCCACTGAACAAGTGAGATGGGAATATTTATTTATTTAAAAATGTATATCTCACCTTTTGTAAAAGAAATCAAGGCGGCTGGCAACAATTTTAAAATAGTACAACCATAAAACCAGAATAGGCCAGTGGGTGGCGCAGTGGGTTAAACCGCTGAACCATGAGCTGTCGATCGAAAGGTCGGCAGTTCGAATCCGCGACGGGGTGAGCTCTCATTGCTTGGCCAGCTCCTGCCAACCTAGCAGTTCCAAAGCATGTTCATGTGAGTAGATAAATAGGTACCGCTTGCAGGAAGGTAAACAGCGCTCCGTATTCCAGCTGCATGCTACGCGCTGCGGCAAGGAGAGTCATGCCGGCCACATGACCACGGAGGCGTCTTCGGACAACGCTGGCTCTTCGGCTTTGAAATGGGGATGAGCACCACACCCTAGAGTCGGACACGACTGGACTTAATTGTCAGGGGTCACCTTTACCTAAAACCAGAATAAAAACACAGCTTATTAATCACACACCACAAATAAATAAAAAAGAGCAATAATAAATAAAACAGCATAAAAAGGAAGGGTGAAGTGCAGCATAAAATGTAGCATACAAATCATAACGACAACCTAAGCATTAACAGCAACAACACCTAACTAACTGAAAAGAGCCAACTGAAATAAAAGTTTTCAACCTTTGCCAAAATTCCAATATAGACGATGTCCTGAGTGCATAAGGAGAGAGTTCCAGATAAGCCACGCTACCACCGAAAAGGCCCTGCTTCTAGCTTACATACCTGACACCTCCTTCAAGGTGGAAGCAAGGCCCCCTCAGGTGATCTTAAGAGATGGGCCCGATAGTATGGAAGTAGGCAGTCCCTGAGATAAACTGGTCCCAAGCTGTTAAGGGCTTTAAAGGTCAACACCAGCATCTTGAATTGGGCTAGGAAACAGATGGGCAGCCAGTGCGGACACTGGTGAAGCACTTCAACAGAGTCAGGGCACCAAGCTCCAGCAACCTCACATGCTGCCGCATTCTGCCTTTCCCTCTGGGTTGCGGTGCAGCCGGGAGGACCTGCCTGCCTGCGTCGCAACCCGGGAAAAATGACTACAGCCCTCCTGATGTCCCCTGAACCCTACCTGTTCTCCCAGCCACTGCCATCTTGGATCTCGCGAAATCTCGCGAGATCCAAGATGGCAGTGCCCAAATCTCACGAGTGCTTCATGTGCCCTCAAGTGATTTGGGCATCGAGATTTTGTGAGATCCAAGATGGTGGGGCCGGGAGGACAGTTAGGGATTGCTACAGGGAGACCTCAGGAGGGCTATAGCCATTTTTCCTGGGTTGCGGCACGGGTGGGTGGGTCCTCCTGCTCACACTGCGTCCGGGGAAAAACGGTTCCGCTGCCTGTCATCAGCTGCTGATAGCAGCAGCTGATAACGGGCAGCGTCTTGTGTACCCCCTTCCTGTGGTTCGCGTACCCCTGGGGGTACGCGTACCACAGGTTGGGGACCCCTGGTGTAGATAATACTGAGCTAGAGAGACCAATAGTTTTAATTTGGTAGAAATCAGTTAACGTATGAAGCTGCCAACCCACAGCAAGATTCAGAGGGAGGAGGCTTAGCATGTTGTGGCTTTACTTTCCACAAAATATAATTCTAAATGTAACCGTTAAAATTCATCACTTCTAATTATCGTTTTCTCTTTTTTCCCCCAACATGCAGCAAATTTTTGTAACTTTAGATCATTGGTATGAGGTCATTTTTCATTTATTGCTTGAATCAAAAGAAATTGTAAAGTTAAGTTATTCATTTAAAAAATGAGTTTTTAAAAATGTGCTAGAAAGAGCTTATTGAGATTCTTCCAGCTTTAAAGGGCCAAGAGATGCTGCTGGGATAGTATCATAATGCAAGAATGCTTTTAGAAGGTACTGTACATGAATCTTAGATAAAGTTGTTGTCCTATTTCTTTTAACATACAGGTAATCAGTTTGGTAATCAACTGAAAGCCCCCACTGGCCATGATTCTCTAGGACAGTGTTTCTCAAACTGTGGGTTTGGTGGGTCACTTGGTGGGTCGCGACCTGATTTCTGGTGGGTCCCAGGTGATGGAAAGATCAGATAACTAACTGCCTCAAGTCCTGAGGCTAATCAAAAATCAGAGAGCTGTTAATTGCCCTGCAAATAGCTGAGCTCCTGCAGTTTGCAAGTAAGTAGCTGAGCTCATGCAGTTTGCAAGCTTGTGTAAATATAGGGAGATAAATGTTTGAGCGTTGTCTTTTTTTGGTATTTTTTTCCAAGTCTGTCAATGACAGGTAGCGGGGGCAAATGAAGGCTGGGTCACATAACTAAGCCCCTCAAGCCTTGAGGCTATTCATTAGGGCTGCCTCATTATGAGAAATGGGTTGAGCTTTTTGGAAATAAATAAATAAAATATGAATGAATGAATGAATGAATGAATGAATGAATATATATATATATATATATATATATATATATATATATATATATATATATATATATATATATATATATATATATATATATATATATACTTTTAACCTCTCGTAAAGCTAGGTGGGTCCCGATAGTGTGTCATTTTAAAAAGTGGGTCCCGGTGCTATAAAGTTTGAGAACCACTGCTCTAGGAGTACACAGTGGCATTGCTCAGTCCCTTGGCATCTCAGTTAATGCCATATACACCGTGCATCAGGGATGTGGATCAAGTCTCTGACTGCAAGTCTCAAGTCAAGTCCCACGTCTTTGCCCCCAAGTTCTGAGCCTTTGGTTGTGAGTTGCGAGTCCCTCTCTATTTAATGGGAGAAACGGGTTTAAACCTGAATCACAAAAAGGAATAGCTTTTGCACCTGTGTTTCTTTAGCGATTCTCAGAGCGGTCCATGCCTTCCCTTCTTTTTAAATTGTCTGTGTGTGCGTGTGCATACTTGTAGCTATAAGGAGGCTCACTCTGATAAAGCCTGCCTCAAGACATGTGAAAAAGTAAATGACAGTGATAAAGTAGTCCGGATATCAGAAGTGCCCTTATCGCTCAAACTCATTGCCGAAATGTAACAGTGGCCTTTAAAATTCATGGAAGATGATCAATCCTCCCAGACAACCCGTCCCAAATAATAAAGTAATTGGCAAGGCTCTAATAAACATCATTTTAAAATTGGAACATGAATGAGAATAAAAATCCAACCTATACCCTTCTCTCTTCTTTTTTGCATTTTGCTAAATTGTCATGCTCTTCTTCTCAAACTGAGGAAATGAGCTATGGTCTCAACCAGCTCAGAAATTATTTTCCTTTGTGTAAACGGAGTAAGACCTCATTTCTGATGCAGGGGGAAAAAGGTTTTTCTGAAAAGATGAAAAATTTGAAGAGAGTTGATTCATGAGGATGACGGCCTTAGCAGATCAATGAGTGTGTCGCTTGGAAAGTATTTGTTGGGAGTATATGGCACAATGGACTTTTGGTTTGTGCTCAGATAACCTGAACGTGATCCAGGAGCTGTTATCTGTGCAGGCCTACTGCATTTTCACAGGAGCCCAGCACACTTGTGTAAGGGGTGGTGATGGGGATCCACAGGTGGAGAAGGTAATATCTGCACCAGAAGCCGATCTAAAACAGTGGTACAGAGGCCAGGGGGCAGGCGGGAAGAGGGGAGCTGCAACTTAGTGGCAGAACCTATGATTTGTTTGCAGAAAGTCCTAGATTCAGTTCTTGTCATCTCCAGGTAGGGCTGGGAAAGACCGTTGTCTGAAACCCTGGAGAACCATTCCCAGCCACTGTAGACAGTACTGAGCTGGATGGACTAGTGATCGGACTCAATAGTATAAGGCTGCTTCATATACTGTATATTTTCAGTTCCCAGTCGCTAGCGTCAGATTAATAAGCACTTTTTAAGAATCCGGGTTTATTACTAACCCACTTTGGAGGTCTGGACTGAAACGTAGGATAGAGCTAGGCTTTTTAAAAATAAGAAGGTGATGCATTTGCACACACGGTTTTGTTGAGTTTGAATGCCATGACAAAATGCAGTTTGTTCTACACGTGGAAGTGGCTAATTTCCCCCCCCCCCCCCATGCACGAGGAGAGAGTTTGCAAACCCGTGACTTGTCATGGCTCATGCATGATATCATTCTAAACCAGAGGTTAGTGGTACGTGTGCCACAGGCTGGTGGTACGTGGGCTGCCGGTGGCCAAGATGACGGCCACCATCTCGGCCGCGCAGCACTGCGCCGGAGCCCCAAAAGCAGTGGCTTGAGCTCTGCCGAGTTGGCAGAGCTTGAGTGCACGGATTTCCAGAGTATGGAATGGCCCTCCCTCCCTTATGCCTTACCATGGATTTCTGCTCTCCAGTGTGGCCGTGAGCCTGGAAGTAAGTGCCGATGATGTCATCGGCACTTCTGGTGGTATGCGGCGGGCCGGAAGTGCGCAAAGGTGGTACGCCAAAGAAAAAGGTTGGGAACATCTGATCTAAACCATTGGTTTTTTTAGATGATTGTCTGAACTTTGCCACACTCTCTACTTATTTCTTTAACTCTTTTTTTTTTTTAAAGTGCACTTCAGTCTTTAATTCTATTAAAAAAGCGTTTACATTTCAAACGCAGGCAGCTCAGCACTTGCAATGTCAAGACGTGGGCATTCGAAATATGCATGCTTTGCATTCTGGTGAGGCAGAGGGAGAAGCAGCTTTTATTTTGAAAAGCAGAGCTAATCACATTAAGGGGAATTGGCGCAGTAGATATACTGGCTCCCTTCAAAATTTATAAAGCAGTTTTATTCAATAACTGTTGCCTGAGGAAAGGGGAATCTAAACTACCGGTAGTTTGCATCCCTTGAAACCAGAATGAGTGTGCAGATTTATCAAGTGGAGAAGAAGGGTGTTTTGCGGCTGCTTTTTGGCTTGGCAGGATTTTTGTCATGAATTTTACTTTGTTCTGCTTTTGTATTTTTAATTAGTAAGCTGCACAAGCAACATTGATGCTGCTTAGGGAAACTGGGGAAGGGGAGATGTAGTTAATAACTGGGAGTGGGGTGGGGGAAGTGAGGTCTGGTGCTGAGTTTGCTTTGTGTATGTCACTTCTGGTAGGGAATTGGTGAAGGCATCAGTGCAAGGAAGAAAGACACATTGTGAAAAAAGCACTCCCTGGATGCTGCTGCTTCAACAAACACAAGAAAATTGCAAACTCTTTTTTTTTTAAATTCTTTCAAGAAGAGTAGTATTTTTCTTTTAATTTCTGTTCACACTGGACCTAGAAGCTGAGGTGCATATAAGATTCAGGCCGAAATCCTAACTAAAATTCCGGCGCTGGAGCAAGTGCTCTGGTGCTGGAAGCAGTCGGCACGTTTGCGCCTACTTTGGAGTAGGGGAGGCCGGCGCAAGGCCAGCCTCCCTCACTGCCGCCAGGATGAGCATGCGGCCATTGGGTGAGCCGGCCTGGGATGGGGCGGGGATGGCGTCTGCCTTATCCTTATCCCCGCCTGGCTGGCTCGGCCATTATACAGCCTCCTCCTACTTCCAGCAGCTATTTAGCTCCAAATCGGAGCCATTCCAGAAGTCCAGTTACTTACCGGGAGCCTCTGGAGATCTCTTCTGGGTCTCGCCAGGCCAGGTCCTCTGGGTCTCTGTTGCTCTCCGCAGGCCTCAGAATGGCCCGCAGAAGCATTGGAAAGCTGCTTCTGGTTTTCAAATTCAACTTCCGATTTGCTTCCGGAAACTGGAAGTAGCTTTCCCACACTTCTGCGGGCCATTCTGAGACCCGCGGAGGCCAGTACAGTGGGTCACAGGCCCGGCGAGACCCAGAAGAGGCCTCCAGGAGCAGCATGTCACAACCCACTGGGGAGGACGAGGTGGGTCACGGAGCAGAAAAATTTGGGATAAGCCTTATGACGCTGGCTAGAGACCATCCCTATTCTAAGCTACTTACATTGCAAGTAATCCCCAGTTCTTTACACTTGCGGTTTGGCAAGTGCTCCTCTCTGAGCTCCCAGCGAATGGTTTCAGGCGACTGGTAGAGAATGACTCCCCTTCCTGTGGACTTGAAAGTTTTATAACTTGGCTGTAGTGATATCATCACATTACCTGACTGGAGGAGTGAAAACTACCAAGTCACTCCGTCCCACCTCTTGGATCAAGATAGACAAGGCTGCTACCCAATTGATGAGCACATTTCAATCTCAGCAGGGAGCTAGCCAACTCAGATGGGAAGAGGAGATGAATATATACATCTAGCACGTTGCCAATGGCATTTGCCAAACAAAGGGCAAAAGCTGCCTGTAAATATAATATTCCAGCAGATGAATAGCACAGAAGCCACTGGGGAGTTAAAAACTCCAAAATACATAAAATTTTTTTTTTAAAAGCGGGGGATTCATAACACTGGCATTGGATGCAAACTGTTGAATTTCTTTGCATACCTGTATATCTGACTTGTGCATGTACTGAATGGCTGTTGATGATCCTGTCTTCCATGAATTACCATAGTCCCAACTTGGTCTTTTAAAAAAAATATTTTATTTATTTTCCACATTTTTATACCACCCTTCCTCCAAGGAGCTCAGAGTGGTGTACATATTTCCTCCCCTCCTTTTGTCCTCACAACAACCCTGTGAGGTAGGTGGGGCTGAGAGATAGTGACTGGCCCAAGGTCACCCAGGAAGCTTCACGGCTGAGCGGGGATTTGAACCTGGATCTTCCAGGTCTAAGTTAGACTCCCAAACCACTACACCATCCTAAAAATATTATATAGACAATGGGTTTCCAAAAGTGCCTTTTCTCTCATGCAAAGGATATGTGTGCAATTTACTCCCCCAATATGCAGTCCTTTGTGTTATATCCCATCCGCTCAGGATCAATTGGGGGGCTTGCAATGGAAAGGGAGACGCTAGGAAAACAGTGCTTGAATTATGGGAGAATAGGTAGGAGGTCCTTAATGAAATCCACAAATGTACAACCCATGAATGTAGCCATCATCATGGTTCACCCTGGAACCTTCTAAAAATAGTTGCTAAGAGAGCCAGGCCCCTGACCATCTGACAATCTCTGCTCTGCAAGAAAACCCCATTCTGAGAGTGAAATGCTGCTTGTGATTCACGGAGGCATTTTTAAAAAAAAATCTCCTGGCAAGCACAAACAATGTTAATATCAGCGCATGCATTAAGAAACTATGCTGTAAGCCACTGGTTCTCAAACTGTGGGTCGCGACTCACCATTGAGAACTTTTGCTGCCCCCTGCCCCCTTAAGGGGTGGGGACAGCATGGTGGCGGCGGCGATCCAGGGGATCGCCGCCGCCGGCAAAGTACCCAAAACGCCCCCCCCACTTACTGGGACTTGGGGGAGCATTGGGGAGGCCTGCGCAACCCTCTGCAGGACCCCCCAATCTTCAGATCGCTGTATTGCAGCAATCTTCAGGCACTTCCGGTTTTCGCGAAAAGTGGAAGTGCCTGAAGATCGCTGCAAAACAGTGATCCGAAGATCGGGGGGGGGGCTGCAGAGGGTTGCGCAGGCTTCCCCAATGCTCCCCCAAGTCCCGGTAAGTGCGGGGGGGCATTTTGGGCACTTTGCCGACCCCAAGTCCCGGTAAGTGAGGGGCGGTTTCGGCAGCAGCGGTGGCGATCCCCTGGATCACCGCTGCTGCTGGCTCCGCCCCCGCACACACTCAAGGTTCTCCTCGCCTCGTGGGGAGAACTTTGAGAAACTCTGCTGTAAGCAAAAAGTAACGATACAAAGCATACTTGGTTTTAAGGTCACACATCAGCGTTTCCCAAGAAATGTTCTTGCAAACTTTACATATATTTTTCAAGTTGTGAAGCAGTCAAGTGAAGTGTTAATTTAGAAATGCGTGTAGTCTATGCTTGAACTGTCAGGTCCTTCTTACTATGCAGTGTTCCAAAATTTGATATTTTTTCCCTGCTGTCCTGCACAGGAAACCTGCGATTTCATTTTATTAAAGAGTTTCTGATACTGATGTAAACATGAAGTGATTCATTCAGACATTGGTATGAAATTATGAGGAAAAATAATTCATCCCTTTCATATTAGGAGACAACTAGGCACTGTTAGTTAAAGGGATGCACTCATTTTTAATTGCAGATTTATACTGCAATTGGACATAAACATTTTCATCTGTAAAAGAATTATGTAACTCTGGTTCAAGTGTTAATGGAAAGACTGCAGCAAATTGTGTGAATTAAAAGCTAAAATCCCATCCAGAGCTTAACATTTCTACTGGGAATGGAAACTTGTAAGAGATTTAAGGCTGTAGTGTGATGCACACTTCCCTGGGAGTAAGTCCCACTGAATTTAAAAGGATTTACTTCTGAGTAGACATGCATTTGATTGTGTTATAAGATAACTGTACACCTCCAAGTTTACTTAACACCCCCCCCCCCGGTCATTTGTATTTTCATACTCCTATAGACATTCATATTTATACCTAATAAAATGATGTGGAAAATCTTTTCCAGGCCTGGATTACTTTTGGACTCTGAAAAAAGCTTCTTGCAAGTAGAAATGTAGCATGCCAGGAAAGAGGGCTAATCTCAACTATTTTATGTGTGCAAGGAGACTTTTTTTTAACTTCATGGGAGTAGCATTCAGACATATTTTTCTCATCCCCCATCTCCTTCCTACTTGCAGTCTGAAAGGTAAAATTCAGGGGCAACTTTTCCATTTTACCCCATTGCCTTGGACCTGTACCAGGAAAGTCAGTACTTCCTTCACATTAAAAAAAATAAAAAGAACAATGTAAAAAATAATAATCCAGCATTATTTATTTATTTTGGAGATGTTTATCTCACCTTTCAGCCTCCAAAAAGGCCCAAAGGTGACTCACATCAATTAACCTGTACTATAAATGATACAATTTAAATATTTTAAATATTTTAAATTGTTTTAATTAATAGTTTTTAATTATTTTAATCTGTATATATGTATTTTAATGTTGTTGTAAGCCGCCTTGAGTGCCCTTGCTGGGATAAAGGCGGGGTATAAATTCTTTAAATAAATAAATAAATAAAAATCAATTACTTCCCCCCCCCCCCCCACTTCTCTTCCTCCTCACAAGGCAGTTGGGGTCCCAGATATCTGGCTAGACATGGCAAGGAAACTTGTCCCCTCTCTGCCACTTGAAACGGCACTTTGAGGTGCCTCATTGCAAGTAGACTGACTTCAGCTATCTATCATATGTGTCCCACATCCTTTATGTTTTGACCTTCCCATGTTCATACTGCAAATACCAAAAGGGCAGTACAGCAAAAGGGACAATGAAAGAAGAGCGGAGAAGAGGTTAAATGAAACCTAGCACACTGGTGCGCGCATAGCCTAAGAACCATGTGGTGGTTTTGGTGGTTCTAGCATGTAGACGTTGCTGTCCCAACCTTTGAAATCTGCTATAAGGCCTGAAATAACGAGTGTTTGTGAAACCTGAAGGAACTCTTCTCCTGTGTGATGCAACCTGTATGTTGCGGTTTTCATTGAAGGCCCTTTGCTGCCTCTGCCTCTGCCTTCAAAGATGAGATGTATGGTGACTTTTTTCATAAGAACACAAGAAGAGCCCTGCTGGATCAGTCCAAAGGCCCATCTAGTCCAGCTCCCTGTATCACACAGTGGCCCCACCAGATGCCTCAGGGAGCACACTGCCAACAAGATAACTTGTTTCCTGCTGCCACTCCCTTGCACCTGGCACAGAGAAAACCTAACATAAACATAAGAACATAAGAAGAGCCCTGCTGCTGGATCAGGCCAAAGGCCCATCTAGTCCAGCTTCCTGTATCTCACAGTGGCCCCACCAGATGCCTCCGAGAGCACACAGCCAACAAGATTTCCTGCTGCCACTCCCCTGCACCTGGCACAGAGAAAACCCACTTCTAAAACCAGGAGGTTGCTTATGGCTTGTAACCTGTGATGGTCTTTTCCTCCATGAATCTGTCCAACCCCCTTTTAAAGGCATCTAGGCCAGGTGCCATCACCACATCCTGTGGCAAGGAGTTCCACAGATGAACTTTTTCAGTTGTTGCACCTTACATGTGGGGTGTATTTATTCCCCAAGGAGGCTTGCCTGGCACCAGCAGTTACTCTGATGTCATTTTGGCACCAGGTGAAGACTTAAAAAAAAAAAAAAACTTCTCCCAGACCATTTAATTGAACGTAAGATCCAGGTGTGCCCATTGCTTTGATTTTATGTTTGTGTTGCTGCCGTGTTTATCACTGGTTCTTATTGATCTTTGTGTTTTTATATTGCTGACCACTTTGGGCAGCCTGTGGGTCAGAAAGCAGAATATACTTAAACTGAAAATGAACTGTGTATACAACATGGACATCTGCAGTTAAAGCTGTTGCTTCAGACATCAGATTGAGTGCCTGCACATGGAACATGTGCCTTGCACCCAGTGAAATATGTAATCTGTGAACAAGTTCCGAGCATCTTTCAGATGCATGGCATTTTTTATTGTACTGAAAAGTTTGGATGAGGAGTTTGTATGTTTGGGACAGACAGTCCATTCATTCATTAATGGCACAGCGATTCATACTAAGCGCCGGTGGAGTGACGGCTTTGCCGGCGCTGGGTGTTGTAATCATTCCATAAGGCATGCTTTTGACATTTGGCAAGTAGGCCCCGCCAGCACCCTACCTGCCCGGCACCCTTATCTGCCCATCATCCGGCCCATCCGCTGCACCAAGCAGGTAAGTTCCTGCTGGTGTGGGGAGGGCGGACCAGGCTGGCAGGGGAGGGGATGATTGGCCCGCCAAGTCAGGGATGGGGGAGGGATTATTGGCAGCAAGCTCTGCCAATTTCTATCCCCCGTCCCAGGCCTAGCCGGCCTTACACTGGCTCCTTGGATGTGCGCCAGCCATTTTGCCGACCCACATCCAAGGAGGCCCATAGGGGCTGCTGGGGCTTTTCCCGGGGAAACGGGACGAATGTCCCTTTCTCCCAAGGTGTGCTCCAGCTCCGCTGGTGCTGGCCTGATCCTGCCTAGGATCCGGTGCAGCGTGCTTTTGCATGCTGTGGCGGCCCTAGGCATAATTGGGCTGTCCATGTTGCCCACTTCCATGGATAGTGCAGAGGAAAATTTTGCCTACAATCCTATGCAAACGTGCCTGGGAATAGCTTCCACTGAACTCTGCAAGACCTGCAATTGAACAAATGTGTATAGAAGATAAATACAGTAGGGAATTTCAGCCAAATGCCTTGCTGTAAATGAGTGTGTTTATCTGAAATATATTTTCCCACTCTTTCACTGAATGAAAAGGGCAGATGTTCTAAATCACTCCCATACTGGCAGGTATGTCTTAGTTGGTATTAAGATGGCAAACGTTGCAGGCCCATGCTTATAATAGAGCCTGAACTGCTTGGAATCTTCAGCTGGCTGGATCAGAACTGCACCTGTGATGTTTGGACAGTGCTCATTTGAGTTTATTACTATAATCTCTTTTTGCTTGGAGATATTCCTCCCTACACACAGACACTTCCTGGTTTCTTTTGGCTTCCTGCCAGACTCTGCTCTGGATTTGTTATTATCTCGAGCCTGCATGTTTTCCTTGTAACAAATGTGATCAGAAGTAGTGGATTAGCTTTTCCTGTTGATAGAGATAAAGCATTGTTACTGGAGCATCACTTTGTTCGTGAACTTGGACTATACAAAATAACCAAGAAATACAGGCAGGAGTTGACCAGTTTTGTTTCATATTCTGAAGGTTAAAATGTATGCACAGTGAGCCCTCAGTATCCATGGGGTTTCTGTACCCGGAACCCCCGTGGATGCTGAAATCCACGGATACCGGGGCCAACTGGAAAACATTGTAAACGGATACGGGGGCCAACTGGAAAACATTGTAAAAAGAAAAAAAGGTTAAAAAGCGGTTTTCTTACCTTTTTACTGCAAACCGTTGTGTGTTCTTCCTTTAACAAGCTGAAATCGCACTCTGGAAGCCTCTTCTGGGTCGCACGACTCCCCTCTCCCAAGTTTGCCCCAGAATACAGTCGTGGTCCAGAAGCTCGGAAGAGGCTTCCAGAGCAAGATTTCAGTTTGTTAAAGGAAGAACACACCACGATTTGCAGTTAAAAAGGTAAGAGAACTGCTTTTTAACCTTTTTTACAATGTTTTCCGGTTGGCCCCCATATCCGTGGAGCATCCACAGTGAGACAAATTGACGGATGCTGAATCCAATGTAAACATTGGATATTAATGCAAATTATGTTTTGTTTTGTATGTTTTAGGGCAGAAGTGGGCAGATTTCAGGTTTGTGGTATCTGCTGTGTGCTTGATTAAGAATCCCAAGGGAGAAGTGATTAGCACAAAGCTGGCTATGTGAGAGAGAATTATTTTTTTAACTA
Source organism: Plestiodon gilberti rubricaudatus (assembly GCA_026170595.1). NCBI lineage: Eukaryota > Metazoa > Chordata > Lepidosauria > Squamata > Scincidae > Plestiodon > Plestiodon gilberti. The sequence continues at coordinate 219,209,961 of JANXHW010000003.1, forward strand.
CTGCTGTTGGGAGTTTCAACTTTTGTTGGTCAACTGCAGATCACTCAGAGATCTACCAGGTGATCCTAGTCTACCTTCTGTCCATCCCTGTGTTAAGGTACCATGTCAGCTCTTTTATAAACACTTGTGTTTGTAAGCCATATGTCTGCAGCTATATTTCTAAACTGATTTTAAGTTCTTATTTAAAAGATTGATTTAATAAACTCATTGTATGTTTGTAGCTTTTTTTCCTTTGTGTCCTACCCTAATAAGATTCTGAGGAACTCCAGGGCTCACTAGAACAATTTTAAGATCACTGCTTTAAAGCACGGTCAACTTCCAATTTCTTGATTTCTTTTGCTAGTGCGAAAATACACAATGGCTGCAGAGCTTTCACAGGCTAGGGAAGAAATTTCCCTAACTTATGATTATGTTGTACATTGCTGAAACCAAAGGAGTCATTGTGACTCCCTTTCAGTTGAATTAAGCCCCGTTTAATTATTCAACATTTAACTTAAATGCTGTGTAATCAAATGGTTGTGATCTTTGGAGTCTGTCTTTTAACTCCGTCTCTTCCTAGTCACTCTGCTGTGTGAAATAGCAGAAAACTACAATGAGCCAGCGGGTGGCGCAGTGGGTTAAACCACTGAACCATGAGCTGCTGATCGAAAGGTCGGCAGTTCGAATCCGTGCGACGGCTCCTGCCAACCTAGCAGTTCGAAAGCAAGAAATTGCAAGTAGATTAATAGGTACCCGCGTCAGCGGGATGGTAACAGCGTTCCATGCGCCTCGGTGTTGAGTCATGCCGGCCACATGACCATGGAAATGTCTTCGGACAGCGCTGGCTCTTCGGCTTTGAAACGGAGATGAGCACCGCTCCCTAGAGTCGGACACGACTGGACTTAATTGTCAAGGTATACCTTTACCTTTACAATGTTAATTGCATGGGATTTTTTCCTTTTTGCTATGTAAATTCTTATGCTAGCTGGCAGCCTAGCAATGCCAACATCCACACTTCCTTTTCTCTATTGTAAATTCTCTGTTTTCATTTTTGGCTACTTTGCCTTTTTTTTAAAAAAAGGTTTACTTTTCTCCAGGGCGTGAGCTAGGCTTACCATTCATCCCGGAATTTCTGGGACAGTCCTGAAAACTGGCCTCGGTTCCGGAATTGTCCCGGAACGATTCCGGGCCGGTTGGCAAGCCTCCGTGTCGCCGCTGCTATTACTAAAGGAAGTTACCGGGTGCTGGCATATTGACTCATGAAATCTCGCGAGATCCAAGATGCCCTCACGAGATTTGGGCGCCAACATCTTGGATCTAATGAGATTTCGCGAGTCAAGATGCTGGCGCCCGGTAACTTCCTTTAGTAATGGCGGCGGCGACGAGGAGGAGCAGGTGAGCGAGCCGGCCGGAGCGGCGAGAGGCTCTCGTCCGCTCTCAGCTGGCTCGGAGCGGCGAGAGCAGGCGAGCCAGCTGAGATCAAAACTTCCAGGATTTGGGAACAGAAGCCATCAAGGTATTCAGTAGTAGTACAATTACGACATTAATAATACAACATTATTAGTACAACTAATATTGCCCTGGCCAAAAAATGTTCAGGATGAGAGAGGCAACCAAGGAAGGCAATGCTCTAATAAAGAGTAACCAACTATTCTCACATTTGACTGCACAAATGTGTATTCCAGAGGTTCCCAAACTGGGGTGTCGCTACACCCCAGCCGGGAACAATGGGTCACTACTCCCTTAAGGGAAGTGGCGAGGCAATCTGCGGTGATGGTAATGGCGCTTCCGGGATCGTGCTGCCTCCAGCGGTTTTTTTTTTTTTTAGCCCTACCTGGGGGTCTTGCTATTCACCATTTGTCAAAGCAACATTGTCTGTCCATGCTGCTGGAAGGACTGGAGGAAGGAATAAAAGGAAGGAAGTAAATGATGGCCGCTGATCAGGTGATGGATTAGATGGCTATCTAACCAGCAAATGTTCAGTTGGTGGATGTCTGCCTGAGCCGCCTACGTCCTTGTCAGAAGACTCCTGGGAGGTTTATAATTGCCTGATGTATATAATTGCCTTTTGAGACCTGGAGAATTAGTGCTAATTTCCACACCTATGATGACTCATTAAAAAGACACTTTTTTTAAAAACTGAAGTGCGAACTCAATCCTCTGGTGCAGGAAGCATAAGATACGCTTCTCTCTTGGTTTAGCTGATGCTCTTGAGTCAATGGGGTCCACTGGCGTCGCTGGAGGTGGGGCGGAAAGCTAAGTTCTGCAGCTTTCCGCCCCACCGTTACTCTCCGGTACGAAGCGCCCCGCCCCCTCGTCGTAGGAGCCCGTCAGCGGAGAGAAAGCAACGGGCAGGGACTCTCCTGCCTATAACGAGGCTCCTATGACGAGGAGGCGGGGCGCCTCGTACCAGAGAGTAACGGTGGGGCGGAAAGCTGCAGAACTTAGCTTTCCGCCCCACCTCCAGCGACGCCAGTGATGGGGTCAGTAGCGGTATGATCTGGAATGCCACCTCCTCTGGTCCACCCCCTCTGCACAATGACAAAAACAACAAAAGCAGCTGCTTCCCATGCTCCTCACACGTGGTTTCTTCAATTGCAGAAGTGCAGGGCTTCTGCTTTGATTTAAAGGGACTGTGCGAATGAAGAGCTTTTTCTCTCTTACAGTCCCCATAAAGGGCACTTAACCCCTGGTTAAGTGCAAGAGGCACTTTCTCAGTTGGTGCTCCTCTTCTATTTAGCAGGGGGAGAGTAACTGCCCCCCTTTCACCCCTGCACAGTGTCTTTTCTGGTGGCTGTGGTGGTATTCTGCATTTTTTTTTTAAGATTGTGAGCCCTTTTGGGACAAGGAGCCATTGAATCATTTGATTTTGTCTGTAAAACCACTTTGTGAACATTTTGTTGAAAAGCGGTATATAAATACTGTTGTTAATAAATCAAACTGGAAGTCCTGGAGCAAGGTAAGGAGGTGGATGATCCCCTTTCCACTGTTTGCTTTTAGTGGCAGATAGCAGATCGTTGCAGGTTGCATCTGCAGCAGGCTAGAGAGAAGCAGATTCCCTCCAGCCTGCTCCACCTGGTTTGATTTAAAGGGACAGGTTACATTTCTAAGCACTTCTCTCCGGTGGTGGCAGCAGATTCAGAGTGGAGGGCACCCCAAATCCACTGCCTTCTGCCCCCCCTGCAATCTGCCACTGATGCAACCCGTGTCACCTTGCCTAGTGGATGCCCCCCCCAATGTTCTGATATTGCATGAAACCAAATGCATTCATAACCTTCCTTTGAGAACCTGGACTTAATCAGAGGAGTCCAAGGATGAGCTGCTGTTTACCTAGCAGTTGGATTTGCTGTGGCTATGCCAGTAGTGACACTGGTGTTCTCTTCCCACGAGGACTTTATACTTGAATATATAGGTGACATTCCTAAGCACTCAGGTATATTCACTGGGGGCCTCCCAGGCCATGGCTTGCCCAATGCACATCAGTGGCTGTTTAACTATACAAATCTTGTGTTTGCACTTTGATGTGGAAAACATCGGCATTGCTGTGTAAAGGATGAAGCACCTCTAGTAGTGTACTCGAGTGTCTTTTAACTTGCTTTGGTGATTTTGTTTTGGCATTAAAGTATGGGAGTGGAGATTTGCACATGAGATGGTAGCACACAAATCCCATAAATCCAAGTTTTAGTGTTAAGAGTGAACCAGGCCTGTCTTGTTAAGCAAATCACACACACCCCATCCCAAGGCCTTTTTCTAAAGATGATACAAACCCTTTACAGCGGGGTGGGGAACCTTTTTCCTATCAAGGGCCATTTTAAGTTTTATAATGTTGTTTGCAGGCCGTCCGTTAGGCCGTCCGAAATTTACTTATTTATTTATTTTGCACCCCCCGTCCTCCGGAGGCTCCGCGCTCACCGTCCGAGGCCGCCCCCCGGCTCCGCGCATCACCCTCGAAGGCCGGGAGAGGAGCTCGGCGCCTCCTACGAGGCCGCTGGCTCGGCCCCTTCTGACCAGGCCGAACTCCTCTCCCGGCCTTCGGGCATGATGTGCGGAGCCGGCGGCAGGTGAGCGCGGAGCCTCCAGAGGCCGATGCGGCGGCCTCCTGGCAAGCTCTCGGCAGGCTGGACCGGATGGCCTCGGGGGCCTTAAACGGCTCGCGGGCCAGAGGTTCCCCACCCCAGCTTTACAGGGACATCCAGATGGTAGCTTCCTTCTTCTCAGTATTATAGTGCATCCCGTGGAGTGTGGACAATCCCCAGAAAATGCAGATTCCTTCCTTAGCAACGTGCATGGAACTGGGCCAACTGCAACTGCAGCATGCTCAAACATTGATTTTAAAAAAAGTGCCCACATTATGAGGCACAAATAAAGATTATGGACCGCACCGGGTGACACCACTAGTGGCCAAAATTGTGAAAACATTGTCTTTATGAATAATACCATCATGTTACATATGATGTGTAATTACATACAGAATGCAATGAAACACACCGTTTTGAATTATTTGTATCCTATCAAACGTTATGGCCAACTACCCAGAAACAGAAAATACAACTGCCTTATGTAACAAAAAGTAGATTTCCTTAACTCAAAACGGACCAATGAGATTGATTGTTCTGAGAGCTGTTGGTTGCTGATTTGTTGGGTGACCTGTACTGTTATATATTAAAATAAATAAAGTTAATAGGAGTGACACCATGAGTTACTGGACTGGGTGGCACCAACCCTAGTGACACAACTGACCAGGAGTAATACATAGTCCTGCCTGCTGGGCATCTTTTGTAGAACCCAGCTCAACTCAGCTCAGCCCAACCTTGTTTCTCCCTATTCACCTCTGGGGTCCATTATGGGGGTGACACGCTGAGCTCTCACACCAGGTGATGCAAACCCTAGCAATGCCCCTGCCCGTTGGCCCAGCTGCATCAGCGCTGGAAAGTTGGATAGGATTGGGCCCTATGTACCTGTTGAACTGTACTGCCTCGGTTCTCCAATCAGTTTTATGGGAGGTGATGAGCCAGGACCTCTCCTACACTTTAGATGAGCTACCTGCAGATCCCCTTGATGCAGCCACTGCTCCATCCTTGCACCTGTTCTGCCTTTGAGCAAGCAACTGGGGCAATAGGCAATAGGTATTCTGTAGTGAGCCAGACTTCTGGGGCCTCTAGTTACTGATCTACAGTGTGTAGCAGCCCTTGGAGGAATTATCTAGGTAGGAGCAGGGATGTGGATCAAGTCTCTGACTGCAAGTCTCAAGTCAAGTCCCACGTCTTTGCCCCCAAGTTCTGAGCCTTTGGTTGTGAGTTGCGAGTCCCTCTCTATTTAATGGGGGAAACGGGTTTAAACCTGAATCACAAAAAGGAATAGCTTTTGCACCTGTGTTTCTTTAGCGATTCTCAGAGTGGTCCATGCCTTCCCTTCTCTTTAAATTGTCTGTGCCCCCAAGTCCCGAGTCTTTGGTTGCGAGTCCCTATCTATTTAATGGGGAAAATAGGTTTAAACCTGAATAAAATTCAACTTGTCATAAAAGGCTCCAAGTTTTGAGTCTTTTACAATCGCCAAGTCAAGTCCGAGTCACGTCATTGACGCGATTTGAGTCCGACTTGAGTCTGAGTCAATAGACTCAAGTCTATATCACTGGGTAGGAGATGTAATTTTTAACGTTGTTGTCCAAGGCAAAGGTTCTGTATTGCTTTCACACTTAGCTTGATACTTTTCTTTGATTTGTTTGTTCAGATCATCCCTTTGTAGACAGATCAACTTCCTCCACATTTAGAACATCTTGTATATGGCTAACAGCTGCCAGAAGTTAACTATCTTGACTTAATGATATACTCTTCAACGTTTTCATGCAAGAGGAGCAGGGATAAAAATAATACTCATATCTTTGGCAATATGACAGTTTGTTAGCAAATTGCATTGGCAGTCTACCCCAGGACTTAATTTGGATTTTAGTTCTGTTTTACGTATTTATTTTAGCCTTGCTGAAGAGAGAAACTGGCCTGTAGAGAAGCTGTTTAGAGAAGATAACACATTAGGCAACAGCCTGAAGGTACCTTTAGGTTGTACCTACCATATTTTTCGCTCCATAAGATGCACTGGATCATTAGACGCAAGCATTTTATGGAGTGAAAAATAGGGGAAATTAAAAAATGTCTTCCTTAAACATTTTTTTCCGGCCGCTTGGCCGCTTACCTGCTTGTTGTTCTGCAGCTCCATCCCATGTTGCCGGCTGTCCCCAGTCAGAAGCTCGAAGATGCGAGCCTCCCAGGCGCTGGACGCGACCAGGAGGCTCTGCGCAAACATCGCAGCAATTGCGATATTTGCGCAAAGTTCCCAGGCGCTGGACGCGACCAGGAGGCTCTGCGCAAACATCGCAGCAGCTGCGATGTTTGAGCAGAGCTTCCTGGTCGCGTCTAGCGCCTGCGCAAAGTTCCCAGGTGCTGGACGCGACCAGGAGGCTCTGTGCAAACATCGCAGTTGCTGCGATGTTTGCGGAGAGCCTCCTGGTCGCGTCCAGTGCCTGGGAGGCTCGCATCTTCGAGCTTCTGACTGGGGACAGCCAGCAATGTGGGACGGAGCTGCAGAACAACAAGCAGGTAAGCGACTAAGCGGCCGGAAAATATGTTTAAGGAAGACATTTTTACACTTCGCTCCATAAGACGCACAGACATTCCCCCCTATTTTGGGAGGGGAAGTGCGTCTTATGAAGCGAAAAATACGGTATTCTCTTGGCAATTCATGCCAATTCTTTTTCCTCCTTCCAAATTCTTTTGATGGTCTCTAACAACATATTTTGATTAAAATGCATGTAGTCTGCAGTTTGACTGTTGTGGCTTGTACGTTTCTGATAGTGGAGCACTTCATAGGGAAAAAGTTAAAATTCAACATAAGTAGAGTTTTTATGGTACATTGCGTATGAGGTACTATGGATCTGAAAATGTGCAGGTGCCTCTAAATAGGGTGTGACCTTCTGTCAAATTGAGTCTTGACCAGGTGCACAAATATGCTCATCAATTCCTTACTTATAAGCATTAAAGTAGGATCCCCCCTTTTTCTCCAGGCTCTAGAAAAAGGTTGGGAATAGTACCAATCTTGTCCTGACTCACAGAACCTTTGGAATGAGGGCAGCAAAGGAGAGTGGGCAGAGTTGTCTGACAATATGAGTCCTTCAGGCAGCTGAAGCTAGTAGAGTCGTAGGGACATGGCAGAAGATAAAGAGACAAGTAGAGTACCACCATGCAGTGAGGGGCCATAGCTCAGTGACAGGACGCGCTTTGTATGCAGAATGTCCTAGGTGTAGGCCCTGATAGGACTGGGAAAGACTTCTGTCTGAAAACCTGGAGAGCAGCAGTCCGTGTAGACAATACTGGGCTAGATGGACCAGTGGTCTGATTTTGTATAAGATGACCTCATATAGTAAATGATTGGCTCTCTCTACCGAGTGACAACTTGCCTCCATGTGCGTGCAAACACTTAGAGCTGAAACAGACCAGCAGAAGCCCTATGTGATGTTGCAGGCCTTAAACCAGTGGTGGCCAACCCGTGGCACGCCATGTGCCACATTTTATGTAGATAATCTTGAGCGTGCCACTTAAATAAATAAATAAATAAAATCTAAGGTAATGAAAATATTTAAAGCACAGTGACAGCGCAAGAAGAATAAGGCGCAGTGGGGTGCAGAAACTTCCTCTAGTGCCACAGACTTGGAAAGACGCACTGGGGTCAAGAAAGAGAGAGGAACTTCAGCGCTCGGCTCGAGCAGGAACAGCAGTGCGTGCCACTTCAAAAGGCTCGGCGTGCCACTAAGTGGCACCCGTGCCGTGGGTTGGCCACCTATGCCTTAAACTAATTCAGACTGAAAGGGACAATCTGCCAAGCGGCAAAGAGAGCTTTTCATCTTCCCTACTTCTCTAAATTTTTGACTGGGTGCAGATACATGCTTCTGTTCTCCTTGCCCCTTGGCAGGATGCTGTAGATGACCAGTTTCCACAGTGGTTACAGGCACCTCCATACTGAGTTACCACCTGATGAACTGTACTCTTTCAACAAAGTGATGATGGCCATAGAACTTCATCCCTTGATTTATATATGAAGCTGCCTTCTTGTGAGTCTGCCAGTTGGTCCAGCTATCCTTCCCCATTGCCCGCTACCTGATCCTTCTAACTGGAGATGCCAAGGATCGATCAGGAGACTTCTGGATCTAAAGCGTGTGTTCCGCCATTGAATTATGGCCCCTCTGTGTCTTACTAGCAGGCTTCACAGTTTCCAGGGAATAACTTAGTGTGATGCATATTGTAATGAGACATTCCACTTGTGCAATACTGTAGTAGACTGCCAGAAAAGCAACTTTTATCATTGATATAGAGTTCCTTTGCAAACAGTGGAAATAATTACCAAAAAAAGGGGGGGAACCTATTCAAGAGTGTTTTTATGTTGTCCCCACCATGCAGCTGCTGCATCGAATGTAGTCTTCCAAAAACAGGTCCAGGCACAACTAGAAACTCCTTAACATGTTTTATTATGGCTTGTTGAGCAGTTGAGGCTGGTCCTCTATACTTAACTAAAGTATATGGAATGGTTTCCAAAGATAGAGTTGCCCAGTAGCACCAATTAAAGTTGGGCGGGTTTGGTGGGGCGAAGAGGCTTGGGTCGATTTTTTTTCCCCTCTGGTTTTGAATTGCTCTGTTTTCAAAGCAGGAATAATATCTCAATTCAGCTTTAGACTTGGTTTTGTTTAAAGCCTGGCAAAGTGAAAGAGTTTTGGAGATTTTTCAGTGTAATCTCTTTAATTGCCCACATGTGCAATTTTACAGGCTGTTGAACTGTAATGTGGAATACAACCAACTCTCTTCCCCCCCCCCCCCCCGGCATTCTTGCAAAAATGTCAAATGCTGAATTTCAGTTGTATGTGGAGGTGTTTTAATATGTTCAGTGAGGGCTTTTCACATTGGGTTTCACCACATATTTTCCCTCCTATAATGTATTCTGAAGAGTTTGTGTGTATACTGTATGTGCGTGTTTACAAATTCTAGCTGAAGTAACTCGTGCATTTCAGTAATAGGTTATTTGCTGTTAGTGAAATACCATGCTTAGGAATGACTTTTTGTCTCTATGGCTAGATCCTCATTACTGGAGATCCTTGGGATGACGTTTCCTCTATTCTCCCTCCCCCCCTTTTGTTTTGCAATAGTCACTTAAGTGAAACAGTCCAATTGAAAGAGATCACTTTTTTTTTTGGCTGACCTCTCTTCACCTGCCTCTCTGAACTTTGATATCTTCTCATACACCTTAATTTCCACTTTCTTTACATCCACTGAGGCATCACTTCATCAATCTTGATAGCACCTTCATTATTTCTCTTTGTCACCAGCAGATGAAACTGGGATAAGAGACCAAAGGCCTTAGGGGTCTATGTGCCCCTCCCCCAGGCTTTCCATCTCCAAGGGAACCTTTCCTACAATTGAAGGCTCTGGTAAGGTGATTGAGCAGGTGGTGGCATCTCAGCTCCAGCGGATCTAGACCCCTTTCAGTCCAGCTTCAGGTTAGTCTTTGGGATGGAGACAGCCTTGGTGTTCCTGCTGGATAATCTTTGCTGAGGACTAGACAGGGGGAGTGTGTCCCTGCTGGACTTCTCAGCGGCTTTCGATACCATCCACCATGGTATCTTTCTGGGTCGGCTGGCCGAGTTGGAGCTTGGGGGCACTGCTTTGCGGTGGTTCTGCACCTTTTGACTGACAGGTCTCACATGGTGATGCTGGGGGACACATATTTGACACCCTGGCCTTTACAGTGTGGGGTGCCACAAGGTTCTATTCGGTCCCCCCATGCTTTTTAACTTCTACATGAAACCACTGGGGGAGATCATCTGGGAATTTGGAGTGGGGTGTCACCAATATGCCGATGACACCCAGTTCTATCTCTCCTTAACATCTCGTTTTGGGGAAGCTGTGGATGTCCTGGAGTGCTGTCTGGAGGCGGTTGGGGTCTGGATGAGGGACAATAGACTGAGATTGAATCCGAAAAAGACAGAGGTCCTCCTGGTCAGAAAATCCTCAACACAGGTCATCACAGAGTCATCTGCCCACTCTGAATGGGGTTGCACTCCTGCAGGAACAGGTGCACAGTTTGGGTGTTCTCCTGGACTCGCAACTCTCCCTGGAGAGCCAAGTGTCAGAGGTGGAAAGGGGTGTGTTTGCCCGGCTTCGGCTGGTACACCAGCTGCGTCCATACTTGAGTTGATTGGACCAGACCACGGTGGTCCATGCCTTAGTGACTTCAAGACTGGATTACTGTAATGCGCTCTATGTGGAGCTGCCCTCGAAGATGGTTCAGAAGCTGCAATTAGTGTAGAATGCAGTGGCCCTGGGTGGTTACTGGAGCTAGGTGGTTTGATTCTGTTGGACCGCTGCTTTGGCGACTGCACTGGCTGCCCATTCGTTTCTGGCATCCAAATCACGGTGCTGGTATTGACCTTTAAAGCCCTTCACAGTTTGGGTCCAGGTTATCTGAGGGACCACCTTCCCCCATACATTCCGGCCTGCCCTCTTAGGTCATCTGAGGAGGCTCTCCTACAAGTGCTGCCTTTGTCCCAAGTTAGAGGGATGGTGGCATGAGGGCAAGCCTTCTATGCAGTAGCACCACAATTATGGAATTCCCTACCGGGGAAATTAAAAACTACCCCCTTGCTCATGGCTTTTCAGCAAGGGCTCAAAATGCTTCTGTTTCGTCTGGCATTTGGGTGACAGGTTGATGTCTGCCCCCTGTGTCTCTGTAATAGTGTTTTGGTTCCGCTGCCTCTTTCTGGACCAAATCGCTGTCGTCCCCCCCAATGGTTTTATTGATGTTTTATGAATGATTTTACTCATTGTTTGTATACATTGTACATTTTATTATGGAACTTTGTAAGCTGCCTTGGGCATTTGTTTCGGTTTGGGAAAGGCGAGATATAAATTCATTAAATAAATAAATAGTATCAGTAGGAGAGGAGCGGGACAAGAGGGATGTTATCATTTTCTCTCTCTCTCTCCCCCCCCCCACTCTTGTGTTGTATCCCTTGCTTGGGACAAGTAGATACTCAAGGACCGGTCCGGAGCATCAAGTCTGGTGATTAGCGAAGACTGTTACACTCCCCCCACCTGGAAGTATGTCACTGGTGCCTTGTGAGTGTGCTCTAGTCTGAGTTAGTTGTGTCTGTCAGCACTCAGAAAACCCACCCTTCACCATTCTACGTAAAAAGATGGCTACAGCATGTTCAAGGTGTTTTATTTATTTATTTATTTATTTATTTAAGGGATTTGTAGCCCGCACAGAGTGTTGAAACCTCAAGTGAATTTGTGAAGTGCCGTAGTGGGAATGCCATGAGCTGTGTGCGTTTTCTGAAAATGAGAAAAACACCTGTGAAAAGGGGGTGAAGGGAAGTAACTTGGCTTTCATTTGCTTCTTGTTTTCTGTTTTGCAGTACTGAATGAATGCTTGGTCAGCTTTTCTTTCGGTAGCATGTCGAAACTCCCTAAATCTGAAGTCTGCTCTTGATAGATTCGGTTTTTCGTTTGTTTGAAAATGCTTAGACTGTTTAGAAGCTGTTCCCCAAAGAGGCGGAAGCACACTTGTTGCACAGTGAAAAGGATTTAAGATGGGGGGGGAGGGCAGGGAGAAAAGCAAACACCATTTTTCATCAGTGCTTTTAAATGTTCATCACAAAAGATGATTCCCAGTGATGCTGAGGAACTTGAGCTTCTTTTCTCACCGGACAGGGGAAGAGAAGAGATGCTGTTCTTGCTGTACCATCTCATTCTCTTGGCCGGTGTCTCAGAGCTTCCATGAGAGAGCAGAGAGACCTCGTCTTTGTGGCCAGATGCCCAAAAGGACGTGACAACATTCCTTCTTGCAGCCTCTGTATCGATGCAAGGTTCACACTTGGTTTGCTCTGCAAATTGATTTGGGTGACGTGGCTGCTACTACGACTGAAAATTTCTGTTGTGAAGGAACTTGGTGCGGTGCTGGAGGTTTGCAATTTTTCTATTAAGTTATGATAGTTTTGAGTAGAGAGAAACTTAAATCTCCTTAGAACCATAGGAGATGATACCATATTCTAGAGCCACAGACTTGACAGCCTGTCAAGAAGCTTCATATCGCTGCTTCTGCAACTCCCCCTCAGACACTCCCTCCTTGCTCCTTCTTTTAATTGCAGATTGCTGCAGGAGGAGTAAACCTTGTCTTGAGTTTGTTCATTTATACGCTTGCATTTGAAAACCTTAGCTGAACTGCAGCAAAGAATTTCAAGCAAGAAAGTTTAGCCGAATTTCTGGCATCGTTGTCCCGGCCTGCACGAATGATAGACCACATGGCACAGGTTTTTCATGGACTGTACCGCTTCAGGCGGTGCGGGGTGGCGCAGTGGGTTAAACCACGAGCTGTCGATCGAAAGGTCGGCAGTTCGAGTCCGTGCGACAGGGTGAGATCTCGTCTCTCGGCCCAGCTCCTGCCAACCTAGCAGTTTGAAAGCATGTTAACACAAGTAGATAAATAGGTACCGCTTGTGGGAAGGTAAACAGCGTTCCGTATTGTCATGCTGGCCACATGACCACGGAAGCGTCTTCGGACAGCGCTGGCTCTTCGGCTTCGAAACGGGGATGAGCACCGCACCCTAGAGACGGTGCCCTAGAGACTTAAATGTCAAGGGACACCTTTATACTTTTTTTACCGCTTCAGGCAGCACCTTGTGCCTCCTTGTCCTTAGAAAGCTAGATGAGAGAGAGAGAGAGAGAGAGAGAGAGAGAGAGTTTTCATCCACTCTCATAATACCTGAACTCATGATCATCCAAAGAAAGTGATGGGCAGTAGGGTCAAGATAAGGGAAGGAAGAGGCTGTAGCTCAGGAGCAGAGCACATGCATAGCATGCAGAAGGTCCCAGGTTCAATCCCTAGTGTTTCTGGATATGGCTTCTGTCTGAAACCTGGGAGTGCCAATCAGTGTTGAAATTAATACTGAGCTACAAACATGGACCACTGGCCTAACTTGGATTAAGGCAGCTTCCTATAACAGACAACAGAAAAAATTTCTTTCACATAATTAATGTAAACGGTTTGGGGCCAGAAACTGCTGGCATAGGGGAGAGAGAGAGAGAGAGAGAGCAGCCTTTTTTATAGAGGTCCGGCATTAAAGTGAATTCGCATCAAAGCAACAAGCACATTCTGGCGTGCCTGGGGTGTTGTACAAAACCCAGAGATGTAATGTTGCAGGGCAAAATATTTATTATATTTCTAAAAAAAACCTTTTTCCCCTTGTGAATAAAAATGCTAGCAACTTTTACCACCCCTTGATTTAAGATGTGGTAGGGTAGCCAGAGCCCAGATGCAAGTGCCAGTTGGCTGTCAGCTGCAGCTTTCCCTAGTGTAGTCCAAAACACTTCAAAAGCAACGCTACTCATCTGCTTTAGTACTGAAATAATCCCCCAGTTTAAAACAACCAATGCTACTTTAGGGCCCTTGCCTCTCTCTAGATCAGGGGTCAGCAACCTTTTTGCTGAAAGGGGCTGGACGTTTGACAGTGACATCATCACGTCACCGCCAAACTTCTGGGTTGCTGACACCTGGAAGTGGCTGCATGTAGCTCCTGCCCAGTTTGCCATGCGCCAGACAGGGAATGGTGGAGCCAACCACCCAGGCTTGCAGAGTCCCTGTGCTGCACAGGGGCTTTGTGAGCCTGGGCAGGTGGCTCCGCCATTCCCCATCCAGTGTGCAACAAACTGGGCGGGAGACTTTGCCTCCCAAGCCAAACTCTGCATGTGCCAGATAACTTCAGCTGGTGGTCTGGATCTGGCCCATGGGCCGTAGGTTGCCAACCCTTGTTGTAGATGCTTTTACTTAATAACAACTAAATTGTAGGTTTATATGGGAATAAATTTCTAATGTGTTGCTATACCACGATGTGAGATTTTGGTGGGCAGGGCGGTGGCAGGTAAGTAAAGCTTCAAAGTGATTTCTCAAATAGTGTAAAGGGTAAAGATGTGGGTTTCAGTAACTGTGGGCTATTATGGTTCAGTGAATGGTTTGTGTTTAGATTTGGAAAACCTGTGTTCACGTTTCCACAAAGCCATGAAAATTCTCTCATGGAAGAGACCTTGAGCTGGGTCACTATTTAACACACCTCAAAGGACTGTTGCGAAGAGAAACAACTTGAGCTGTAAAGTGCTTTGGAAACTGGTGCATTCTACAAATGGCCAGTAACCAAGGCCTGAACCAAATATGAAGTGCTGGGTCCAGTTCTGAAACAGGAGGCTGTTTAATTTTGTAGCATGTTGGCTTCTTAATGAATTCATGGAAACCGGTAGGAGCCAGGTTTGACTAGAAGAAAACCTAGTAGACCTTTGATCTTTCGGGGAATATACTAGGTATTCTTAGCTATTGAAGAAGCCACCTAACTCCCAGGTTGGATCCGGACAAGAAATCCTCACACTTTTTCTTCACTATGTGTTCTCCTCACCCAGTTGTGAAACATAGCAAGTAAATTAAGAGATTTGCTGGTGATTTATCCCCAGGTCTGCTGCCAGGCCAGCTCCTGCCAACCTAGCAGTTCCAAAGCATGTTAATGTGAGTAGATAAATAGGTACCGCTTTGCGGGAAGGTAAACAGCGCTCCGTGTTCCAGCTGCATGCTACGCGCTGCGGCAAGGAGAGTCATGCCGGCCACATGACCACGGAGGCGTCTTCGGACAACGGTGGCTCTTCGGCTTTGAAGTGGGGATGAGCGCCACACCCTAGAGTCGGACACGACTGGACTTAATTGTCAGGGGATACCTTTACCTTTTTTACTGCTGCCTTAGGCAGGCCTCCTCACCCTCCCCAGTAGTAGGACTGGCTAAAAGGACATCTAACTAAAAGCATCAGCCTGGTGAGTAGTTCCCTATACTGTTTGGATTGTGGGGAGAGTTCATGTTCTGAGGTTTGAGTTTTGACACATACTAGAACAGGCTGAATATTTGTCGTAATTTTTTTTGTATGACATTCCTTGTCCCCTTTGGGGATTGGTTAAATGTAGGAGGGTTAAATGCTTTAATCCTGATTCCTCTCTAGGCACCTTCTCAATTCAGTATTTAGAACTGATACATCAAATGTCTCCAGTGCGTCCAATTAAAGCAATGAGAATCTGATTACCAGGCTACTTAGACCAACTTTCAAAAACTCAGAGTATTTTATTTTATTTTTAATGTTTTTTTCCTGTAAAATGCCCAGAGTCATACTTTTTGCTATTCTTTGAACCTCTATTCTCTTCTTTCTTCCCTACCAGCCCCCCCCCCCCCCAGCCAGGCACTTAAATTAATATTTTACGTTTGAAATGTGGATCTTCCAAAACAGAAACATGCTCTTTTTGAGTTCAAAAGTGAAGAATGGCTGTTTGTGAGAGTTGGGCTTTTTCCACAAGTCTGACCATGCAAAAGGGTCTAGTCTACACCCCCCTTTGTGTACACCCCGTCAGTGGTGGAGCAGCTGCTGTACATGTCGTAGGTGCCAGGAGGGGCTGGGAAAGACACCCACCTGAATCCACTGGAGAGTCGTGGTCTGATTCGGTGTAAGTCTGCTTCATAAGTTTACTCTGTGCCATGATGCATACCCTACCCACCTGTGTTTGATTTATGTATTACACGTTATTCCTTGTTCTCTAAAATTCTGACTTGTACTCTGCGCCGTCTTGCTTTCAACTTGTTGTGGTGCTTTATGTAACATACGGCACAATCTTATGCTAGCGTCGTACAGCAGGGCCCCCACTGCATCCAATGCTCAGAAGCAGCGAGCCGGAGGCCTCCATTGGGCAAGGGAACTTTCATTTCCTTACCACGGGTAGAGCCCCTGCTAGCCCTATGGGGCTACTTGGGTCTGTGCCAGCAAATAGTTGGGCGCAGACCCAAGGAGCATGATGTGAGTAAGGACCCGGGAAGGGGGATAGGATACAACAGAGACCTACTCTGCTGGTCCCACCCCCCCTCCTGGGCCCAATCCGCCCACCCCTGCCCTCCCCCCGCCCCGTGCCCGCCGGCACGAAAGGTACCTACCGGCTGGCATTGGCGCTGTAATGCAACAGCAGCGGGGACTGCGCAGGCCTTCTCGCCGGCGCTGCTTGCTCTCTGGGTGTGCGAACATGCCTTAAGGCACGTTTGCGACACCCGGCACCAAGGCCTCAGTGCAGGCACCCGTATACTGTAGGATTGGGCTGCCCATGGAGCAGCAAATGTCCCCCTTCCATGTGCTATGGATTTTGCAACTGGCGGAAAATGTTTTCATAGAAAATGAACTGTTTAGAGAATTTATGACCACAAGCACCCTTGCCTTCAAGAGGAGTCCGAGCACCTCAAACCTTGCCCTTGCCTTGTATGTCTCTCTCTCTCGGGATCCTGAATTACCGAATTTATTGGCGTATAAGACGCACTTTTTTGTCTAAATTTGTGACCCAAAATAGTAGGGTACGTCTTATACGCCAATACTAAAAAAATCCCTCCCTCCCCCGCCCGTTTTAAAGCATTTTTGGGCTTACTGGGGTTTTCCGGAGCAGGAGAGCTCCCTTGTGCTTTCTTCCCTGGCTAATCTATCCGATCTACAGCTGTTTGTCTGGTTTAATTTATGCACGAGCTTGAGTTGAGCTTCTCAGCAGCCAGCAGAGGGCGCTGTGCTCAGTTCAGTTCAGCTGAGCTGCAAAGGGCCTTTCCTCCGATGCTGAATCAGCTTTAGTAAGCTTCTGAACTGGGCCTAGTTGGGGAGGCTTTGGAAACTGTGCTTAGGTTAGGTTAGGTTAGGTGGGGTGGGGTGGAGGAAAAGAGTTGGGGTGGGGGAAAAGTGTTCAGCTGAGCTGCAGAGGGCGTGGTCTTCCCAGCTCTCCTCGGAAGGGTAAGCTTCTGAACTGGGCCTAGTTGGGAGGCTTTGGAAACTTTGCATAGGTGGGGTGGGGTAAGGGTTGAGTCTGGGTTTTTTTTTGTACTTGGAGTAAATGTTTTTTACTCTGGAAACTGCATGGGTGGGTTGGGGGGAAAAAGAGTTGAGTCTGGGTTTTTTTTTTGTACTTGTACATTTATGTTCTGGTGCATTTTGTTCATGTGTCTTATTGCTGTGTGTTTTAAAAGAGATCCTGGTATTTTTGTGCAATTTACGTAAATTAGCTAATTAAGCAGCCAAGCAGTAAGTGGCCAAGTGGCCCAAAAATGCTTTAAATCTATTTTTCTTTAAACCCAGGGCCAAAAGGAAGGTGCGTCTTATACGCCGATAAATATGGTAGTTAGATTGCCGGGAGAAATATCAACAACCTCAGATATTCAGACGATACCGCCCTAATGGCAGAAAGCGAAGAAGAACTAAAGAGCCTCTTGATGAGAATGAAAGAGGAGAGTGCAAAAATTGGCTTCAAACTCAACATTAATAAAACCAAGATCATGGCATCTGGTCCCATCAATTCCTGGCAAATAGAAGGGGCAGAAATGGAAGCAGTAACAGATTTTACTTTTCTGGGCTCCAAGATCACTGCAGACGGAAACAGCAGCCATGAAATTAAAAGACGCTTACTCCTTGGAAGGAAAGCTATGGCAAACTTAGACAGCATAATAAAAAGCAGAGATATCACCATGCCAACAAAAGTTCGTATAGTCAGGGCGATGGTGTTCCCAGTAGCAATGTATGGTTGCGAGAGTTGGACCATAAGGAAGGCTGAGCGCCGAAGAATAGATGCTTTTGAACTGTGGTGCTGGAGAAGACTCCTGAGAGTCCCTTGGACTGCTAGGAGATCAAATCAGTCAATTCTAAATGAAATCAAGCCTGACTGTTCCCTGGAAGGACAGGTACTAAGGCTGAAACTCAAATATTTTGGCCACCTAATGCGAAGAGAGGACTCTCTGGAGAAGACTCTGATGCTGGGAAAGATTGAAGGCAAAAGGAGAAGGGGAAGGCCAAGGATGAGATGGTTAGACAGCATCACCGATGTAACAAACATGAAAATGAGCGAACTCAGGAAGATAGTGGAGGACAGGAAGGCCTGGCGGGATATGGTTCATGGGATCACGAAGGGTCGGACACGACTTAACGACTGAACAACAAATAAAAAGCAGAGATATCACCATGCCAACAAAAGTACGTATAGTCAGGGTCATGGTGTTCCCAGTAGCAATGTATGGTTGCGAGAGTTGGACCATAAGGAAGGCTGAGCGCCGAAGAATAGATGCTTTTGAACTGTGGTGCTGGAGAAGACTCCTGAGAGTCCCTTGGACTGCTAGGAGATAAAATCAGTCAATCCTAAATGAAATCAACCCTGACTGTTCCCTGGAAGGACAGGTACTGAGGCTGAAGCTCAAATATTTTGGCCACCTAATGCGAAGAGAGGACTCTCTGGAGAAGACTCTGATGCTGGGAAAGATTGAAGGCAAACGGAGAAGGGGAAGGCAAAGGATGAGATGGTTAGACAGCATCACCGATGCAACGAACATGAAAATGAGCGAACTCAGGAAGATAGTGGAGGACAGGAAGGCCTGGCGGGATATGGTTCATGGGATCACGAAGGGTCGGACACGACTTAACGACTCAACAACAACAACAAAAGAACAACTTGTGACCCACCAAGATGCAGGTAGCCTGCCAACTATATGTGTGGCATTCGGTAAGCCTGCCTGCCGGGGATGGGGAGAGGCTGCCCCACACCTGGAAGACCTCTGTAAGTGGATGGCTGACTCTTTATCAGCTTGCAGTGTCACCTAGACTAACTTTCTATAATCGGAGCATTCCCAAAGCTAATCCTCTTTGGCCACTCTGGAAACCTTTTAGCCAATACTTCCCCAGTATTCAAACAGTCACACTGAAGCCAAACATGGATTTAATTATCTCCTTTTAACATGTCATTTTATGTTGACATTGAACCTCTGAGTAGCAGAGTGGCTTATATCAGCAAAAAGGGAAAATCCTATTACCTTTAGCTGTCTGTTCGTTGATTAATTATTCAGGAAAGTAAATATATAATACTAGATTTAAATTAAACTTTAATTAAAGATTTTATCTGAAAAAACCTGCCTCTTTGGGGTCTTCTGATGTTGCGTGGGATTTTTTTCTTTTTTAAAATATCCTTTTAAAAGAAGGGGTTTAAAGATTTTAAACTCCACTGTAGCTGTTAGAAATGGTTTCCAAGGTTTGCTTTTTTTTTTTTTGTTATGCAAGTCTCCTGGTAGCACACACATGTGAGATCCCCCTACTCCACTTTCTGTGTCTACCCAAAGATGAAATTTGTGTTCAGAGGTTTTAGGGAGCGCATCATTCGTGTGTTTGTATCCTGTCTTGGAACCATAAGTTTCTCCTTATGTTGCTACTTTCAAGAATGAGGACACTAACGGTGAAATCCACCGTAAGTTTCCGGCGCCGCAGCAAGCGCTCTGGCACCGGAAGTCATCGCAAATGTGCCATTTGTGCTAGCCTCCCTCACTCCGTCGCCAGACCGAGGATGCGGCCACTGGAGGCAGGTGAGTCTAACGCCGGCGGCCGCATGGGTAATCCAACCGGCGAGGGGGAGGGGATGGTGTTAGCCATATCCCTGTCAAATAGCACCAGGGAAAGAGAGAAAAAGGATGACTCGCTTCTGCTGCCTGCTCACCGCTACTTCATAGTGAGCTGCTCCATTGGGTGCCCAGCCAGAAAAACGGGGCACTGGCTAGCTGTTGGACAAGGCCCTCCATCACTGCCACCATAGCTGTGTGTGGAGGCATGAAGGGGGAATTGGCCCCCATCTGGTGCTAGGAGGAGTCAGGTGGCACATGCATGCGGAAGACCAGGGCCCCACAAAAACAGACGTTGTGCTCAGGTGCGCATGCACCCCTCTGGCTGTCGCTGGAGATGTAGCGAGCGTGGTCTCAGTAGATGCCTGACACAAGTAGGGCATGATCATCTGGGAGCAGATGAGGACAAAGTCTTCTGCCAGAGACTTTGACAAGCAGCTGCCCGTCAGAGCAGTGATGGTACTGGGTTTGGTGGAGCAGTGCTCTTGGGATGCAGTACTTGTGAGGTAAGGCAGCTCCTTATCCTGAGATTGCCACCTTCTTATTAGTGGGCAGAATGGGTCTGCTACAAGGCCTGTAATGGTGAAGTCACGGCTCCTAGTCGTAGTGGCTGTTGTTGTTCAGTCGTTAAGTCGGGTCTGACCCTTTGTGACTCCATGAACCATATCATGCCAGGCCTTCCGGTCCTCCACTGCCTCCCGGAGTTTGCTCAAATTCATGTTCATTGCATCAGTGATACTATGTCATCCTCTGCCTTCCCCTTCTCCTTTTGCCTTCAATCTTTCCCAGCATCAGAGTTTTTTTCCAATGAGGCCTCTCTTCGCATTAGGTGGCCAAAGTATTTGAGCTTCAGCCTCAGTACCTGTCCTTCCAGGGAACAGTCAGGGTTGATTTCATTTAGGATTGACTGATTTGATCTCCTAGCAGTCCAAGGGACTTTCAGGAGTCTTCTCCAGCACCACCATTCGAAAGCATTTATTCTTCGGCGCTCAGCCAAAATGAAGCAAATATCAGTTGCTGGGAGGAACAACAAGAGCTGTTGTCTTCCTTCAAGTCCAGCTTGTGAAGTTCTCAGAGGTCTAGAACCTGGCCACTTCAGATATAGGATTCCAGACTACCGGTCTTGGTCTGGACCGGCAGGGCTGCTCATAAGAACATAAGAAGAGCCCTGCTGGATCAGGCCAAAAGCCCATCTAGTCCAGCTTCCTGTGTCACACAGTGGCCCCACCAGATGCCTCAGGGAGCACACAAGACAACAAGATACCTGTGTCCAGTCGCCACTCCCTTGCACCTAGCACAGAGAAAACCCATTTCTAAAACCAGGAGGTTGCTTATGGCTTGTAACCTGTGATGGTCTTTTCCTCCATGAATCTGTCCAAACCCCTTTTAAAGGCATCTAGGCCAGATGCCATCACCACATCCTGTGGCAAGGAGTTCCACAGATGAATTATACGCTGGGTAAAGAAATACAGTATTTTCTTTTGTCCGTTCTAACTCTCCCTCCACTCAATTTGAGTGCATGTCCCCTGGTTCTGGTGTTGTGCGAGAGGGAGAAGAATTTCCCTCTATCCACTCTCTCCATCCCATGCATAATTTTATAAGTCTCAATCATGTCCCCCCTCAGGCGCCTTTTTTCTAGGCTGAAAAGCCCCAGACGCTGTAGCCTTTCCTCATAAGGGAGGTGCTCCAGCCCACAAACCATTCTGGTCGCTCTTTTCTGCACCTTTTCCAATTCAACTATATCCTTCTTGAGGTGTGGTGACCAGAACTGGACACAATACTCCAGATGTGGCCTTACCATCAATTTGTACAAGGGCAGAATGATATTGGCCGTTTTATTCTCAATCCCTTTTTTAATGATCCCAAGCATGGAATTGGCCTTCTTCACAGCCGCCGCACACTGGGTCAACATTTTCATCGACCTGTCCACCAGCACCCCAAGATCTCTCTCTTGATCCGTCACAGACAACTCAGAACCCATTAGCGGATATGTGAAATTTTGGATTCTTGCCCCAATGTGCATCACTTTGCACTTACTTACATTGAAGCGCATCTGCCATTTTGCTGCCCATTCTCCCAGTTTAGAGAGGTCCTTCTGGAGCTCTTCACAATCCCTGCTGGTCTTCACCACCTGGAAAAGTTTAGTGTCATCTGCAAACTTGGCCACCTCACTGCCTATCCCCGACTCCAGGTCATTTATGAATAAGTTGAAAAGCACCGGTCCCAAGACCGATCCTTGGGGCACACCGCTTTTCAGCTCTCGCCATTGTGAAAATTGCCCATTGACTCCCACTCGCTGTTTCCTGGTCTTCAACCAGTTCCTAATCCACAAGAGGACCTGCCCTCTTATTCCCTGACTGTGGAGTTTTCTCAGGAGCCTTTCATGAGGGACCGTGTCAAACGCCTTCTGAAAATCCAGATATATAATATCCACGGGTTCGCTCGAATCCACTTTCCTGTTGACCTTTTCAAAAAATTCTAACAGGTTTGTGAGGCAAGACTTCCCCTTGCAGAAGCCATGCTGACTCTCCCTCAGCAGAGCTTGTTCTTCTATGTATTTTAAGATTTTATCCTTAATGAGACTTTCCACCATCTTCCCTGGAACAGATGTTAGGCAGACCGGCCTGTAGTTTCCCGGGTCCCCCCTCCTTCCTTTTTTAAAGATTGGTGTGACATTAGCTATCCTCCAATCCTCTGGCACAGTGGCCGTTTTAAGGGACAAGTTGCATATTTTGGTCAAGAGGTCAGCAACTTCATTCTTGAGTTCCTTCAGAACTCTTGGGTGGATGCCATCCGGGCCTGGTGATTTATTGATCTTTATTTTGTCAATTAAGTCTGAGACCTCTTCTCTTTTAACCTCTATTTGACTTAATTCTTTATTCAGGGGAGACCGTTCCGGCAGCGGTATTTGCCCGAGGTCTTCTGCCGTGAAGACAGATGCAAAGAACTCATTTAATTTCTCTGCAGTCTCCAAGTCCCCTTTTATCAGCCCTTTCTCTCCCTCACCATCCAGCGGACCAACCGTTTCTCTGCTCTTTTGTTGGGTAGCAGTAGGTGGTTACACCACCCAAATCAGAAGGGCAAGACCTGTAACTTGTCCCCTTGGGGAGTACATGTGGCAACTCTTACTGTTTTCAGATATGAAAACCTGCAAATCTGCACCATTTTGAGCCTCTCAAATCTATTAAACTGCAACACTCATTCCAAAGGCACCAGATTAACAAGCCTGACTTCTTTCATCTCATGCATACTCTGCTGAACCAGGCCGCTGCAAGTCTATGTGGTGCTGGTTGGTGGTTTTTTTTTTTTTAATCTTCAGAGATTTTTCAGTGTTCAATAAGACTGGAGCTTAGTTCTTAGTTCTCCAGATATACAAATTCCATGATCTTTAGTGGCCATTGCACTACCCTCAAGTATTTGAGGGTTCTTTTTTCTTCAAAGCGCCTTCTGCAAAATAAACATTGACACTAGTAAAATGCCATTTATTTAAAAGCAAAACAAAACTTTGTCATCATAAAAACTGCCCTGCTGGGTTCCTTCACCCCCATGTGGTCTAAGTAAATAAAAAGACCCATATTCTTCATATCCCTGGCATCCATACTGTCAAGGGCACTGAAACCAATGGGACTTGCTTCAGAATAAAACATGGTTAACAGTAGCGTCACTAGGACGCGCGTCACCCTGGGGCAGGGGGCGCGCGTCACCCTAGTGACGCTACGATATCGCAGCGCGGGGGGGGGCCAGGCCGGGCCGGCCTCGGAGCGTCCGAAGGGTGTCGTGCGTCACGGAGGTGGCGCGCGGGGTGCGCGCATCACCCGGGGGTGCGCGTCACCCGGGGGCGCCCCGCCCCCCGCCACGCTCCAGCGACGCCCCTGATGGTTAAGATGATAGTTGTTGGCTGGATGATCATTCTTCAAGCATTCTTCAAGCGTGTCCTTGTTTGTTCTACCCCTAGAGGGCAATATAATGTTGCCCCCTTACCCACTTCTACCAGTGTGCTGGCCGGGTCTGTCCACCCCCTTCTGCATCTTGCAACAGAAGCATACGTGCCCATTTCTGTCTCCTCCTTTCCTTTCACTGTGAATGTGTATGGAATTGTATTTGGGCTTTCTGGCTGCAGAGCTCAAAGAGGAGCACTTCTGTCTACAGTGCAAGAGGATTGAAAGATGAAAGGAAATACTGTTGTCTATACTATTTTTTTTCCCTGACCACCTCATTCTTTCAGAAGTAAGGAAGCTATTAAAAATAAGACCCAGAGCTACACAGCATCCTTCCAGACCCTCCTTCCACCTTTTGGTGCACCTTCTATTGTAGTCTGCTCTTGGGCATGACAAGAAACATTGCTCTGCTTGAAAAGGCTAAAAGTATTGACCTGGCTAGCTTTAAGCTTTGTAACTTTAAATTTTCTCAACTGAGCTTTAGAACTCTGTAAAAAGAGCTTGCCCATGCCACCCAGCAAAAGGCTTTGCTTGCGTAGAGTCAGAAGCTCTTGTGGGAGGGTCATGTGCTGGCACCCTCCCAGTCGGTACAATAAAAGTTGCGATATCTGGCACAATGGTCCAGAAAGCTCTCTTTAACCGGCTCAGCAAGTCCACCAGCCCTGAGAAGACTGGATTTCTTTTAACCCCCACCTCTCTTTTCCGTCCTTTCTTATACTTGCCAGCACTTTCTCACTTGCTTTGCAAGGTGATAATCTGATGGGAGCATAGTCACCTGTACCGATTTCATGAACTGCATGCTAAGTCGGTCCTGCCAGGTTTTTTGTTCAAAACGTCCTGAACTCTTTTATCACGTGGATCAGTTTTTCTTCGTTTGAAAGACAAACAAGTTTGAAAGGTGTTTGAACGACAGTTTTCCTTTCCACGTTAGTTGATCTAAAACAGGGGTTCTCAACCAGTGGTACTAGTACCACCAGCGGTACTTCGGCCAACTGCTGGTGGTACTCGAATGGCTGGACCACTGGAACCGCTCTGACACGGCAACTTTGGCGGCGTATTTTTGCTCCTGAGAGGCTCCTGCCTTTGGCTGAGCCTCTCGGGAACGCTGAGAAGGGTCCTCCCACCTGCCCAGAGCCTCCTACCTGTGTTTTCTGGCCTCTGAAAACTCGGAAGTAACTGGCGATGATGTCATTGCCCAGTCACTTCCAGTGGTACGCAGCAGGAGAGTGGCGCTGGAGGTGGTACTCGACCGGGAAGAGGTTGAGAGGCCCTGTTCTAAAAACTCTCTTCTTGTGTACACTCAGAAAGAAAGTTGGGCAATGCTAGTTCTGCCCTCTCTTTCTCCACGACTCTTATTTATACCGCCCTTCCTCCAAGGAGCTCAGAGTGGTGTACATATTTCCTCCCCTCCTTTTGTCCTCACAACAACCCTGTGAGGTAGGTGGGGCTGAGAGATAGTGACTGGCCCAAGGTCACCCAGGAAGCTTCATGGCTGAGTGGGGATTTGAACCTGGATCTTCCAGGTCTAAGTCCGACTCCCAAACCACTACACCATCCTGGCTCTATATACCACACACCAGGTGCTTCCTTTCATGGTAAGGTTTCAGCATGTGAACATCTACCAGCTTTGGTCCCCCGTGAGACTTTTCTGACCTGTTCAGGAATGTGCGCCCCCCAACCTGCCCCGAACCACAAGCTGCCCTTCTCAAGCTGCTTTTAGCTTGCTTGACCTGAGTGGTAAGAGTGCTAAAATTTTAACAAGTTAAAAACTGTTCATCAGAAAGTGGAACCCTTAGCAGAAACACCCCAGAGAGATCCTTTATATTCCATAACTTATTTAATATCTGGGTTTTTTTTAATTCTTCTTAATCTCTTATTAAATACACTTTATTCCTAAGGTGGCAATTAGGGAAAATAAATTAACCGCAACCATCAACATCACTTTTGGCTACTTTAATATGGTTTTCTGCTAGCAAGAGAATTAGGTAGAAAAGAGAATTTTTTAAAAATCTCTTGTCATTGGCTCCCTTTTGAATTACCCCTAATAGGAAGAGATGTGAAATTTTTGGTTATGAAATGATAATGTAAGAAGCCTAAGGGATAAAGAATCATAATTATAACTCCTGCTGGAGGTGTTTTTCAGTCATTCTGCCCCCACATGTACAGTACTTATGGAATAAATGTATAGTAGTTAATATTAAAAGTTGCATAGTTTGAATTAATTTATTCCCTTTGAAGGACTTCTAACAAAAATGCTGTTATCTTGAAAGAGGAGTTCTTAGAGTTGTTAGGGTTTTTTTTCTTTTTTACATCTCCCTAGTTAATCTCCTTTTTTTATCCATGGTATGAATCTTGATGTTGTCTCTGGTCCTGTACTGAATTTAGATGCTGCTCGCATGCTTTCTTGAAGGCAGGGTTTAACTGAGCTCCCAAACCTATTTTCAATATCAAGCTGCCACATGAAGTACTTCAAGTTCAAAGGATGTGTGTGCCTTTCGCTTGCATCATTGCAGAGCCCAATTCTTCCTCCTCCTCATAATTCTAGGAGTGTGAACCTCACCTGCCATGAAATTGATTGACAGTAGCTTGATCTGATAGTACAGGTGTCCCCTGCTTAACGACAGGGATAGTTCTGAAATCCCCGTCGTAAAGTGAAGCTGTCATTAAGCAGGTCTTGTTGTGCTTTGAAGTTTAGCATTGTGCTTAAAGCCCTTATCTAAAGCCAAACAGCTGGTGAGCTGGGGCTTTAAAAAGAGTATCTTTTTTAATCCTTTGCTCTTTTTAACTGGTGACCTCTGTCGTATATCTGACCTCCGTCATATACCGTATTTCCTTGATTCTAAGACGCACGTTTTTTCCAAATTTAGCAACTCAAAAAGGGGGTGCGTCTTAGAATCGAGGGTGTGCAAATTGCACCCCCAAACGCCACCTTCTTACTTACCGGGGCTTGTGGGGGCTTTGGGGAGGCCTGTGCGACCCTCTGCAGGCCTCCCCGAACTTCAGTTTGGCGAAAAACTGCGGTTTTCAGGCGGTTGTCACGAAAACCGGAAATGCCCGAAAATAGCTGTTTTTCGCCGAACTGAAGATTGGGGAGGCCTGCAGAGGGTCGCACAGGCCTCCCCAAAGCCCCCACAAGCCCCGGTAATAAGTAAGAAGGTGGCATTTTGGAGGTACAATTTGCACAGGATTTTTTCCCCAGGATTTTTTCCCTTGTTGGTGGTAGTGAAATTAAAAGTGCGCCTTAGAATCGATGGCGCCTTAGACTTGAAGAAATACAGGGTATATTGGATGTCTTTAGAAAGGAATTAGATAAATCAATGGAGAACATGTCTATCAAGCCATGAAGGATTTAATTGGAACATTCATATTTGGAGAAATACTGGATGCTTGGGAGAATTAGGGGAAAGCTGTTGCCTCCATGTCCTTGTAAACTTCCCAGAAGTACCGGACCAAATGGAAACAGAATGCTGGACTAGATGGAGTGGAGAGGGGGCCTTGAAAGCCAACAGAAACTCTTCTTTTGGGGGGCCTTTTCACATGCCCTCCCCTCGCACTTTTTGTTAAAAGAGGAAAAACAACAAGGAGCAAAACATGCATTAATTGTAATGTGTAGTTTTGCCCTGAAGTAACTGTGTATATGAATTAGATCCCATTCTCATGAAAACTAGCTTAATATACACTATATATTTGTTTAACTTGTAGGATGCTAGTAAAAAGTACAATCCTCATTCTTCTCAGAAATCTTTGTTTGTTTTGTAGAAGATAAAAAGACGGGTTAAAAAGCCATGATGACAAAACTTTAAGTTAAAACCAAAAAACTTAGTTAAAACATTAAAATGTAATTTAAAACTAATGTTTTAACGAAGTTTTTTTATTTTAACTTAAAGCTTTGTCGTCATGGCTTTTAAACCCGTCTTCTTTTTATCTTCTACAATTATCGCTGGTCATGAAAATCTCAACTTTGTTTGTTTACAAGTTGCTACTATACCATATTGCAATTACACTTCACTTATTAAACTATCACATACTCCTACCTAGGTGACATTTTAGAAAAACACAAGAAGGTGAGCCGTGAGCTTCCTTGTTGTTGGTTGTTCATTTACTTGCTGTGGAAATGAACTGCAGAACACACTTCTTGCTTATAACACACGGGCAGAGATGATGCTGCGCCCCCACGTGGGAGGGGCTGCGGACGCTACGCCCCCACGTGACGCCTGGCGTGACGTCACGTGGCTCCGACCATGCCCCCCCGCGCCGTTTTCCAGGCCATTTAGGAGCCATTTGGCTCCAGGGCAGGTGGGCAGGCCCAACCCCCGCTCACTGAGGACGACGGACGAACAAGATGACGGACGAACAGGCAGGTCCAATGCCTTGGGGCCCACGGCCCCCCCCCCGCCCCTATCCCCATGACGCTTCTGCACACGGGAACTTCAAGACTAACAGAAGAACATAAAGCATGGAATGGGAAAGCTGAGAACACAAGAGGAACTAGCAATAAAAGTCCATCTAGTCCAGCTTCCTGTATCTCACAGTGGCCCCCACCAGATGCCTCAGGGAGCACACAAGACAGCAAGATACCACCTTGTATCCTGTTGCCACTCCCTTGCACCTGGCAAGGAGTTCCAGTGGCCATAAACCAGCAGTGGGGAACCTCCGGCCCCAAGGCCGGATCAGGCCCTCGAGGCCATCCGGTCCGGCCCCTGGAGAGATTGCCGGGAGGCCGCCCAACCGGCCCCTGGAGGCTCCGCGCGTCACCTCCGGAGGCCGGGAGAGGGCATTTGCATGTCCTCCCCGGCTGCCGCCTCGACCCCTTCTCACCAGGCCATTGGCCATTTCGCGCATGCCTACCACGCCAATGAGGGGAAGCTCCTGCCCTCTTGCCCTCATTGGCATGGTATGCCGGAGGTGACGCGCGGACCCGGCGGTGGCTTCGGACGGTGAGCGCGGAGCCTCCGGAGGCCGATGGGGGGGGGCGGGGGCAAAAATTAATTAAATAAATAAAAATGGCGCCCAGCCTTACGACCAGCCCTCAAGCAAATTTCTAATATTAAAACGGCCCTCGCCAGGGAAAAGGTTCCCCGCCCCTGTCATAAACCATCCAGTGACCTTATGATATTATCCCTCGTTTTTTTAAGTTCACACACATAGCTGCTTGTTGTTGTGTCTGGTTTGTTGCTGATGTACCGAGTCTGTGCATTACCGAAGGACACACCCACTTCTTGTAGATGTGCAAAAACCAAATCTCCCACCCTGCCCCTTCTCAAGGTTAGCTGTAAGTAGTTAAGGATAGGGGAAAGTATCCAGCTATTGTGTTTAGCAACTTTTTTATTTTTTGCTTTCTTTTACGCTCTGTTCCAATCCCTTGACAACCACTCATCTTGGTCTATCCTATTGATTTCTATATGTGACTTGCTTTTGATCTTCTGCACCCCTTCCCCATTTTAGTTATTTTTTGTTTATTCAGTCCTTTAATTATCTTTTTTTATTTTTACAGATTACCTGCCTGACCTAAGTATACTAGGGAGAGAGACAGTTGTCACACCTTCTAAACAGTCCCTGTCTCTCTAATGTTTAGTTTCAAGTGGGACCCCTTGGATTTAGGAGTTCATTGCTAACAAGGGGAAGAGGCTTTCTCAAGGCAGCTTTTTCTATCCCGACTTCCCAGTCTTGAGCGATGGTAGCAAAAACTATTATTTTTCCCCCAGCACCTTCCAGTTGGCCAGGGGAGACGGAAGGAGAAAGGACAATCACTAACCACTAGGCACTGTGTCTGTATCGCGCACACACACACACACGCGCGCACACACACCCCTCTTATTCCTCTTCCACCACAGGGCTCTACCTGCTTTTGTTGTTTGTGGAATCATTGCACTACTTTTAATCCTCCCCCTTCTTTGGAAAAGTCTGTCTAGGATCCTTTTAAAAAGGAGTGGTTTCTAGTTCAATCTCCAGGCTTCTCATATATAAGCTGCTAAGCAAGGGACATGTATAAGCCAAGCAACGGACCCCACTCCACAGGGGGGAGGGGGGAGGGGCAGAAGACTTGCAAGTAGGAATTCTCTATTTCTACCCTATATTCTGCCCTGCAGCTGTCATCAGTGGTGTTCTGTGCTGTAGTAGCTGAACACTTGTTCAGATAGATGACATCTTACCAGGATTTTAACCTTGGCTGATATCTAATGTGTCTGATGTAATAACAAGCTGTCATGGAGACATTTTAAAGTAACATTACCTTAATGTAAACCATGTTAAGAATGCACTGTGGCTGCCCTCTTAAACGTGATCTTCCTACTAAGTTGCATTCTGTGTCTCTTCTTTCCTGCACCTTTCTAGAAAAAGGAGGGAGGGGAAGATCTGTCTGTCTCAGGGTTGCCAACTCTTGAAAACTGGTGCCCAGGTGGAGCCACAGAGCTAGGGATGTAGAGCCCGGTACAATCTGTTCACTTTCGGGTAAGGCCGGGCCTGGGGGCGGGAGCAGCAGCATCACTGTAGGGGGGGTGGAGCTCCAAGTTCCATCGGGCTCTGACCCTCCGTTACACGACGGGAGAAAGCGGCCCCGCCCCCTCGCCTTTGGAGCTATTCCGGTCGACAAAAGCACTTGCTTTTGTCGGCCGGAATGGCTCCAAAGGTGAGGGGGCGAGGCCTCTTTCTCCCGTCGTGTAACGGAGGGTCAGAGCCCGACGGAACTTGGAGCTCCGCCCCCCTGTAGTGACGCTGCTGGGCGGGAGGAACAAGGACTTCCCCTTGCCTTTTTTGGCAAGTGGCAAAAAAGTGCAAAGAGAACCTGGTCTGGGGAACATATAAAATGTGTACTTAAAAATAAAAAACCCAAAAAACCACAGGAGCAGGGCTCTAATCTGGTATTCCTCAAAATGCACATTTTTAAACTTTTAGAGTGCTTTTAAGAGGCCACATTCTAGCAGAACCGTGTGCCCCTTTTAAACAAAAGCCAGAGACTTCCTGCAAGGATCATTGTGGGTTTAAAAGCTGCTTAATGAGAAAGTGGGAGACTTGCCAGATGCACCACAAGAAATAATTTCTGAGTCCAGCAGCGGAATTCACCCATCATTACTTCGGTGCTGAGCCAAAAATTCTGAGACATCTTGGCATACCTGAAGCTGAGAAAATAATAGTGTCAGTTTTCTGAATGGATAACAAAATGGTGGTGAGGATGAGCTATAGCAGAACCCTGTCTTGGAGTGAGAAGGGGTGAGTCTTAAGAGAAAGGCATCTAGCTGGCATCTAGACTGGCCTAGATGCCTTGAAAAGGGGTTTGGATAGATTCATGGAGGAAAAGACCATCACAAGTTACAAGCCATAAGCAACCTCCTGGCTTTAGAAGTAGGTTTTCTCTGTGCCAGGTGCAGGGGAGTGGCAGCAGGAAACCGGTATCTTGTTGTCTTGTGTGCTCCCTGAGGCATCTGGTTGGGCCACTGTGAGATACAGGAAGCTGGACTAGATGGGCCTTTGGCCTGATCCAGCAGGGCTCTTCTTATGTTCTAAAGATACATACAGGAGTGGGAATGACTGAGGGCGATTAAAAATTGCAGCCCTTAAGTCGAGAATATAGGTTGATTAGAATTGACCTGAGGAGGAGAGAGTGCTTCCTTCCTTTTCTTAGCCTCTTTTCCATTGGCAGTAGAAACTTTAGAACATAAGAACATAAGAAGAGTCCTGCTGGATCAGACCAAAGGCCCATTTAGTCCAACTTCCTGTATCACACAGTGGCCCCACCAGATGCTTCAGGGGGCACACAGCCAACAAGATAACCTGTTTCCTGCTGCCACTCCCTTGCACCTGGCACAGAGAAAACCTACTTCTAAAGCCAGGAGGTTGTTTATGGCTTGTAACCTGTGATGGTCTTTTCCTCCATGAAACTGTCCAAACCCCTTTTAAAGGCAAATTTGTCCAAAACTCTTTTAAAGGCATCTAGGGCAGGTGCCATCACCACATCCTGTGGCAAGGAGTTCCACACATGAATTACATGCTGGGTAAAGAAATATTTTCTTTTATCCATTCTAACTCTCCCTCTACTCAATTTTAGTGCATGTCCCCTGGTTCTGGTGCTGTGCGAGAGGGAGAAGAATTTCCCTCTATCTTAGATATCTATCTATCTATCTATCTATCTATCTATCTATCTATCTATCTATCTATCTATCTATCTATCTATCTAGAGAGAGAGAGAGAGAGAGAGAGAGAGAGAGAGAGAGAGAGAGTCTCAACTGCCTTACCATGCAGATATTTTTGTGAAAAAGTGGATCTTTTCCACATAGAAGATATTCTTGATAGGTGCATTTGTGACAGGTAGTTCTGTTTGCCTTTGAGAGGAGGTGGGGGCAAACCATCCAAATTTAAGTAAAGCATAGTCCCATGCTAAAATAACTCTGAGTTGGAGGGGCCATCACCATTCCCCTTTTTTAGACCTTCTACTGGGATCAGTAAGTCCCTTTTCTAATTATATTAAACTAGTTTATATAATTACTTTTCTAGTTAATTAAGTCCTTCCTTTTAAAATGACCTGTGATAATGCTGGCTCAACATTATCTAACTTGACAGTTGCTCCTGTTTCCCCATGGAAGTGAGCATGGAGGAGAAATCTCTTGGCCTGTATTTTTTTCCTCAACTATTCTCCCCTCAAAGAAACCTCTCCAGACGCATTTGACCAGAAGCGTAGCTGACGTTGCACCATCCACCCCCCTCGTGACACTGACGTCACTCACCCCGCCCCCGAGTGATGTCAGCCGGAGCCAAATGTCCCTCGGGGGTTGGGCAGAAGGGAGGGGCCAAAACAAACATGGCGCGGAGGCGGCAGAAGCCTTCACCCGGACCACTGGTATGATGCCCCCCCGCCTCCGGTTTGATGCCCCCCCGCCTGCTGCCCGGGGGTGGTCCACCCCCCCTGCCCCATCCCATCCTACCTCTCTGCATTTGACTGCTGAGAAATCCATCTGCATTTTGCTGTGGAGTCCTTGAGCTTTGCAAAGGTTTCTAGAACTTGTTTTAGAGCAGGGGTGGCCAACCTTCCACCATTAGGGCCTCTGGGTTCTTAAGAGTTGTGTAGAAGGCAAATCTTGGCAGCTGCCAGTGCTGATGGTACTGCTAAAGCAGCTGTACCTGCTGAAATGCCCTCACCTAGACAACCATTAAAAGTCCGGGAGCAGACATGTTGAGAGGTTGGCCACCCCTGTTTTAGAGCATGCTCTGTTCACTCAGGGTGTCATCCAGACCTGCTGAGATAAGTGATTTTCTTTACAGTGTGTCCTAGAATTTTCCTGATACTTCCTTGAGGCTGCACATTACCGGGGAAGATGGGTCATGGTCAGTAGCTGAGCTCATTCACCGTTGCGGATCTTTTCATCCTTGTAATCGTTTGGAGAATCCCATGGTTCTAGGGCCGCTTGTTCTGTTGCCTTTATCACTCTTTTGGCAATACATGCTATAGGTTTTCTTATAATGCTACAGCAGCAATATTAACAATTAGTGAACGACTGCAAGGTGAACAAAATGTGATGCATGCTGTACTGAATAATGCCACAAATGGCTTCCTAGAGTGATGAATCTCTCCTTACCGTGAGAGGCCTTTTTGATGGTGGTACCCAAACTCTGGAATGTCCTCTTTGGGAAGCTCTGTCAGGGCTCTGAAACACTGTCTATTGAAGACTGTTTTGATGTGTGTTTATGTATGATGTTAATGGTTTACTTGGTTGTGTATTAAATTTTGTATGCAAAATGGCATACCAAATGAACTTTACTATTTAGAAAAGTAGGGTACAACTGAAATGGATGATGTTTGGAAGAAATCATCCTGTAGCTTAAGGCTCTCATGTTGAGAGGCCCCCTCCCACCCTTTTTGGAGTTCCCAGAAATGTGGGGAGTGGGGGGGCGATGAAGATTTGGAGTGTGATGGCCACATGGTAAATACTTCCAAATGTTAGGGAAAGCTGTTGTCTGTTGCTAGGAGGTCATTTTCAATGACATCCCTGTGGCAAATGTAATTTAGACTTGAGTGATATTGGGGGTGGGTGGGAGTGGGATGACTAAGATTTACATGTCTCCTGCCACTTATTATGTTAAAAGAAATCTATGGCCTCTTACAACTGAAAAAAGTTAGGTCTGCACAAGTGCAAGCTTCAGATGACACAATACAGTAATCCATTGTTTCTCAAACTGTGGGTCGGGACCCACTTGGTGGGTCGTGACTTGATTTCTGGTGGGTCCCAGGTGATAGAAATATCAGATAGGTAATTGCCACAAACCCTGAGGCTATTCAAAAAATTAGATAGCTACTAATTGCCCTTCAAAGAGCTGAGCTCCTGCAGTTTGCAAGATAGCTGCTAATTACCCTGCAAGCAGCGGAGCTCTTTACTTGTAAATAAATATATTTATTTATTTCTAGATCACCTTTTTTTAAAGTCTCGTAAAGCTAGGTGGGACCCGATAAGAGTGTCATTTTAAAAAAAAAGGATCCCAGTGTTTAAAAGTTTGAGAACCACTGCAGTAACTTGTTTCTTTGAAAATTCATGCATGGGAGTGTGAGTGGCCAACTTTGGGGCCACAGTGTGTTCAGACAAACAGTGTTTTCTGCATTGCAATGAACAGCAACTTCTGTGGACATCCACTGATGGGACTGAAATGCAGTTACATTGTGGAAAAGGGTCAAGTGGGGTCACCTGCCCTTGCAGGCTCTCTCTTTCTCTCCCTCAGTGGTTTATGAGGACAGGAGGAATATGCCCTGTAGCAAAACTAATTTATTATCATCTGCAATTTTTCTCCTGCTTACTGTTTGTCCCGTCTTCCTGATAATTCCATGTACATTAAAAATATTAGCATTATATTTCAGGTGCTTAACCAAAATAATAAACCTAAGTAAATAATTTCCACATTATTTTCGTAATCAACAAGACCCTTTTTCAGACATTCTAATTTACCAAAAATGAATGAATAATCCTCCTTGATTGTAGTTGCTTGTGGAGAATGGAAGGAGGTCTACTATTGTAGCTAAGAATTTATAGTTAATGATTACACCCACCACATCCACTTAACTAGCAGTGTAATAAACACTATCTCCATTGCTTCAGATTTCCACATTTTCATTAACCGAGTTTACCATTCCAAGAAGTATATTTCTGCTTCCCGCATTGCAGTGCTCCATCTTCATGTAGTTGTATAGAGCAGGGGTTCTCAACCCCTTCCCGGTCACCACTCTTCTCTGGAACAGGGTCAACTGGGGTCACCTGCTCTTGTAGGCTTTCTCATTCTCTCCTCAGTAGTTTATGAAGATAGGAGGAATATGCGATGTAGCAAAACTAAATTATCATCTGCAGTTTAACCTCCGGCACCACTCTCTTGCTGAGTACTACCGGAAGCGACTGACGATGACATCATCGCCAGTTACTTCCGGGTTTTCAGAGCCCAGAAAGCACAGGTAGGAGACTCTGGGCAAGTGGGACAGCCCTTCTCAGCATTCCCGAGAGGCTTGGCCAAAGGCAGGAGCCTCTCAGAAGCGAAAACGCAACGCCGAAAGCGCCGTATCAGAATGGGTTTCCGGTGGTCCAGCGGTCCACGTACCACCAGCAGTCAGCTGAAGTACCACTAGTTGAGAACCCCTGGTATAGAGGCATTAAGAGCCACATCTCAAGATCCTGAGAGATATCTCTTCCTGTATTGGTTCCATCTGAACATAAACTCTGGCTGTAGCGGGATGAGCAACATAGCTTGCATGGGTGCAATGCTTTCCCCATTGCTTTTTGTTGGGATTGAGAGCTTTTGCCTTTTTGTTCTAGTCACAGTGTGTAAGTGTCTGTCTCTTGTGGTTGCAAAGAGGTTGGAAAATGTTGGTTGAATTGGAAACAAGGTGACAAATAGAAAGGAGACTAGCTTAAGGGCTGCTGTAAGGTAGTGGTTAAGAGACCGAGCTACAAATCTAGAAATCTCCCAGTTCATATCTTAACTTGTATGTACAGTATTAGGTGTGTACTCTCTTGCTTCCCCTCCCCATCTGCAATATAGGCACATAGTCATGCACATTTGCAGGGTTGTTGTAAGGATAACGAGACATATGAAGCACTTCAAACACTGAAAAGCACTAAACAAACAATGATGATGAACCATGTGGGTTGTTGAATGTTTGTTTTTAGAAGTCTGCATTTAATTTTCAATTAAGCCAGGAGTAGGACTCTCTGGAGAAGACTCTGATGCTGGGAAAGACTGAAGGCAAAAGGAGAAGGGGAAGGCAAAGGATGAGATGGTTAGACAGCATCACCGATGCAACGAACATGAAAATGAGCGAACTCAGGAAGATAGTGGAGGACAGGAAGGCCTGGCGGGATGTGGTTCATGGGATCACGAAGGGTCGGACACGACTTAACGACTGAACAACAACATATAGATTCACTTTTGAATGGCTGGGGTCACTAGGGGCAAGAAGCAGATTTGCCCCCCGTTCTAATGGTGTCTGATTGCACCCTACCCAAGTGAGTGGCTGTCATTCCCTTCCTAGGGTGAAAAGGAAAGTTGCTCTTAGCGCCAACGTTGCAGTGAAGGCAAAAACCCACTCGATGCTCCTGACATGGCGTGGCCCTGTCCTTCTGAAAAGGATCCTGTATGGGGTGTAGAGTGTATCTATGTGGCTTTCTCCTCGCAGTACAGAGGACTTCCTTCTGCAAGTTCCAGTGATGGTATTTTGCTAGAGTTAAGTACAAATCGTCTGTCAACTGTGTAATTAGCATGCATACTATATGAAGATACACTGTGAACTGACACTGATGCTTTCGTTTACGAGAGGTTTCCAACACATGCCTTGTGAATTGTCAGCCCCAGCCGAAATACCGTATTTACACGGTATAAAGAGAGTGGCCATGATATGTAATGGCCCAGTGTGCAGAATGTTTGTCCTCAGCAACTGAATTTTGAGCTGCTCAAGTCCTTTGTGACCCTTGTGGAACACTCCAGCTGGTTTTATGCCTACAACCATTGCCTACAACCCTGGTATACATTGCAAGCACCTAATGATCTTTTTCCTCCATCCTGCTCGTTGGGAACAATTAGCCTCTCGCTGTGCTCTAGCTACAGTTAAAGGTAACTAAACAGCCACAGGCAAACTCCTGTTTTATTTTTCAAATTATAGCCGTGCGTCTCCTTCAACCTTATCAACCTATGAAACTGCCTTTTGCTGAATCAAAACATTGGGCAGCTTGTACAGTGCTGTCTGCTGTGATCATCATCAGCTCTCCAAGGTTTCAAGTGCAGGTCATAAGAGCATAAGAAGAGCCCTGCTGCTGGATCAGGCCAAAGGCCCATCTAGTCCAGCTTCCTGTATCACACAGTGGCCCCACCAGATGCCTCAGGGAGCACAAGACAACAAGATACTTGTATCCTGTCGCCACTCCCCTGCACCTGGCACAAAGAAAACCTACTCCTATAACCAGGAGGTTGCTTATCCCCATCATGGCTTGTAAGCTGTGATGGACTTTTCTTCCATAAATCCAGAGGCGTCGGCTGATATGGGGCGGTGGGCCCCAGGGCGTAGGGGCGCTGAGGCTCTGGGGGGGCGCGGGCCTCCTTAAATTTGCGTTTTTTAAAATTTTCCCACTTTTTTTCTGTTTTCGGGTAACTTAAAGTGTTAAAACGGAATGTTAAAGTGTATGTGTGCTTTGCCGGCACTTATCTTGAATATGGGGCGTTCCACGACGTTCCAGTGATGATCTTCTTCCTGCGCCTGGGCACAGCTTCTCCCTACGCCTGGGCGCGGACTCCGTAACGCCCCCAGCAGCGCTTTCCGGAGTTTGCGCAGGCGCAGAACGTCCCTGGAAACTCCGTGGTTCTGTGCATGCGCAAACTCCGGAAACCGCTGCTGGGGGCGTTACGGAGTCCGCACCCGGGCGCAGGGAGAAGTTGTGCCCAGGCGCAGGAAGAAGATCGTCGCTGGAACGTCCTGGAACGCCCCATATTCAAGATAAGTGCCGGCACTTTAAATCACCCGAGAACCTTTATAAAAAACCCAAAAAAACTGTCAAAAATAGGTTTCGAAACCGAAACCTAAAATTTTTGACAGTTTTATTGGGGGCGTCGGGGGGGGCGGCCCCAGTCACGGGGGCGCCTGGCGACGCCACTGCATAAATCTGTCCAATCCCCTTTTAAAGGCATCCAGTCCAGTCCCTGTTCCAGTCCAGCTGCCAGGATTCCTTTTTCAACTGGCAATGCCAGGGATTGAACCCAGGACCTTCTGCATGCAAAGCACATGCTCTACCAGTGAGCATACGGCCCCTCCCTGCCTTGCACGCTTGGATTGTTCACACTATGTGCCCTGGTGTAAAGCAACCTTTCACGGAAGACTGTTCCCTTCTCAGTGTTTGACTAGCTCAATTCTTATCAGAAGCTGTACCTTCATGGTCGGAATATTCCAGTTGCCTGCAAATTAAAACACATCAATCATCCCTGTTATATTTCTGGGGAGGTGTATGGTGAATTTTTCAGACTCCATTTCCTGGTAGGCTATTTGAGCAATGCTGCGGAGTCCCAATGAAGCGCCAGGGCCCGTGGTGGAGAGCATGTCAGAGGGTTCCAGTTTCGGTTAGTGGTTAAAACAAGGCATTTGGGTAGCAGGGCTGGGAAAAGACTTCATACTTTGCAGAGCTGTTGACAGTAGTTGGTACTGGGCTAGATTCAGTAGTGGTCTTTTATACCACTGGTATGATCGTTTCATCTGTAAGTTTTTAAGTGTTGTACAGAGGGCATCTAAAATTATCTCTGGGATTTGATAATGTGCCACCCCTTACTTAATGCTAAGGGAGGGGAATTTAGTGTATATATAAAAAAGAAAAATGCAGTTTCCAGGCTGATGTAAGTCTTTGCATTCTCAACACATTTCAATAAGCCCTTTTTCAAAGGAGTATCTTTTATCCAGACCAGTTTACTACATAGACTCTGGCTTCCGTTTGTCAGAGCTCATATAGTGAAGTGGTGCGGATAAAAGATATTCCCTTGAAAAAGGTCTTATTGAAAGGCGTTGGGAGTTTATCAAAGGTATGCATTAGTCTGACAGCTGCTCCTCTCCTCACTGGGCTTCTTAGTTGCCCTGAGACCACAGTGAAAAAAGAGTGAAATGCTGAAGAGCTGTTTTCTTTGTTTCCACCACATGCTGAAGAAGCAATCAGTTTTCACTTTAGATCTGGACACTTAAATTGGGAAGCCGCTTGCCTTTTTAGCCGTGCAAGAAGAAAGTTCAAAGAAAGGCCCTAGTCTGTGCAGAGAACCCCTTCCCCATGGGGGGGGGGGAGAGAGCCTTGCTCTCTGTCATGGCCCCAACTGACAAACGCAGGGATGTGGATCAAATCTCTGACTCCAAGTCTCGAGTCAAGTCCCAAGTCTTTGCCCCCAGGTCCCGAGTCTTTGGTTGCGAGTCCCTATCTATTTAATGGGGAAAACAGGTTTAAACCTGAATAAAATTCAACTTGTCGTAAAAGGCTCCCAAGTCTCGAGTCGAGTCTTTCGAGTCTTTTACAATCGCCGAGTCGAGTCATTGACACGGCTTGAGTCCGACTCGAGTCCGAGTCAATAGACTCAAGTCTACATCACTGACCTTCAAGCACCTTC
The DNA here is from genome assembly GCA_026170595.1 of Plestiodon gilberti rubricaudatus. Taxonomy (NCBI): domain Eukaryota; kingdom Metazoa; phylum Chordata; class Lepidosauria; order Squamata; family Scincidae; genus Plestiodon; species Plestiodon gilberti. The sequence goes on from JANXHW010000003.1 coordinate 219,248,985, forward strand.
CTACATGGTGTACTCTTGCCATAGTGATTGAAATGTATATCGTCGAGGATTGTATTCAGAGCACTGCAGCTTGCCTCCTGGGTGGTGTGTTGAACTGGATTCAGATTTCTCCTTAGCCATAATGCTCTCTGGGTGACCTTGGGCCGGTGACTATCTGTCAGCTCAATCTACCACACAGGGTGGCCGCAAAGCTAAAATTTGCGTCGTGGTGGTGGTGGGGAAATCGCTGCCCTGAGCTCTTTAGAGGAAGGATGAGATAAACATGTAGTACGCACTAAAGTGTTTGTGATTATGTTTATATAAAACAATTTGGATTTCATGTTCAATTAAAAGAGGATGAGTAACTTTATAAATGTGATTTGCCTGCTGTGAAAATTCTGTAGTCATCTGAATTATGACACAAATATATTTAATCCTAAATTGGCAGAGGATGCAATGGGAGGGACCGCTGATATTGACATACTGCTTGTCAAAGCCGTTTCTCCCAAGTGGGGAGGGAATAGATGGGATTTAAATATTTTGGGGTTGGAGCGTCTGGTCTGCTCAGGATTTGCTGTTGATGAAGTTCCTGCTTTTATTTTTATTTTTTAAGTGTGTTGCAATAAGCTACTGAAGGTTAGGGATAAAGTGGGATCTTAAAATCCAAATAAACCTACTGAGTGTTGACATGCTTTCCACCTTCTGTGGAAATTTATATGTAGATTTGAATAATTTTGCAGCTTGGTGTTTCATTTTTAATACATCTAGATTAGAGCTGGTATTTCTTAAAGTACCCAGGTGTCTCTCTCTCTCTCTCTCCCCTCCCCCTGCCCACAAATACTGTCTTCTAGATCAGGGGTCGGCAACCTTTCTGGGCAAAGGGGCTGGACATTTGGCAATGATGTCATCACCGAACTTCCGGGTTGCTGAGGTCCTGGACGCAGCTGCGTGGATCTTGGCTTCGGAGGCACAGCCTCCTACCCAGTTTGCCACATGCCAGACAGGGTGTGGCAGAGCTGCCTGCCCAGGCTTGCTGCGCGGCACAGGGACTCCGCTAGCCTGGGCAGACGGCTCTACCATGTGCTGTCCGGTGCATGGCAAATGCGCGGGAGACTTTGCCTCCCAAGCAGAGCTCCGTGCGGGCCAGATCTGGCCCATGGGCCATAGGTTGTCAACCCCTGGTCTAGATCCCTCTTTCACAAGGCAGGAATAAATTAAATTATCAGTGACCTTTTTCCTTCCTGTGGTAGATGAACCTATAAAATCCAAGCCATAGGGTGTTGGGAACAGAGAACCAGCTGCCCCCCCCCCATCGTTAGAGATGTGTGAAAGCCCACCTGAGAAATGTTGGTTAATTTATCGACTCTCTTTCTCAAATTTTGTATTTGAGAACCTCAAATTGCATTTGTATTTTTGTACAACACAACCATTGTATTTGAACCTCAAAATTCCTCATGTGTTACAGCTAAGGAGGAATCTCCAAATCTGCTTTACGTTTAAGTTAGGGAAACATTTGTGATCTCTTAGTGTAGTCCCCCCACTGCCCTGGGGGCATTTTTGCTAATCTAGTATTTAGACATACCTTGAAATTCCTCACGACTCGACACATTTGTACGAGATGCGAACCACATGGAAAGCCTGCCTTGTCTGCGTAAGCACTCCACATTTTTCAAAGCACTTGCCACACGAATGCTAATGGTGGACCTTCCAGGGCCATCAGTTACTGGCATACATGTAAATGGGTCAGTGCATGTGGAAAATGCATTTAATCCTAAGGGGACTCATGTGGAGAGCTTGCAAGGAGGTTTTGTGTGGCCCATCTCTTGTATAAATCAGGCCTCACATTATTTGCCTGGGAGGAACCTTGAGATTTTCTTTGAGTTCGGTATGCTTTGAGCACATTGAAATTGATGCTTTTGCTCCCACCCCAGTGTTATCCCAAGCCTGCCCCTGCTGCCCTATGAGTGTGGGGTGAGAGAGAGATTCTCCCTGCCCATTACTCCCTTCAGCTGTGTTCTAGAATCTAGACTGTAGCCAGTTGACCTTATTTATTTAGCATTAAAAAATCCCACGATACTGTACAGTCAATAGTTTGCCTCACAGAACTCATTGAGAGCCGTTGAGTTCTGAGGGGTGCTCTCTGCATAGGCTTACCATCGTCCCGGAATCGACGCTGGCTTCGGCCTAGAGCAGACCTGAGCCGCTCCCAAGGGTGCACTGTGGCTGCACAACAGGGTTCCTGCTTCTGTTGCGTCGTTGACCGGAAGCCCATTGAACAGCTGCAGTGCACCCTTGGGAGCGGCTCAGGTCCGCTCTAGGCCGAAGTCAGGCTTGATTCCGAGATGATGGTAAGCCTATCTTTGCATAGCCCCACTCTAGATTCCTTTTCTTGGTTATGCGCTAGACAGTGACACAACAATATGAAGGAACACAGGAACTATCTACAGGTGGGCCCCCATATCCGCTGGGGCTATGTTCCAGGCCCCTCCGTGGATACTTGAAACCGTGGATAAGAGCGAACACCCCCTCCATGGTTTCCTGAGGGCCCCCCCACCCTGCCTCCCTGCAGGCAGTAGCGTCACTAGGACGCGTGTCACCCTGGGGCAGGGGTTGCGCCTCACCCTAGTGACGCTATGATATCGCGGCGCGGGGGGGGCGACCCGGCTCCCCCCCCCGCGTCGCCCTCCGGACGCTCCGAGGCCGGGAGTGTCCGGGAGCGTCCGAAGGGTGTCGCGCGTCATGGAGGTGGCGCGTGCGGGGTGCGCGCGTCACCCAGAGGCGCCCCACCCCCCCGCCAAGCTCCAGAAACGCCTCTGCCTGCAGGCAGGCATGCTTGCCCCCCCCGCTCTTATTTTTCTTTCAGCAAGCTTTGTTTCTTCCTTAAAACACACAGAGAAGCAGCCTCCGTTGCAGGCAAGTAGAACGAGACTAAGTCCTAGAGAGGCTCTGCAAGGTTTCTGTTAAACTTGCAGAGCCTCTCTAGTACTTAGTCTCGTTCTACTTGCCTGTAATAAGCAGCCAGAGACGGCTTCTCCAGTTTCTTCCTTAAAGCTTACTGGGAAACTTAAACTTAAGCTTACTGGGAAAAAAGTAAAAGCCTGGGGGGGTCCCCACGATCCGTGGATAACTGAAACCGTGGATAGCGAATCAGTGGATATGGGGGCCCACCTTATTTCTTTTTTAATATAGTGCATGTATTTATTTGTGACCGTGGGAGAGACTGATAGCTCAATCCTATAAGTAAGTCCCATTAAGTTGACTCTGGCTTAGTCCTAAATAAATGTGCATAGGATTGTTAGCTGAGAAACTCTAGATATTCACTAGTTTTAATGTCTCCCCATCCCACCCTCAATGTCTCGCATGTTTGTATGCTACTTGATAGGTATAATGTGTCCTCATTTACCTTTTTCAGCTTGACCTATATCAGGGCTGGCCAAACTTGCTTCATGTAAGAGCCACATGCGATAAACTTCAGATGTTTGGGAGCCACGATATTTAAGAAGCATTTAAATTCTTAAATATATTTACTCACCATGAACATTAGACTTGTGTTTTAATCTGATGAGGACTCTCAGTTTATACCAGGTAGATAATTATAAAGCTTGAACATTTCTTATTTACCTTTTACATTAATTATGATGCAAAAAGGAGCTCAGCCAACATATTTCCGAGAGCCGCACATTATACGTCAAAGAGCCGCATGTGGCTCAGGAGCCGCAGTCTGGCCACCCCTGCTCTATATTGTGCTGTTGAAGGTAGCAGTGGGCCAAGCATTCAGTTGCCCATGTACAATGAATTCAGCTGTGCTTCTGCGAAACCCCACATACCCCGAGCTTTGAGAGCTGTGACTCATTCGGTTTGTGTTTACTTCTCTGAATGTAGGCATTGTTTTTGTTTGCTTTTTTTTACAAAAAATAATATGTACTTTCTTTCTCTCTCCCATCTTTCTCTTCAGGTGCTTTGGCAATTTCAATCCCCCGCTTGGACATAGTCATCTCATTCGTAGGAGCTGTAAGCAGTAGCACTTTGGCCTTGATCTTGCCGCCGTTGCTTGAAATCCTCACTTTTTACAAGGAGAAACAAAGTCTCTGGATGGTAGTGAAAGATGTCCTCATAGCCTCCATCGGAGTGATTGGCTTCATCACTGGCACATACGCGACTGTTAAAGAGATCATTTGTCCTTCTTCCTTGAGTTTTCCTAGTGGTACGGAGGCACCAACCGGCTGTACCAATGCTTCGCACTTGGCTAAGGGTTTCGAGTAATGTTGGAAGATCATGACTCGCCCAACGTCCTGATTATAGATCTATTTGAGAACCAAAGATGATTATGATAGTCTGAATGGGAAGGTTCAGAGACAGGACTCCACCAAACGTTCTTCTGAAAATTCAAAGCTACTTACCGTGCATACCATACACGTCTTTCAGCCAAGAGCTCTCTTTTCCTTCCTTTCCGTTCAATCCCCATGTAGTGAAGAACATTTTTTTAAAGCATTGTAATCTTCTGTATATTTATTTACAAATGGGACCAGAAAGCAATAGCTGTAAAAGCAAAGTGCTACCCAACAAATGTTTGGCCAACACAAACCATTAGCCATCTAATGTTTTGTAGGCCACTGTCAACCAAGTATCTCTCCAGTGCAAGCCCCGTAGAAATTAACACAACTTGTCAAGAAGGCAACTGTGCTTTTATACAAATACCATTTCATTTCCATTGGACTTGCACAAGAGCCACTCCCAATAGGTTGTGCGCATCTATCTTGAGTTAGCTACCCCCCATTTTTCCCCACAGGGTTGCCATGTATATAACTTAACAGCTTTCATGACAGGCAGTAATTATAGAGACTGAATATCTCAACAATTCCTCCTAATTATTGAAAGGGAGCATGTCTTGGCATTTATGCCATCAGTACAGTCTGTTTACATGCAAAAACATACCCCAAATCTCTTTGCTATGATGGGATTTTGCACACATGATGTCAGCTTAGTTTTTCCTAGTATAGAAACAAAGCCATGATTGGCCACATAAGCTCTGTTTTAGGCGATCTTCCTCCTATCACACTTAATTCCAACTAAAGGCTGTATTTTTCTATTTATTCCTAACTCTACAGAGCCACTCTATATTTGTATTTTAGCATCATTTATTAGAGAAGAGAGATTTCTACAGTATTCCACTCTATGTGAACATACATGTTATGATTATTTATATTTGGTCCACAGGTCTTTTTGTCTGCTTTTTTAAAAAGAAAATGCATTTGAATACAGTGTAGCTTTGAGTATAAATTAGCAAAATTCATTTTTACACCCTGTTGAAACCAATTGTTCAACACATCATGGATGCTAATGGCCCTACTTAGGGCTACGCTCATTCCTTTGAAAAGTCTAGTTTCATAATTTTGTAAGAGCGAAAAACTTGTGAAGATCTATGCACTGCTGTTATTTGTTTGCTATTTGATCACAGTCTGCCAGAAAGGTCCCCTGTGGAAGCTCCATTGAAATGAATGAGAGTTGCCATTGTGTAGCTCTCATTTATTTAAATGGAGTCCGTACAACAGACCTTTCCACTGTTTTTTGCCCTTTATTGTTTTCTGCACTATACACCGTTTACTTAGCTTCGTGTCATCTTCCACCGATATGATGGCATCTGTATTTCATACAACACTAAGGGCCAGTTCACACACTAATTTGGACAGGGAGGGCTGTGCCCCCCTTCTTCACCCTTGAGGTAAAGCATGATATGGCCATTGTGTGCGTGCCTATGCCTCTCACATTCTGGTCAGGGCCCCGGTCTCACTGAGCATGTGTGCACTGGCCCCCAACTGAGATCAAATTTATTGTGTACTTTACTGAAATGAGCCAATGCAGAAATAACACTGGCACTAGCTTATCCGCGGGGGAATATATGGACCACTACAAGATGAAAACATGAAACATGACTTCCACAATTCTGTTTTCTCACTCTCGTCTTTTGATCTGTTTTGTAGAGAATAGTTTGCAGTTACTCATCACATGCATGATGATGAACTGTGACTTGCAAAAGAACGATAGTGCACTTGTTGAAAATACACTCTTGATCTGCAACAGTTTTATCCTAATTGAAAGCCAAACAAGTCGTGATGGTGGCAGATCAGTCTATTTAAACCCTTATCTGCCACAGACACGTGGAAGTAGGGGACGCGTGGGTGTGTTGCTTTCAGAGCATGGCCACGGTAGAAGGAGATTGAGGGAGAGCTGTTTTCCCCTCATAGTGGAAGTGAGCAGCTAGGAGAAGAGTAGGAGGAGAGGAGATCCATGCTCCTCACCCACACGCCTTTTTGGCCCTTAAATTGGACCTCCCTGTTCGACTTTACAGCAACGGAGTCATGTTTAAATGTATGCATCTGATGCTGTTGTATCTAGCTTGGCCCTGAAATTGAACACTTTGTACACAGATAATTGTTCGAACAATTGTCTAGTAAACACAACAGTGACTTTAGTGTTTTGGCAGCTCTGTGTATGTTCAGGGGATACGAAACTGCCAAATCCAATCGGATCATCTGTTCTCTGTCCTGTGAGTCGCACTTGGAACCCTCGGTGCGGAGTCTCTGCCAGTTCACTGAAGGATTTGAGCAGCTGCGCTTGGTCTTTGGCCCACACAAACTGATGTGACTGTGGCTGGCCAATTGAGTCCGTGCTGCCCAAAGTCGTGTTTGTTGAGTCCATAAGTGCCTTTTGAAAAGTGGAAAAAAAGACTCTCTGAAGTGCTGGGCACTCACTGTCTCTTCTTGAAGTGGGTGCAGACCACTATGTCCAAAATTAATGGCATTGGGAAGGATCCCACTCTAAAAACTCTGGCAGAGGGGACATCCAACCCTACCACAAAGTGTGAGCATATCACATCTGGTCAACCAGCGATTTGGCTTTCTTTCTTGTGCGTAACCTGAGTGTGAAGCACCCTCCTCTTCATGTCTATTTAAGCAGTTTTGAAAATGCTTGCGGATGGGGCTTCACTCAAAACAGTGTGGTGTTTAGAGTGTTTCATATGCATGTTTTTTTGTATTTAAAACATTTGCACAGTATATTTTTCAATGCTTTCCTACTATGTAGGACCGTATTACTTCTGTGGGGCTCATGGCAGAGTTGCACAAAGGTTATAATGCCTGTACAGTGAAGGCACTCTGTGAATAGCCTCTTATAGTATGGTTTGCTTTGCCTTAGTTGATCTAAGAAAATGCGAAGAGAGAAATTCTCAAGGAAGAGGCATTCAAGGCTAGCATTAACATTTTCCAACAATGAAATCACAGCCGTTGACATGTACAGAAGTTCTAAGGAATACTTGCCAAAGACCTTGAAATGTAGCAAAATCTTGTTTAAAAACAAAAAGAGTGATGCAGTTAACTTTTAAGATGTTGTAAGTGAGATTAGATGCTTATGTGAAGCTAGCTGGAACTAATGAATGACCGCAGAACTTCATTATTAGGGAACAGAAATAATTCTGTTTAGGGATCAGAAATAATCATTTCCAAGATAACCGGATACTATTCCAGTTGGATGTCCATAAAGCATAGGAAAAAGTGAAATTATGTTTATATGCAGTATGCGAATGTATATTTAATTGGGTTATAATGTGGGCGGGTGTTTTTTTTTAAATACAGTGCTGTATTAAAAAAAAAAAAGACGATCATTTACTCATTATTAGCTTTTTTTTAAGGCACAGAAGCTGGGCCAAATGCCTACAGGTTTGTTCCATGTGTTCAGTAGCCCTACACATTCTGTGTATCAATAAAAGGATATAATGTGCCCTCTCTAGGTCACCTCTTTATGCTCTTCGATGTGTATGTTGTTTAACGTTTCAGAGATTTGGGACAGCTAGCAGGTATTTTGATGCAAAAATGATTGCCACGTTTGTAGTCATGTGCAAAGGCTGTTCTATACATCTAATATGCAGAAGCCACTCTAAGGACTCCTGTAGGAGAGCAGCTGTGGAAATGGAGGTGTCATAACACCACTCAAACAGGTTTGCATGTTGCAAGGAACATCTCTCTTGTAGGTGCTGCCAGGAGTGTGCGCTGTGAAGACTGCAGTGCTCAGTATTCACGTCCTAAACAGGCTTCTGTGCAGCAGGTAGTGCCCCCCCCCCCCCCCGTGAAAGGAACAAAACAGACAAGCAACCTCTACAACTGCACGGAATCCAACCAAAAACACAAGGCTGCAGATACTGTGACCATTGAGCACAGCTGCTCAGGGACAAAATCATCTAAAATAGGATCCGTTGTCAACCCAGTCACTTTACTAGTATTTATATAGCAGCGTCGCTGTGCATGGTGCTTTGCAAAGTATAAGAGGACAGATCTTGCCTTGAGGAGCTTGTTATAATCTATAAATTGAAATGCGAGATGGCAGGAAGGTGAAGTCCAGCTACTGCTGGGAGCATCTGGACCACGTTAACCATTGGAGGGGAGGAAAGAGGAAGTGCCTAGCTTGACTCTTCCTCCCTCCCTCCCTGAGGCCAATAGGGATTCTTCCAGGTGAACTGGAGCAGGGGTTCTCAAACTTTGGAGGCCCAGGTACCCCCTATCACGGTCCAATTTTCTGAAGTACCCCCTGCTAATTAATTGGATTAATCAATTAATTAATTAGCTAATTAATCATTAAATAAAAAGTACTAAAACAATTACAGGGAACATTGTTAGTCCCCCTAGCTACTCGAGGTGGGCATTTTCATGTAAACAAATGGGGTGCTCAAAGTAAATAGCTCAGAAGATGGCTCAGTTGAATACATTGACCCACAGTGAGGCAGCTGAGAAGACGGCAAATTCCGTGCCGGGGTCATTAGGAAAGGGATCAAGAATAAGACTGCTAATATTATAACGCACCTATACCAATGGATGGTGCAGCTGCATTTGGAAAACTCTGTACAGTTGTAGTTGGCACATTTCAAAAATGTATAGCTGGAAAAGGCACATAATGGAGGGCAAACAAATGATCAGAGGGCTGGAGAATCTTCCTTACAAGGAAAGGCATGGGGGGGGCATGTTTAAGACATAAAATGATGGGTGGTGTGTAGATAGAAGGTTTTCTCCCTCACACGATTAGAACCAGGAGCCATCCAATGAAACTGATTGGTGGCGGAGTTGGGATTGGCGAATACTTCACACCGTGCATAATTAATCTGTGGCAATTCTTACCACAAGATGCAGCGATGGCCACTAGCTTGGATGACTTTAAAAGGGGTTTGCACAAATATGTGGCAGATCGGTCTATGAATGTCTACTAGTCACGAAGGCTATGCACCGCTTCCAAGTTCAGAGGAAGTAAGAAGTATGCCTCTGAATAATACCAGTTGCAGGGGAGAGATAGTGGGAGAGGTATGTCTTGCTCTCCTGATTATTGGTTGTGTATCGGAAGACAAACTATAAGCTCAAGAGTCAGCAATCTTTCATGGTTACCAACTCAATTCTAGGTATACAACTCTGAAACATAGTGCACCACCCTTTGAATTTCACTGGTGGATGAGGAACTGTACAGGCATGCCCCAGAAACTGCCCTGTTGGAGACTGTTCATTGCTGTCAGGAATCCCCAGCAAGCAGAAGGGACGTTTATCATAAGCTTTATTTGCCAATGCGCCACCTGTATATGTAACCATTCTTTTACCCAATGCACTTACATTTATATTTGCTTTTGCTTGCTTTTTTGTACATTAATAAATCTTGTTCTTACACACGTTGTTGTCGGGCTCTCTTTGGATACCCTTCGAACCTGGAGGACGCAGAGTTTTAGGGCTGGACCAGCCACTGGTGTTCAGACAGGCTTCCTAGACTAGGCAGTTGGTGGGTTGCTGTGGGAACTGGGCTAGATGGCTCCTTGGCTTGATCCAGCAGGCTGTTTCTTATGTTATAGAAAAGACTGGAAAACACAGTGGTGAACCTTATTGCAAAGAGACACACAAAAGTTCCCTGTTAGGTAGGCTTACCATCGTCCCAGAATCGAGGCTGGCTTCGGCCTAGAGCGTACCCAAGCCACTCCCAAGAGTGCACCGCGGCTGCCCAATGCAGGCCGCGGCTTCTGCAGCTTCCGGTAAACAAGGCGACTGCATAGGGCAGCCGCGGTGCACTCTTGGGAAGCAGCTCGAGTCTGCTCTAGGCTGAAGCCAGCCTCGATTCTGGGACGATGAGAAGTCTACTGTTAGGGACGGTACCGAGAGAAGGCAGGCTGACTGAGGGAAGTAGCGGTTAGTGCTCACACCCCCTTTCCTGCTCTCCACTTTCCTTTTTTACTGGGTCAGCAGCTGAATGGGGTGGAAAACTGGTAGTTTTACCCACTGCGACCTGCTGGCTTAAAGATAGGGGGGGCACCTATTCAGGCCCCTACAGTGTGTTGAAGAAACCAAAAGCGGTTACAAACACGTTGCTGCAGGATCCTGAGGGCTGCTCATTTCACCATAGCTTGAGTGTGCAGAGGCACCAATTCAGAAAAAAAAGAGGAGGAGGGATGATGAGGCTGAAATGGAGGGAACTATTTATTTATTCAAAACCTCATAGAACACAGATAGATAAAAAGTGTCATTGACTGGTGCTAGATACTGACAGTGGAAACAAGTTTCGACCTGAAACAAGGTATTGATGCAATATCAATATTGTTGTATTTATTTTTGCCCTTCCTTCAAATGGCTCAGTGGCATACATTTTTCTCCCTTTAATCCTCAGAATAACTCTCTGCGCAATTGTTGTAAGCACCCCAAGGGTGCAAGTGACTTCAGTTCATGAGATTCGGTGAGCGGACACCAGGCTCCAAAGATGGAGTGAGGGTACCCAAAAAACAGAAGAGAGAAAGAGGGAGAGAGGAAGGAAAAAGGTCTGCAGTTTGCAGAGGCGCCAAAAGGAGCTCAAATAGACCAACGTTGGGTAAAAAAGAAGCTTTTACTAGGCTAGCCCACGACACGATCAGCAAGGCAGAAAGTGTAACATACAAGTCATTTACAAAAGGTTTTATACATTTCATTATTTTTGAACATACATTGGAATACATGAAAGCGAGAAGATGAGCCAATGAGGGGACAGATCCAGAAGGGTGCACGTTGATACAGCCAATGGAAGGTCGGATTGAAGTTTTGCACCAATGAGAGCAGCAGCAGCGTGTGTGAAACTTTGGACCAATAAAGGATAAACTTTATTAAAAGAACCAATGAAAAGTGTGATGTTTTGTGTACTTTGGGCCAATGGGGATGGGAGCTGGTAGCCAATGGAAAGAGGGGTCCGAGGGCTGGATGCCTGGGGTGATGGGATCAGGCCCCCACCTCAGGTGAGGTGTGGTGTTTCGGGTTTTTATGAATGGGGTCTTTTGTGTAGCCTGTAGACACAAAAGACAAGGATTTCCAAATTGATGGGTAAAAGTGCCAATTCAATGAGTCTCTGCCCCACTGGCACCAGGTATACAATGAAAAACATTCAGGTGAATGCTGTCAGTCAGAAAGGAGCGAAGCAAGTAATTGAATTAAATGTAGCAGGCCAGATCAGGAACAATGGTTGAGGAGATAGTGGTAGTTGTAATAGAACGTGCATAGAGAGACAGGCTTGGGCCCCAGGAAATGGCCCTGGGAGATAGACATTTGCATGAGAGAAGCAAAGGACACCAGAGTCAGGATTGCAGGGTGAAAGACAAATGGTTGGTTTGATAGTGGGAGAAGAGACACACAGAGAAGAAGCAATGGCTTCCCAGGGAGCAGTGACACTTAACCCAAGATTTCCCATGTTCCTGGAGATCCCCCCCCCCTCTCCCTGTCCCTGAATAGCCTCCCAGGTAGAAGGAAGCCATTCAAGAACATCACAGAATGGAAGCTGTTGTTGTCAGCTATAGGTTATGGTTTGAAATTAGTCTCCCTGGACTCCTGGTTATGCAGGACTCTTGGCAGGAGGCCCGCTCCCAATGCCCTCAGCATTCCCAGCGCCTGGCCTTCGGTCAACCTCCTGTGCCCAGGCCGAGGGTGGCAAAGGTGCTATACCTCACACTTACCAGCCCTCTCCTGGACCCCAGAAGGGCGCCTGGGGAAGACCCCCAGGCCTTTTACAAGCTGCAAGAATATGTGCACTGTACCAGGAGTCTCTGAACTCTGCTGAAGACTAACTCCACCAAAGTGTCAGGATGGGGACCCTTCTGTGGAGGGACCCCTCCCCAGGGACACCCCATTGATCCCTGATGAGGATCCAGTGCCATAACCATGGAGGGAATTCAGGAAAACAGTATTTTCTACAGGATAATGCACTGCTTTGAATTAAAGGAATACCACTTTTTAGAAACTTCCAAAGAGAGAGAAGGTTATGAGGATTAAATAGGTACAGAGTGAACTTTTGCTGCTGCCGCTTCTCTAGGGGTTCAAAAATTACTGTATCTTCGCGATTTCTGGACCGATTTGGATGGGGTAAAGAGGTGGGGGTTCTGTGGAGCATGGGGGATGACACAAAAATAAATGGGGAGGGGTCCCGTGCCTACAACATAATCCTGACGAATCTTCTGGCAGCGGAACAAGTGTTCTGCCGCCCAAAGCCGTTGCTAACGTGCCGTAAGACACGTTTGCGATGACTCGAGAGCAGGGAAGGCAAGCTTTCCTTATGGCTAACCAGAGTTGCTGTACTAATACAGAAGCCAGTTATCAGTGTAACAGCTTTTTCAACTTTAGAACATATTAAAAGCAGGGAAAGTCATTTGAAGTCTGCAGCCCCTTCCTTCCTCCCCATCTTCTTCTCAGTCTAAAGTTCTTACCTAACTAAAAAAAAAAAAACATGGAGCCTTTTTTTTTGGGGGGGGGGGGAGAACAACTCACAGAATTGCATGTTGTGTGTAGGTCTGCCCTTAGTCCTAAAATCCTGATGGAAATGGGGTGGGGGCAGCAGGCATGTAACAAAGGGGGAACTGACTAGTGGGCCGCAGTGGCTTGGAGCCCCAGCAGAGCTTAGGGTTTGGTTATGCTGCTGCAGGTTGGTGGTGGGGATAGACGCTGGCAACGGTATAGCTCAAGAATCAAAGCAATTGGAATTGGTGGTCTCTTGTAACAGTTGCTTAGCAGGAGGAGAAAGAGTTTGATTCCTGGAAGCTGCTCCAAGTTACTTTTCTAGCAGTGAGTAGAGGTGGGGATCAAGTCTCTGGGTCCAAGTCTTGAGTCAAGTCTCTGGGTCCAAGTCTCGAGTCAAGTCCCAAGTCTCTGACTCCAAGTCTCAAGTCAAGTCCCAAGTCTTTGCCCCCGAGTCTTTGGTTGCGAGTCCCTGTCTATTTAATGGAGAAAACAGGTTTAAACCTATAAAATTCGACTTGTCGTAAAAGGCTCCAAGTCTCAAGTTGAGTCTTTCGAGTCTTTTACAATTGCCGAGTCAAGTCCAAGTCAAGTCATTGATGCGACTTGAGTCCAACTCAAGTCCGAGTCAATAGACTCAAGTCTACATCACTGGTAATGAGACCATTTCATGGCATCATCTCAGGATGAGGAAAGCTTAGCTCATGCCAGGCCTTTTGTGTGGCACAGAATGATGTGAAATAGATTCACAGCCTCGCGTTCTGACTTGTCTAAGATGTGGCCTACTCAGAACAGCCGCGTGAGTGAGTAATTTGTACTGTCTTGCTTTAGTGATGATGGTGACAGAGACCAGGGCTGGCTCCAGAAATAGGTGACGTCGGGGCATCTGTTGGAGCCTCAAACTGGGATGCAAATGACATCAAAGTGTTTCAATGATCGCTGCGGATACTGATCCGCAGCATTGAACAGGTTTTTTTGCCTTCCCCTGGACTCGGCTCAGTTGTGGTGGTGGTCAGTACAGCTGATACGGTGAGGAAGTAGTAATGTGCTCTCTAAACCTGGCATCGGTTGGAACTCACAACTCATTACTACTGCCGCATGATGCCACTGGGACCCTGAAATGCTTCCCTTGGCCCAAAGCATGAGAGAAACAATCATGAGCAATAGCCTTCTTGCAAGACTGCAAAGGGAGCCAAGATATGGGCACGGCTGCAGAACCACACGTCAAGGCCGAGGAAGGAGTTCTGTGACTCCGCATGGTCAGAAAAGGAGCAAAGGCATTTGGAGGGCGAGGAGCTGGTTATGGTAACTCATTTCCCAAGATGGGTTGGAATACTCAATCCTCATCTCCATGACCTCTTAGGAGTGGCGTCGCTATGCCGCCCCCCCATGATGTCACCCCTGGAAGTAACGTCACTGCCGCCGCCGCCGCCACTGCAACTTGCTTCAGAGACGCAGGGCGGGAGGGTGGGCCAAACACATCACCTTCTCCTCCGCCCGCTGTTCCCACCGCTGTGGAATGATGAAAAATATAAAAAAATTAATATTAACATACAGTTCACATGTGACAGGGCAAAAATGCTTTTGGCTTCTGTATCTAGCTTTGCTTAGCTTGCATCTAATAATATATCTAGCTCTTGGTATTAATCCATGTGAGGAGTTAGCAGGAGAAGGGCCCCCAAACAAGAGAGACCATAACGTTGTAAATCATTTCCTTGAAGCTGACACTAACCAGGGGTCGTAAACCATAAGTGCCAGGGAGTCAGGCACGGAGAGGCACCAGCAAGATAACAAAATTCCTCCAGGCAGACAGTGTCTATTAATTAAATGAACAAAGAAAAGTTTAAAGATGTGCTGGTTTGGAGAAGAGTCATTTGCGCATGTGTGTGTAACTTAACACTGTAACGCCCAGGTGTAACTGAAAGCTATAAAAACTGTAAACAGAGAAGCATCGGCGCTCCCGCCTCAATTTTTTGCAGTGATGCAGAGGTGTGAGTCTCTTGCGCAAGATAATTAATAAATAAATCTGCTCCTGTCTTCCCTGTCTATATTATTAACTGAGAGTGCGCCAGTTTACACCGCCAAAATGGTGCAGTTGTCACCCTCCCCTGCCGCTTTGTCAACCCCCCCACTTGTAACCCGGGAGGCCCTGCCCCCCTCCCCCCCGGCAATGCTTCTGCTTTCTAGTAGCCCCCACCTTGAGTTTTGTTGTGGTTGGAAAGGCTGAATATAAATTATCTAAATAAATAACCTGGTGCTTAATATCTGCATAGCTCATTTCATAGCACTTAGATCCTTCACATTCATGTTACACTGAGGTAAATGTATGTTTTGCCACCATGTAGGGGTAGGCCAGCCTCTCTGCACATGCCCCCTGGAGTTGCATTTGTCAGGCAAATGAGCTAGGGCCTCAAATGTTTTGTGCATCCATGTTGAAAACTTTGTCTCCACAGTCTCTTTTCTTTCTTTCTGTGGATCAATTGTCTATTATTTTGCTTTACAAAAGGGCCTTTATGAATTCTAATCATCGGTGTTTTAAGTTTGTTCTACTTAAATGGTTGTGCACACAACCATTCATTGTCCTCCTCACATTTGCTTTTCGCAAAAGATGGTGACAAAATATTGACAAGAAAACCATGAGAGAGGCAACTCGAGAGCAGGTGTCTGGATTTTGAAAGGGCTTTGAAACCCTTTGTAATAAGGCACTAACTAGACACCATGTTTGTCTGTTCTCTTGCAAATGGATCCTTTGATCACCCTTCAAACAGGCCTTTAGCAGAATCCTCTCAACAAATCTGGACAAGTTTGAGAGAGGAGTCTCCAGGCTGCAGCTCGCTTTCAAGAAGTTAGGAGAGCAGCTAGGTTTTCAGCCTTTGTTTCGAGAGATTAGGACCCCAAATAAATAAAAGGACCGCAATTTGGAGTTTGGAATGCTTTTTCACTGACTTGCTTGTGTGCAACAAAAAGGGATGTCTGGCTTCTGGGAGGGGTTTAGCCACTGCCAGTACCTGATGAGCGCTGACCTGCATTGATTTAATTTCAGAGGGACAGGTGACACCTCCAAGGGTACATGCGCTCTGAGAAAGGAAATAAACCTGCAGAATGGACGTTGACTTGATGCTAAATGGAATCGTTTCCTCAGCCTGAAGCTAATGATGTGATGATTAAATTTTTATACAGGGAGCAGCAGATGTAGCCCTGCATTCGTATTGTTCTCAGCTTTGAAAGAACAACATGAGTCACAAAATGATTTGTTACTGTAGCTTTCTGGTGGCGTTGCTGGATGGGGG
Organism: Plestiodon gilberti rubricaudatus; assembly: GCA_026170595.1. Taxonomy (NCBI): domain Eukaryota; kingdom Metazoa; phylum Chordata; class Lepidosauria; order Squamata; family Scincidae; genus Plestiodon; species Plestiodon gilberti. Next base: position 219,265,018 of record JANXHW010000003.1, read on the forward strand.
CCGTGGGCGGGGCAATGATGCGTCATGACGTTGCTCCCGGAAAGGCTCGATTTATTAGAGGAGCGAGGAAGGGTCATTCTCCCATCCTGAAACCAGCCCAAATAGCCTCCACAGCCACCGCGGCTGCAAAGGAAGCCACCGGGGCCATGAAAGCTGCCGCGGCGGCCACTCCTCACAAGGAGACCACGGTCGGCACCCGAGGGACAGCACCACCACGGTCATGCTGGACACAGATTTAAGCTAGGCTGCACCTCGGGAGAAGGGGATGTTTGCAGCGAGCCCGGGGCCTATGGGCCTCCTCGAATGCAAGCCAGATCCAGACCTGGTGTACATTCAGGGAGGCGGTGTAAGAAGAGTGGTGCGGGTGGGCCGGGAAGGGGTCTAGGATATCGTTGCCAATATCCCCACCCTCTCCCAATGGCTGCCCTCCCTCGCCACCCCATCCCGCCCTCCCACCGACTGGTGCGGGACTTACCTGCAGTGGCTGGAGTTGGGTGGTATGAGCAGTGCCGGGCTCTGCACCAGCATCACTTACACCTGACTCGTCAAAAAAGTGCCTTATGACACTTCCGCGATGCTTTAGGGCGGCGGAGCCTCCTGCAGCAGGGTTTCATGCAGCGTTCTTGAAATACCTTTGTCTTCCTTTTTACCATAAAGCTTATCTGACTGCTTTGCTCCCCCCTTTTTTCCAACAAGATCTTCCTTTTTTCTGCTGCTAGAAATAAAATTAGGCAAAGGACAGGGCTACTACTCAGCCCAATCCAGCAAGCGATATCTATGAGCTAAAACAACTTTATGTGTGCAGAGTGGATGCAAGTCTTTATGTGGATGTGCATGATAGAGAATTGAATAGCCTCCAAGACATCAGCTGGCCATTTCTAGCCTGGCCATCTCTAGATAAAGAAAGTCTGATCAGCTGATAACAATGCATGGCTGCCTGACCCTTACAGCCGAATCCTATGCATGTCAGCTCAGAGGTAAGCCCCATTGAGTTCAATGGGACTTCCTTCCAGGTAAGTGTATTTAAGATTGCAGCCTTAAGCCTGTGACACAGCCTGCGTCAGGGTGCGTTGTGGCGCGCTGCGGCCCAAGAGCAGCCAACGTGTCTCACCGCACCACGACGCACCCTGTCTACACCGGACCTGTGGATATGAGAAGTGTAAGATGCCCTGCCCCGCCCCCACTCTCTGTTAGCCAATCAGAATTGAGTTTTCAGACTCGACTCTGATTGGCCAATGCGTTACTCCATGTCCTGTCCCCACACCACCGAACGCGGCCTCTCATTGGCCAAAGTTTGATTTGTTCAACTTTGCTCGCACTGCACCGCAGCTCTCCTGCAATCTGTAAAAAGACAAGACACATCGAGATTTTCGAGCCACACGCGGACACTGCTCTACGCCATGCACTGCAACGTGTGCAGGGTTTTATTCTTGGATTTATTCAGAATCGCCAAAATTCAGTTCCTGTTCTCACCAGAGGGTTGCGGACAGAGTCCAGAGCTTCTATTTCTGCTGTGGATTTTTTCCTTGTCTTCTTGACTAGAGTTTCATTAGCTTTAGCTGGCGTCTCTGTCATGGGGCTACCCCCTCTAGCTTCGATGCTGGCACAAACCAAGGCCACGCCACCTTAGCACGAGGAGGTTTATTCCCCAATCGGTTGTTTGTCCACTCCTGACCAAGGAGAAGAGGGCACCCCTGAGCCACAGGGGGGTCAAAGCAACTACTCCTGTCCAAGGGAATAGTTCAGGTAGAGATCTGCCACCAGCACTGGGTGCCTCCTAACCCTTCTAGTCCCAGGCTACTGGGAACGGGTGCAGAGTGCACCGTTGGTCCCTGGTCTGACTGACCAAGCCAGCCAGGGATACAACATGCAACACAGGTAGTACGTGACTAAGCACCAAGGCTTCAGGACTTAGTCTCCAGGGTTCCAAAGAAACACTCTCAGGTAAAATAGATAGGTGTTTATTTAGTTTTAGGCTACGCAAAACCAAGCATAGTGATACAGGTAAAAGGTACAAGCAACTAGGTTGCTGCAAAAAGGCATAACTTCCAAATACTAGAATACAGCACTAAAATAACAAAGAACTAACTCCTCAGCTAAACACATTGTCCCTACTCACTCACCAAAGATGAGAAGAGAGAGTAGCCATCCCAAGCAGGATGGTGCAGGGCTGACTTGCCCAAGGCCTGGGCTGAAATCAAGCCATGGGAGTACACAGCAGATAGGGAGAACTGTCTCCAACTAAGACCAGTTAGAGAATGAATAGAAGAACCCAAAATGGATGCCAGATAGTAGCTTAAGTAGACTTTTTGGGGTAAGATGATTGACAGGGGGAGCAGACCAATCAAAGGGTAACACGTAAGGGAAAGTTCTCGAAGATGAGCTCACTCCTCGCTCCCCCTCCCAGCTCTGAGAAGCTCGTGATGTCCAGCGCAGGTGTGGGAAGTTAATTGGGAGAAGTTGTGGTATCAGTGTTCCCATGCAGATAAGGAATAAACAGGGTAGCTCAAAGCACGGCTCCCAAGGCCTCTGGCCATGTGCCAATCACTGGGCTACAGAAGCAGGCAGGCAGAAAAACCAAGACAGGAAATCCAAAATGGAGACAGACCAAAGATTTAGACAGACCCTCGTTACAGTCTCTTCTCTAACTTAGCTGAATTCACATTCGGGTGGTGCACAGATGTTACTCGTCATTAGTGGAGAAAGAGTGCTTTGTTACCGCTGTGACAAGAAGGCAGATTCACTGTGGATTTATGGTAGGGTAATACTGTTTCTTTTTAATGATAGCAGTTAATCAACACTTTCGGACCGTCTTACCTTTCTAGTCCCGTGCCTCAGTCTCAAGTGGAGAGCAGACCAACTCTCTTTTCCATTCCATCCAGTAAGGGCTTTAAAGGTGAGTGCACTGTCTGGAAGAGTCATAAAATAAGAATCTATTTGCTGACTCAGACACAAAAGCCACTTACAGCGCAATCCTATCTAACTTACACCACCAGTGTAACCAGCGAGGGAGGGCAGGGCGGGAGGCTTTGGAGGGGAGATTTAAATCCCCTTTGAATCCCCCTTTAGAGGGGATTTGAATCCCCTTTCTGTTCTGGGACCTCCTCGCTGCACTGCTGGTTAAACCGGGGGTGTAAGTTGGATAGGATTGAGCTGTTAGTCCAGCACTTGGTTTGCAGTAGTGGGCACAATGGAGCAACCATGCCCCATTGCTTGTCCCCAACAATGTTGGGTAATCAGTCCAAAGCAACGTTGATCCTGATTTAGTCACCGTGAAACCAACAAACCCCAAAGGCTGCTTCCAGTTTCAGTCTTCCACGGACTGACTTGCATTTTGTTCTGGTTGTGGCCATTAGGGTCCATTGCCACCATCAGTGCACATGCTCAGCGCCGTAACTACAGTGGAGCGGATGGAGCAGTCGCTCCAGGCACTCCACCGCGGGGGGGGGGGGGCGGGCAGAACGCGGTCGGGAGAACTCACCGGCTTCCGAAGCAGCGTCGCGTTTTGGCCCTCCCTCCTGCCCTGCAGCCCGTTTGGCTCCGAAATAGGAGCAAAATGGGCGGGGGGGCGCGTCTATGTGATGCGAGGGTGCGTCACGACGCTGGCCCCGCCACTTGCTCCGGGCGCCCTCCTGGCGCGTTGCGCCTCTGCCCATGCTGTGCCAAAAGGTAATGTAAGTGGTCACTCTTGCTTAGCATCACGACATGGTTCATGATAGCAGAGGATGGGGCAGCTCCTCTTTGTTGTTGGATGCCCTTGGTGCTATTTTAACATTCACATTGTTAACAATCTTTGACCAAACTGAGCTGGGTGAGCGGCTTGATACAACAAGACGACAGGGCAGTGATGAAAGCTTGGCTGAAACACAAAAGCAGCATTTGCAAGAACCCTTAACATAGTTATAGTGATTCCTGTAATTACTGAGAACTGTCAAGGTTTGTAAGAAATTCAATGCTTTTAGTGACTGAATGCACAAATGAAAAGGTAGAAATTTGGACAGTCTGGCATGGACAAACCCAAAGAATGAATGAATAAATAAATATAAGGATGGGTGGAGGATGAGAGCCAGGGGATCTGTTGGAATTTGGGTGCAATGCCGCCTGCAGGACTCTGGAGGGCAGCGTACTTTCCAGATACCTGAGATACATGCCCTCTATGATCTTTGCAGGAGGTGTGGTCCTGGATACAATTTCCTTCCTCCCTTTCTCCACACACTCTCTCTTCCTTTCTCCACACACTCTCACACACACACCCCACCTTTCTCCCAGCAAAGGCACGCAAGGCGGCCTTGACTGTATACTGAGTCAGCCGATTGGTCAGGGGCAGCCCCACCTGCGAGGTTACCTTTTCTCTGGGTTGACACTGCAGTTATGGAATCTGTTACGGCAGGGATTAAAAACAGTGTTGTTTTGCTTTCTCTGTGTAGTTAGGGTATGTGCATGGGGGGGGGATGATGGGTTCATGTTTTTTATTGTGTTTTTTTACCTTTTATGACCTCCTTTATTGCCATTTTGATCATGTCCTATTTGTTTTACCTTTACGGCAACTGCCTATGCTTTCATGATGATGTTTATGCTGCTGGTTTTAATTGAGGGTCTTTTACCTCTGTCTTATTACTGGTTTTGTGTGTGTGTGTGTGTGTGTGTGTGTGTGTGTGTGTTTTAAACTCTCTGGGGGCTCTTTTAATATTGCAGAAGTTTATTATTTTTTTGATTTTGTAGTTTTTAATGATAATTTATATTTGATTATCTCGTTAGCCGCCTTGGGCACCACAATGTGAGGGAACGGCAGGGTACAAGTCTATTGACCAAATAGATAAATAAATAAGGGAACATCTTACCGAGGGAAGTGGTGGGTTCCCCCTCGCTGGAGGTCTTCAAGCAGAGGCTCAACAGGCAACTTTTGGAGATGAGCTAGATAACCTCCTAGAAGCCCCTGTGTAGGTTTAGCAGCTAAAAGCTGCTGAGGCATCAATTTGCAGGCAGCCCCTTAGTCTATGTGAAACTCCATTACTAGAAGGAGAGGCGAGAGCACATAGGTTTGTGGACAGGGCTTACTGATTGATTAGCCAAGTTTGGCTATATATAGGCTTACCATCCATCCCGGAAAGCCTGGGACCATCCCGGGTTCCAGGCTCCGGTCCCGGATCAGTCCTGGACTTTCTGGTCCTGGTTAAGACTCCGCCGCTTCCAAAGTGCGAAAATGCACTTTTTACCCTGGCGCCGCCATCTTGGATCTTGCAAAATCCAAGATGGCGGCGCTCAAATCTTGTGAGGGCACATGAGGCAGCCTCGTGAGATTTCGCACATGAAAAATCTCGCGAGATTTTGTGAAATCCAAGATGGCGGCGCCGGGGAAAAAAAGTACATTTTCGCACTTTGGAAGCAGTGGCGGCTTAACCAGCGGCAGGAGTCCTGGCTGGCTCGGGTGCAGTCAGCCAGACTCCAGAGGTGGTGGTGGTAGCCGCCAAAGACCATAAAGGGCACGACAATGATGGTGTCGAAGATGACGAAGACGGCAGCAGCAGAATGGTGGCAATGGTGGCAGGGACAGAATGGCGGCAGCGGCAGAATGGCGGCAATGGCAGTGGTGGACAGGTAATTAATTAATTAATTAATTAATTAATTAAAGTTTTGGCCGCCCAGAAAAATAATTTATTTTAATTAATTAATTAATTAATTATTCGGGGAGGGTCCCAGTTTAGAACCGGGAAAATCTGGTATGCCTAGATCTAGGTCAAGGGGGTCAGATGGAGTGAACAGGTGGGTTGCACTTCGTCAATGAGGTAACTTGGTGACATCATCCCAGCAAGATAATATATTCGCCAGCACACAGGAAACTCATTGTTTTCTACCAGTCGCCTGAGTGACCCATTTGTTGGGAGCTCAGAGGGGCACTCACATGCTCATCCACAAGTGCAAGGACTGGGGTTTCCTTGTGCAATGTAAGTAATTTACTGGTGGAGGGATAGATCTACTGGTCTAGGGTGTCACAAACTTGCCATAAAGCATGTTTGCAGCACCCGGTGAGTAAGTGACACTGGTGCATGCCTCTCCACTAGCGCCGCTTACTCACTGGGTGCCACAAACTTGCTTTATGGCATGTTTGCAACACTCCAGACTGGTGGATCTACCGCTCTGCAGGTCTAAAGTTAAACAGGATTGCGCCGTTAAGCTAGGGACTATCTAGATTGTGTTGAGCCAGCTTGCAAACTTCCCCAGATTTAATGTGTTGAGGCAGGTGTGTGTGTGTGTGTGTGTGTGTGTGTGTGAGCTGAGAGTTTTAAGTAGCACCCTAGCTCCATCTGCTGGACATTACTGGTTACTGCATCCATTTGATGAAACCTTTTCTTTATGCTTTTCAGTCAAGTTCAGGCATTTTCCATTAGCCTACTTGTACTTTTACTACCAACCCTTCTTTCCCCATATTGTTTTATTTGTTTTTGTTTAGACTTTTAATAAAGTAGTTATATTGTGACCCTTTGTTTGACTAGTCCATGTTCATGGGTAACTCAGTGGATTATCTCATCTCATCAACCTTACAGATGCTACTTATTGTTTGAAATAAGAACCCTAGCACTCTCCTGAGAGGGGGGCTTTTCCCTGATGGCCCCCTTATGCCTGGTCTCTGCAGTGGGATGTTGGCAGTGAATGAAAACTACCAAAGTTTTTTCCCCATTCAGCTGCTCATCCAGTAAAGGGAATGCAGGGAGCAGGAAGGGGTTTGTGCACGCTAATCTAGGTGCTACTCCCCTTGGTCAACTGACCTTCTCCCGAGTCTGACTCTTCCCCCTTTTCCCTGACAATTGTCTGTACTGATTGACAGTGGCTCTCCAGAGATTTCAGACAGGGGTCTTTTCTATGCATTGAACTCGAACTTTCTATATGCAAAGCATGTGCTCTACAGGACATGTGCTCTACAGGCCAGGATGGTGTAGTGGTTTGGGAGTCGGACTTAGACCTGGAAGATCCAGGTTCAAATCCCCGCTCAGCCACGAAGCTTCCTGGGTGACCTTGGGCCAGTCACTATCTCTCAGCCCCACCTACCTCACAGGGTTGTTGTGAGGACAAAAAGGAGGGGAGGAAATATGTACACCACTCTGAGCTCCTTGGAGGAAGGGTGGTATAAAAATGTGAAAAATAAATAAAAATAAATAAATACAGCTGAACTAGGTCCCCTTTCCTATTCCTCTATCTTGCTACCAGATGCAAGGTCACATTCAGGCTCTGCAGAACATAGCAGAAGGATTTTGAAGGACTAATGCTTTTGCTCAAAGCAAAACTGACTTCCACTTTGTGCCTTCTCCACTTTGAAGAGCCAACCTCCTTCAGCAGGTGTCTGAGCTGCCCCTCCTGTCTCATCCTCCTCTTCAGAGAGGTCATAGGAGAGTTTTATCTCAGAGTTCCAGTCTGGTGCATTCAGGGGCCACGGCATGGCTTGGTCAGAAGGGCCTGGCTTGGGGTCAGTGTTGGATGAGTTTCCACAGAGGGAATTTGGGTCACAACTCTAATGGTAGGCCTAGATGCCTGACGGTGCTCTTAAAACTTTCCTCATTGCTCCATGGATACTTTAATGATAGCACACAACAGAAAGTTATCCAATAATACTTAAGCAATATGAATATACTCAATCATTGAGGGCTTGTTTTTCCTCACTCTGTAAGTTTCCCCCCTTTCAAAGCACAATTTGCTGCGAGCTTCCACAAGATTGCAGAAACCAGACTGTTCAATCCTGTACTTTGGACTGAAAAAGACATGCTTGGTAAAGACATGCTCTTCTTATTTTCTGCAGGATTTCTCATTCACAGCCCTGGGCTCATCCCTTGCAAAAGCTCTGGGAAGAAGGATGAACTACCCTTCTCGAAGAAAGGAACCACCAAAGACTTCAATGTTGACTACAGCAAGTTGATTACAACAAGAATAGTATTTCCGAAGGCATGGAGACAGTCTGATCTGCTTTTTGTGCATGTCTGGTGAAGAAAACTTTGGAATATTATGTTAATGCATAAATTGACTGTACTTAAGAGACTGACAAATGGGAAAGAAAGCTCTCTGGAGGAATTTAGAAAAGCCTGGATGCCATAAAATATGAATCTGTTGAGATTATGACAATAATACTAAAAAATCTTGAAATATACTTCTTGGATAACAGTTGTTTCTTGAAAAAAGTGTCCGTAAGTGGTTAGTCTATTTTTGTTTCTGGATTTGTATGGACATTTTAGTTTTATACAAGTTCAGAATTTTATTTTTAAAAGGGTAGATATACATTTTTTTTAAAGTATTGATGCTGACTGACAGCTGCCATCCAGGGTTTCAGACAGGAATTTTACTCTGCCCTCCCTGAATCCAGCAAGAGTTTTTCAATGATAGCCCTTACTCATGAGGAAACCCTTATAGATCACTGAAACTACAAGGCCAGCTGCTTTGCAGGTGCACAGGCCATTTTTTTTTAAAAAAAATAATTAAATACTGTATATATTTTTAAGAAAAATGTTTAATGTTTTAAAAATATTTTAATATAATATTACTCTTAAGGAAATTCTTGTTGATCCTGGGGATCTGACTCCACAAAGTACCTTTTGATTTGGTGAGCATTGTCTCTTCAGGGCAGTTTTCTCGACATATAGTTTTCTCGGTTTCTTGCCTTCCCCATCCAGATCTAATATTCTCTCTTGTGCAAAGAGAATCCAGTTGGTCTTGTGGACTTCTACAACTTCCAAGGAGCAATAAATGAGGCATGCAGAGCAACAGCATTTGCCATTATTATCAAATAAAAGAGAACTCTCAGAAAAAGACCAGTTTTCCAAGAGAGTTTGGGTAAATGAGCAAATCCCGAATCGAGACAGGGAGAGTTCACTTGTTAGTACTGGCTACGGTGTTGCAATTTTATGAAACTTCTTAGTTTATGAAAGAGTTGTGCGCTCATTTATACCCCCCTATGTTTCTAAGCCCCTGAAACTCCTTTGTGCAAGATACTTCTTTCCCACAATTTTTTTTAAGGGCTGGAGGGAAATCCACTCAGCAAAGGCATTAGTAATACAATTCAGAGATTATGTGATAGGGTGACTCATGAATGCAGTGTTCAAAATGTAACTTGTTCTCTGAAAATCATAAAAGGGAAGTTATAGGGCTTAAAAGCCTAATGACACTTTTCCAGTTGTTGTTGTTTTTTAATTCAGCAAACCATATTGGAAAGCCCGTAGAAAGCTTCACGAATTATTTTACAGAACCTGACAGCCCAATCAATTTGTTACCTGACTTTTTGAAAAATACCATGTCATCTCTGAGCTAACTGAATTAAAAGAGGTTGACAGCCCCAGCCGGGCTGCAGAATGATCAGCTGGAGAACATGGATAGCTGTGTCATCCCTATGACATTGATTGCTTAAGCAATACTGACGAAAGATAGCAGATAAGTACAGTATACACACTTTATCTAAAATAAATGGAACAGACGTTTGCTTGTGACGATGTGAGGCAAACGCAAGGCTGACAAATACCCCTTGCTTTCAGCTGAAGACAGAGTTGCAGGTCTTTTTAGAAGTCCTCGTTCGGAGGGTCAGGAAAATGGGCCCCCAAAATAGGGTTTTCAATTATGATTTATATATGACTGAGCAGGAATTTGAATCTGTGTCTAAGTCAAGCCCTTTATGGCAGTGGTGAGCAATCGTTTGGGGAAGAGTGTTATTATAAGTCAGCATACACCATATCCTAACCCTTTCCCAGACAACATACATACCTCAGATGCCAGAAAAACACTATATGCCAGTGACAGAGTAACCCCATAAGGAACAATGGGGAAGGGAAGAGCAGCAGAATTGCACCTCCTGCCACTCCCTGCCCCACCCACTGTCCTATGATGGAGCACAGGGGTGTTGTTGTTGTTCAGTCATTAAGTCGTGTCCGACCCTTCGTGATCCCATGAACCATATCCCACCAGGCCTTCCTGTCCTCCACTATCTTCCTGAGTTCGCTCATGTTCATGTTCGTTGCATCGGTGATGCTGTCTAACCATCTCATCCTTGGCCTTCCCCTTCTCCTTTTGCCTTCAATCTTTCCCAGCATCAGAGTCTTCTCCAGAGAGTCCTCTCTTCACATTAGGTGGCCAAAATATTTGAGCTTCAGCCTCAGTACCTGTCCTTCCAGGGAACAGTCAGGGTTGATTTAATTTAGGATTGACTGATTTGATCTCCTAGCAGTCCAAGGGACTCTCAGGAGTCTTCTCCAGCACCACAGTTCGAAAGCGTCTATTCTTCGGTGCTCAGCCTTCCTTATGGTTCAACTCTTGCAACCATACATTGCTACTGGGAACATCGCCCTGACTATACGAACTTTTGTTGGAGCACAGGGTACGGACTACATTTGGCAGCCAATCACAGCACACCAACCCAGTGTCTACCAGAGAGACTACAGCTCACGTGGCTACACAGCTTAAAGGAACCATGGCCCCAGTGTATTGACGCTTCATCTTATATCTGTACCCCCTGCCTCTCAGAATGATCACTTGTGCCTCTCTGGTATCTAGCAACTACTGTGTTGCCTAACCATCCCTTCCTTTTGCAACAGCTAAGTGCAGGGAGTGTCTGTCTGCTCCCTTTTGGTGAATAGCAGGGGCTCCAACCATTGGTGCTGCTGGCCAAACGCTCATCTGAGTCCCTTTTGTAGAAAAAAGGAGGACGGGTTTGAAAGCCATGACAATTCAAACCCGTCCTCCTTTTTTCTACTATTGTCGCTGGCCATGAAAGCTTCAACTCGTATCTTGAATCCCTTTTGTTTTTCAGGACTGCACCATTTCCACAGGGGATTGAACATTGGTCCGCTTCAGAGTTCCACTGCAGCCCCCCCCCCCAGGAGAGGTAATCTCTCAAGCCACTATGCACTCACCCCCTACAGGCACTATGCTACTTCCTTATCTTCCCTAAATGCATGTGCATGCGCATAATAAAATTGTACTTCAGGGCCAGATGAGGAGCCAATGTAACAGATGAGGTGATCATCCAGGTAATCTCTTACAACAGTGAGGTTTGATTTGATAACTGTCCTTTCTCCTTTTCTTCATCGCTCTCCTCTTTTTCCTTTTCAGCAGCAGGAACCACTTCAGCATCTACCCTGCAGTCACCACCTGGTTTCTAAGTTCGCCTTCAGGATAGTGTAACCAATGCAGAACATCATCCTGACTTGCATCTTTCTCTCCAGCATTCAGAATGGTACGACGGCAATCGCTGACCTCAGAGCCCTCAAAGTCAAAACCAGGATCCATGTCGTACAAACATTTCTTCCAGCCAATAGCCAAAGGTAATATATTTTCACTACTTTCCGTGTAGCAGCAAAGTTGGCGATTGCAAGTCTCAAGTTGTAATTTCTGAGGTTCTGCAAAGTTTGTTGTCCTCTTGTATGATCAGCCCCTTTATCTCCTTCATTCTCCAACACAACCATCACCTCTTCTAGAAATTTCTTGCGGTATAATCTCTTGCAAGCAAGAACGATTCCTTGGTCCACTGGTTGGATAAGCAATGTTGTATTAGGTCGTAGAAGCAAACACTTAATTCTGCCATCACTGCTGCACAGCTTATCTATGCTTGGATGTGCAGGAGCATTATCTAAAATTAGAGTAGCCGTAACATTCTCTGTAGTGATCTTTAAGACTCGCATCTGGTGCTATTTCAGGAATGAAGTGGTTAAAGAACCAGTTGCTAAACATTTCCCTGTTAAAACATGCTTTCTTGGAGTTGTAATAAATCACTGGAAGCTCCCTTATAATATCCTTTAAGATTCATGGTCAATGTGATTTACCAACTGCAACAGATTTCAACTGATGTAACCCATCTGCACTGGCACAAGAAAATGCCTAGAACCTTTGGAGGTCTGGGTACCCCTATCATGGTCCAATTATCTGAAGTACCCCCTGCTAATTAATTGCTAATTAATTGGATTAATTAATTAATTAGCTAATTAATCATTACATAAAAAGTACTAAAACAATTTTAAATGTGAAAAAATGTCTTACTTAACTCTGTGTGTGCGTGTGTGTGTGTGTGCGTGTGTGTGTGTGTGTGTGTGTGAGAGAGAGAGAGAGAGAGAGAGTCAGAGTCAGACAGACAGACAGACAGACAGACAGGGGGGGATTGCATTTAAGTTCTAATTAACAAGTAATTAACTACTGATTGATGCTGATAAGGGACAGGCTCTGGCGTACCCCCTGCCATTGGTCCGCATACCCCTAGGGGTACTCGTACCACAGGTTGAGAACCTCTGGCCTAGATCCTTTCCTTTCTTATCTTCTTGCAGTCTGGTGTACAGCTTTCATGTTCATAGGCCTGCATACTTTCCAGAAGCAACCACCAAAACAAACCAGTCTCATCAGCATTATAAATCTCATAAAATCAGACTTCCTTTTGTAATGAGCTCATTTAAACTCTTTCTAAATAACTCAGGGCGCAATCCAACATTGTGCTGGGTCGGCGTAGCGCGTCCTGTGCTGGCCCAGAGCCGTTGCAAAAGCTGCCGTAAGGCAGTTGCCTGCACTGGTTTCTGTGCGCCAGCCCATGCCTCCACGCGGCCCAAGAGGGTAAGTGTTGTTTCACTTGGCGCGGAGGTGTTCTGGGGTGGGGGTGTTCCAGGCTAGGGGGAAGGTGGCGACGAGGTTGTACTGGACCAGGCAGGGGGGCAGAATCAGTGACAGCGGCACACGCTGAATCCTACCCTACCCCCGTCCCTGGCTGGTTTGTCCTACACAGGGCTCCCAGAATTTTATCGATTTTTAGATGCTGTTTTTATTAGTTTCCGTTAACTGTTTTTTTATTGTTTTAAAAAGTGATTATTTTTTGAATTGTATTTTTTTCCTGTTGTAAGCCACCTTGGGTCCCTTCGGGGAGAAAGGCGGGGTAAAAATATTGTAAATAAATAAATAAATAAAACCTTTCTGTTCCATCAGAGCTTTTGTTGATTTGCTTGTTCTCCGCCGTTTGTTTTATGGTAGTTGTTCTTATTGATAGATCATATTAATGAGTTTATTTGTAGTCATTTTTACTGTTTTATTTACTGTTGCTAGCTGCTTTGGCGGTTTCTTAGGGCTGAAAGATGGCATATCAATGTTTTAAATATATTTTAAATGACATAAAACAATAGAGTACAGGTGGGCCCCCATATCCACTGATTCGCTATCCACAGTTTCAGTTATCCACGGATCGTGGGGACCCCTCCAGGCTTTTACTTTTTTCCCAGTAAGCTTCGTTTCTTCCTTAAACAAACAGGAGAAGCAGCCTCTGGCTGCTTATTACAGGCAAGTAGAACGAGACTAAGTACTAGAGAGGCTCTGCAAGGTTAACAGAAACCTTGCAGAGCCTCTCTAGGACTTAGTCTCGTTCTACTTGCCTGCAATGGAGGCTGCTTCTCTGTTTGTTTTAAGGAAGAAACAAAGCTTGATGAAAGAAAAAATAAGAGCTGGGGGGGCAAGCATGCCTGCCTGCAGGGGAGGCAGGGTGGGGGGGCCCTCAGGAAACCATGGAGGGGGTGTTCGCTCTTATCCACGGTTTCAAGTATCCACGGAGGGGCCTGGAACATATCCCCAGCGGATATGGGGGCCCACCTGTATCCCATGCTCCTGCAGCTTTCGGATAAATATGGAAGTGCCCAGACCTAACACTGTAGCATTGAGAGGATCATACACTAAGCCAAACCTAACACTAAGCATTTCCTGGTGTAGCTGGTGTCCTGGCAATCAAGAATGCTGCCCTTTTAGCTGGCTTATAGCATGTTTATAGCATGTTCCATCTTTGAGAACTTGGGTACAAATAAAACCAACTTGACTCACAGCGGAAAGCAGCAATTCTGGCAAATGTCTTATTGAGCTATCAATATTCCGATGACTAGGGGAGTGCCGAAAAACCTATGAATCACTCCTGGGTACAGATGATTGCAAATCTTAATGATCGTTATACCGTATATGATATGTGTGTGATGGGTACTTGCTACTGTCTTGGGAGACTCAAGGAGATGAAGTGCCACATTGCTTAGGAAGATAAGCAGAGTCTTCCGGAGAATTCGGGAACAGCAATGAGAAACTAAGGAAGTGGCCTCCTACAGAGGAGAGACCAATAGACGGGAAAATAACACTTTATGTCACTGTATTTGAAACACACTTGTATAAATAATACATTTCTCAATTGGCAGTTATTCATAGATTCTGAGATGATTTTTAGCCGTGGGGAGCACATTTATGATCTCTCAGTCTGCCCTACTCGACAAATTAGACTGTAGAAATGTGCCTGCATTCAAGCACAGATTTTTCTAAAGTGTTTGTGGATTTAACAATAGAGCTCTGGTTAATTTCAATAGGAGTTATTGCAAAATACTCCCCTTCTGGGCTTTGGCATGGTCAACCTAATGATCTAGCGTAACAAGCAATGCTTTTACCATGCATTTAGGAAGTGGCAAAATCAGGATTTTGATAGAGGAAAAGGCATCTATCCACTCATAACAACATCCGTTTTGCTCCCAACCTATCAGGGAGCCCAATCCTATTATGGCCTTCGCCGGCGGGAGGGGGCTCCGCCCTGTCGCAAAAGTGCCATAAAGCACGTTGATCCTGTAATAGTTAAGATTCCGTGCAGGGTCAGTCCATCCATGAAGCCAACTGAAGCAGTCACCTCAGGCAGCATATCTGCCCACCAGCGGTGGAACTACGGTGGAGTGCGTGGAGTAGGAGCTCCAGGTGCTCACGGGCGGGGGGCGTGCTCGGGGAACTCACGGTGGGTGCGCTGGGGGAACTCACCATTTTGAAGCACCATGTTGTCTGGGCCCTCCCACCCTCCCTGGAGCCGGTTAGGCTGACCAAAAACGGGCGGGGGGCGCGTTGACGTCATGTGAGGGCGCGTTGACGTCACGCGCCGCAGGCCCCGCTGGCGCCGGTAGGGCGCCTGTCGTCTCTGCCGCCCACCACTCTCCTCTCCTCCACACTTGCTCTTCCATTCTGCCCCCCTCTTCCTTTTCCAATCCAGCAAGTGGGAGGCAGAGAGGCTGGCGCACCACCAGATAAGGTGAGGCAGCATTTGGCATGCTTCCTCAGGCTCCAGAAGGACTTGGACTGGCCCTGATTCTGTTACATCTCCATGGAATAAGGAGTATCAGTAGACAGATTTGGTGGGCATATAGGCACCAAGTATCCCTCTTCCCAACTAACTGGTTTTCCATTTTTCTTTACAAATACTCCTTCTATCCCTGCACTCATCTTACCTTGGCAAATGCAGGTTTGGGAACTTGATTTTGCCTAGATGATGTCTAGGGGAGGAGACCTAGGCTAGCTTGCTATCTCTGCCACAGCATTCTAGGGAAGGGGGGGGAAGCTCCTTACTGTGCTTCTCGCACAGTGCGAGACTTCCGGTTTTATTTAAAGGGACAGTGTGAATGAAGGAGCCCTTCATTTGCCCTGTCCCTGTAAACAAAGCTGGAGAAACTGTGCCAGGAGCAAGGTAAGGAGAGGGATGATCCGCTTCTCACCCAAGCAAGTGGGAATCAATCACTGCGGCTTACATTAGCAGTGGGCTGGAGAGAGGTAGTGGGGGCAGACTTGGGACAATGCCAGAACGGACAAAAGAAAATATTTTTTCACCCAGCATGTAATTCATCTGTGGAACTCCTTGCAACAGGATGTGGTGATGGCACCTAGCCTTAGATGCCTTTAAAAGGGATTTGGATAGATTTATGGAGGAAAAGACCATCACAGGTTACAAGCCATAAGCAACCTCCTGGCTTTAGAAGTAGGTTTTTCCTCTGTGCCAGGTGCAGGGGAGTGGCAGCAGGAAACAGGTTATCTTGTTGGCTGTGTGCTCCCTGAGTCATCTGGTGGGGCCACTGTGAGATACAGGAAGCTGGACTAGATGGGCCTTTGGCCTGATCCAGCAAGGCTCTTCTTATGTTCTTACATTCAGTGTGAAATCTGGATCCTGCCTGCTGTTTCCACTCTCAACCTCCATGCATTCATTTGAAAATCTGAATGTACACATGCAAGTTGTATATGCGTGCAACAAGCAGGGTTCCTGATAACCCAGAAACTCTGTTCAGTGTGGGGACTAAGAGCACAATCCTGATTCCTCCCTCCATGTGTTCAATGCATGCGTTGAAAGGGTTAAGTTGAAAGAAACATTCTCTCTGAGAACAGGTGATTTTGTGGTTTGAGCCCACTCAAAGACAGGTGTATCTGGGGGGGGGGGAGTCATAGCTCAGTGATAGAGCATCTGTTTTGCATGCAGAAGGCTGCAGGTTCAATTCCTGACATGTCTAGCAGGTAGGTCTAGGATGAAACCATTTGCTGAAATCCTGGATTGCTGCTGTCTGTAAGTGTAACAGTATTATCCTCGATGCACCAATAGTCTTGACTCTGAATACGGCAGCTTCATATACCATATTGTCCCGAGTATAGGACCCTCCTGATTATAAGTCTTTTATACTGCAAGATCTTTTAAACTTTTAAACTGCAAGATCAATAAATATCTTAGTTTCCACAGAGTCCTGGGGTTGAAACTTAAGGGTTAATTTTTTCAAATGCTTCCAGAGGCTGCTGAGAGATAATGATCTCTCATGGTATTCAGCCATTTAGCAAGTGATTAAGAACTGCAAGGAAAGGCTTGAAAACACAGTGCTTTGCAGTTTAAAAAAAGAGAGAAAAGCCCCGTTTTACCTTTGAAAAGAGACTCTGAGAGGCTTGGTTTGAAAGCGCTTTGCATAAAACACTAGACAGAAACGCTAGGCTTTGATTGTAGGGCGCACCCCCTACTTTAAAGACTTGCCTTAGGGGATAAAAGTGAGTCTTATACTCGGGCAAATACGGTATTTTCATATATTTTTGATTGTGAGTCCTTTTGGGACAGGGAGCCATTTAACCATTTGATTTTGTCTGTAAACCACTTTGTGAACTTTTTATTGAAAAGCGGTATATAAATACTGTTATCATCATCATCATCATCATCATCATCATCATCATCATCATCATCTCATGCCGGTCTCTGATTGGAATCAGGTCTTCCAGGTCAGACCTAAACTAGATAAATTAATAAGCCCTGCTTGTGGCTCAGTCTAGTAAGTTATTCAACTCTAGATGAACAATGTTTATCTAACTTATGTCAGGCCACAGGGGATGCTGTTAAGATTTCAAGATACTGACTCTGTTTTCTGATTCTGTTTCAGCTGTTTCGTTGTTGTTGTTTTACAGCTGCACTGACCATAACAACAAAAAAGAAGACTCAAAGGTTAGCGTGCTCTGCCAGAGAGGGATATAAATATTGGAAAAGCCTGGGTTTTTCATTAATGCCTTCCTTTGAGGGATTACATCTAAATATTTATCTAGTAATGGAAAGAGCTTCAAGAACTTTCTCCGTATCAGTTTGTTTGCCATGGAACCCATGTTCATTGCAGAGGATTCTGGGACAGGGGCATAACAAGGGTGGAGCCTGAGGGGCACCTGCTCCAGGCGCAGCGCCAGGGGGGGCGCAACCCTCAGGCTCCACCATTCGCTTGCTGCCTTCTCACGCCGCCCCTTCTTGCGCGATCATGCAGAGAAGGTGCGGGCACTCGGAGGCAGCAGGCAATCAGAAGTAATCGTGTTCTAAACGTGACGGCTGCCAAGTCCTCCTGTCTCTGCGCACCCGCCCCTTCTCCACATGATCGTGCTGAGAAGGAGTGGCGCGTGAAGGCTGTCGATAGCGCCCGAACCCGGAAGTGATGTCACGTGCCATCACTTCTGGGGCACAGCAAGCGCCCATGTCCCGGGCAGCATGGGAGCTTGTCACACTCCTGTTCTGGGGCATAATCTAAGGTTCATGCTTAATTCATAGGAGGGGGCACTCACCAGGCCTATTAGGCCTCTGTGTAATTCCACACCAATGGTTCAAACGAAAATGCACCCATCACCTTTTGCACATTGCAGAAGATCGGTAGCTTTGTGGAAGTTGTCTTTCAACAAGGCTTGATGGCTGCCATCAATCTTTCCATTGAGGAACTCTGGGGCTTCTCAGAGTGCAGGTTGAAGGCCGCTGCAACCGTCACACAATGGTTAGTGTGTGAACAAAAAGGGGTTAGTAGTATACACTAACCCTAATTTCTCAGAGGAGATTTGTTAACAGAGATGTACTGTATTACCATCAGTCCTGAACACAGACTGTGGCAGCCTCTGAGACCAGAACTAGAAAAGCAAACTGGCCTCAAATTGGTTTGGAAATGATCTGATCTCTCCTTCCCATCAGGGAAAAATTGGATAATTTCCTGCGACCATAATTTTCTGTCAATTCCTATCAAAGCAGGGAGGGTCTCCTGAGACGTGTGGTGCCTCTCACTGGCGTCGCTGCAGGGGGGGTGGCGCTCTAAGTTCCACTGCGGTCCGACCATCCGTTACACCGGTGCACGAAGTGGCCCCGCCCTCATGCCTTCGGAACCATTCAAGGCGGTTGAGCGCGTTGCTCTCACCGCCTTGAATGGTTCCGAAGGCGAGGGGGCGAGGCCGCTTCGTGCACCGGTGTAACAGATGGTCGGACCGCAGCGGAACTTAGAGCTCTGCCCCCCCCTGCAGCTACGCCAGTGGTGCCTCTGTCACAGGGGAAGCAACCCTACCCCTTCCTACTCTACCAAACGTTTCCGCAGCTGACCTTTGAAGTGTGCTCACGCGCCGACCGCTTCTACTCAAGTGCAGTGGGTGAGTATCGGGTGCACTTCAAAGCTCGACTGCAGCAATTTTTGGTAGAGTAGAAGGGGCGGGGTTGCCTCGTCTCTCACCCCCACACCGCACGTTTCCGAAGCTCTCCTGGCTCCTATGTTCCTGATATTCCTGATGTTGCCTTCAATTTTTCCCAGCATCAGAGTCTTCTCCAGAGAGTCCTCTCTTCGCATTAGGTGGCCAAAATATTTGAGTTTCAGCCTTAGTACCTGTCCTTCCAGGGAACAGTCAGGGTTGATTTCATTTAGGATTGACTGATTTGATCTCCTAGCAGTCCAAGGGACTCTCAGGAGTCTTCTCCAGCACCACAGTTCAAAAGCATCTATTCTTCGGCGCTCAGCCTTCCTTATGGTCCGACTCTCGCAACCATACATGCTGTTGCTTTTATTTGGTCATTGGTTGTTTTTATTGTACGCCTCTTTGTGTATTTTTAAATAGAAGAGCAGCCAACACATTTTCTAAATAAAAAATTGATAAATATAACAGCAGCCATGCAGTTGCTCAGTGTTGCTCATGACATTCTGCCGAGGTCCATCAGTAATGGACCCAATACAATTTTTCAGCTTCATCCACGATTTGGACTCATCACATTTGTTGTTGTTGTTTAGTCGTTAAGTCGTGTCCGACCCTTCGTGATCCCATGAACCATATCCCGCCAGGCCTTCCTGTCCTCCACTATCTTCCTGAGTTCGCTCATTTTCATTTTAGCCTTTTGGTACTGTTCATGGGATTTTCTTGGCAAGGTTACTGGAGTGGGTTGCCATTTCCTTCTCCAGTGGATCACTTTTAGTCAGAACTCTCTTGGGTGGCCCTGCACGGCATAGCTCATGGCTTCATTGAGTTACGCAAGCCCCTTCGCCACGACAAGGCAAACATCACATTTGTAGATGATGTCAACTAAGGAGGGATTGAAAATGTTCGAGAGGATAGGCGAAAGAACAATTGAATTGATCTTCATAAACAGAAGAGCTGGACACAAAGCAAACGAACGATGAATTCAGCGAGGACAAACATTTGTGCTGCACAAAAGAAAGAATCATCAAGTGCACAGATAGGCTGGAGCCAGGAAACAGGTCTCTAAGGAGGGAGCTGTTCTTAATTCCAGGGGGAGGGAATTCCTTAATTGGGGCGCCACTGCCGAGAAGGCCCTATTCCGCGCCGCCATCCTCCTCACCTCTGTCAATGGCGGCACGGTTAACAGCCCCCCCCCCGATTACCTCAGAGTACGGGTCGGATTATAAGGAAGGCGGCGGTCCCTCAAATACCCTGGACCCGAGCCGTATCATTTCCTATGCAGAGGAGATGGGAACAAAACTGTGGATGATCTCTCCTTCCTGTCCCTTCTCCCACACTTTTTTTTTTGTTTTACTGTACTGAGTCATTTGATTTCATTTGAATTCTAAGTGCAGTTCCCCCCCTGGTTCACTTGTGCTAATGAGGCATTGTTGCGGTTACCGTAAATATTGTGTCTTTGGAAATGCTGGGTTTTCACTCAAATTGCTACCTTAGTGAAGTTGTTATCATAATGCTATTTTTTAAAAACGAAAATCCCGCTATAAAGGGCACCTGCGATAATACTCATAGCTGCACTAAATTCAATTATTATAAAAAATCTGTGTTGGCTGCTTCTAAATCTGGAAAGAAAGAAACACATTAAAACGGGAAGGTAAAAAAGCAATTAACCAAAATGCCATTTTCTCGATTCTAGCAGTAATTATGAGCTTCGTGCAGCACATACACAGAACATGATTTGAACCAGGCACGGACAACTTTAGACCTACCGAACTGAAGGAAACTCATCAGTCATGTGTGCCTAGTGCTTGCCAACACATCCCCATTGCCCATGTGTTTGCAGTCCTAGCAAGACAGCAATAAAAGAGGTTTATCTCGGCAACTGGGCAGTTGGCCTCCAGCACTTGACTCATAAGAACATAAGAAGAGCCTTGCTGGATCAGGCCAAAGGCCCATCTAGTCCAGCTTCCTGTATCTCACAGTGGCCCCACCAGATACCTCTGGGAGCACACAGCCAACAAGACAACCTGTTTCCTGTTCTCACTCCCTTGCACCTGGCACAGATAACCTGTTTCCTGTTGTCACTCCCTTGTACCTGGCACAGAGAAAATCTTCTTCTAAAGCCAGGAGGTTGCTTATGGCCTGTAATCTGTGATGACCTTTTCCTCCATGAATCTATCCAAGCCCCTTTTAAATGTATTTATTTACAGTATTTCTATCCCGCCTTTCTCCCCGAAGGGACCCAAGGCGGCTTACAACAGGGGAAAAAAATACATACAAAAGACACAGTATAAAAAATATCACATTTTAAAACAGTAAAAACAATTAATGAAAATTAATAAAAACAGTGTCTAAAAACAATTTAAAAGATCATGGCTTCAATCAGAGCAGGAGCATAAAAACAGCAGCACACCCACCTGTACCAGCGAGATGTTAAAAAAGGCAGTTAGTAAAGGCATCTAGGCCAGACTCCCTGCACCACCCATGTCCTGGCCCATCAGCAAGCTGGAGGAATTAAAACCGCAGGAACCAAAGGCAGCCTCTGGGGGGTGCAAAAGTGGACTGAGCAGAGACACTGAACACCTAGCTCTATAAAACATGTGTCTGTAGGCCAGCCTGGTAGTCTGAACAACTTGCTCAAGTAGCAGAGCTGATTTGCCTGGCCCTGTCTCTGCTTCACTGTCCCCAGGCTTCACCCCTGAGCTCCACCTGATACCAGATGGTATCCTCCCTCATTTTTTGTGGGTTCTGGTACATCACCAGGCCCTTCTTCAGAAACCAGGGTTTTACCGTGTTTCCCCGAAAATAAGACAGGGTCTTATATTCATTTTGGCTCCCCCAAAACACAGTAGGTCTTATTTTCAGGGGAGTTTTTATATTTATGAATGCCAGCAAAAATCATGCTGCATATCAACCCTCCTCTCACCTCAATGAAACCTTCAGTAAAGTGCCGGCGGCCGCACTGAGCAGTCAGCCGCAGCACAGATCTGTGTAATCAGCCACACTAGGTCTTACTTTCAGGGGAGGTCTTATTTTCAAGGAAACAGGGTAGATGCCTCTAACCTGGCAGCCTTATTGCCTGTCCACCCACGTCGGAACCAGCCTAACCAAGGCATGACACATATGAAGAGAATTACTTAGATAGAAAGTCCCAGGGGTCCAATCAGGGGCAAAATGACCTAGAGCGCCACCTGATGCCATCTCGGGTCTGCCGCCTCTGCGCTACAAAAAAATCCTTGCTGTGCTCCTAGCGCACTGCTGTGAAACCTGGAAGTGTGGGACTTCTGGGTTTCATGGCAGTAAGGAGGTGAATGATCTGCTTCTTGTTCAAGCGAGTGGGAAGCAGATCATTGCGGCTTGTAGTGGCAGTAAGTTGGCGGGAGGTGGCGGCAGCGGCAGACTCAGAATGAAAGGCACCCTGAATCTGCTGCCCCCTCAGGCCCCTCCCAATTTGCCGCTGACAGAGGTGTTGCTACGGTGGTGGCGGTGCCGTAAGTTGCGCCCCATCCTAGTCCCCATTTACAAGCCGGCACGAGGCGGCCCCGCCCCCTCACCGTCAGAGCCATTCCCTGCGGAGAAGGCAGCGGGCAGGGAGTCGCCCTCACCATAGCGACGCCTCTGGCCGCTGATGCAACCCAATTCAGGTGGCCTCATAGATGGGCTGGCCGTGGGTCTAATCAGCCTCCAACTTGCTCCACAAAGCATTTGATGTGGCTGAAACCAAAGGAAATTCGAGGACAGCATGAGCTAACAGCACACAACTACAGAGGTCTCGATCTTCTCTGCATGGAGAAAGTGTTCCATTTGAAATATTAACTCACAGATCCTCACTGTAAAAGGACGAGAACAATTAAAAATCAAAAGTTTCAACCACAGACTAATAATCATTCTAAAGTAGACGACAGTGGGAATGTATTTCTTTGAGCGTAAAGATCACAGCTGCATGTTATATATGAAAATTATAGCTGTATTTGGAACGTGTTCCTTTTTTTGTGTGCAATTTTTATGAAAGACTGGTTAAAAAAAGACCACTTTTCCCCACAGTTCAATATTCCCTTTTACTCCTTTGAAAAGCAGTCAATGACCCGTCGCCCTAAACTTAAAGAGGAACATAATTAAGCTATTCATACGTTGTGGGTCTAATAACGCGCCTTCTGTTGGGACTAGCAAACTTGGGTTTCATTCAGCTACATCAGCAGGAATTTAACATTCCTGCAAAGACTTGGGTCTTGCACAAGGAAAACAAGCGATACGGTTTTAAGAGCCAGATCTAAAAATTGACTAGATCGCAATATTATTTGCATCTGGCTCCCCAGTTTTATAAGTCGGCTTGAGGCTGAGCTATATCCTAAGCGGTGGTGCAGAGCCATGGATCACCTTACCTAACTCTTTTCCTGGAGGGTCTTCAGCTCCAGACCCCTGAGGTCAGTATCTTGAGCTGAAAGCTGCAGTCTAAAGCCTCACTCTGCTGAGCAGGCACAGTCCAACTGGTCAAGCTGATGTTCTTTAATGGCCAGTAGATGCTTCTTAATGGGAACTTAATGGTTGGGAGATATACTGTAGAGCAGTCGTTCTCAAACGTTTTAGCACCGGGACCCATTTTTTAAAATGACACTCTATTGGGACCCACCTAGCTTTACAAGATTTATCTTCCTATATTTACACAAGCTTGCAAACTGCAGGAGCTCAGCTGTTTGCAGGGTAATTAGCAGCTATCTTGCAAACTGCAGGAGCTCAGCTGTTTGCAGGGTAATTAGCAGCTATCTTGCAAACTGCAGGAGCGCTGCTCTTTGAAGGGCAATGAGCAGCTATCTGATTTTTGAATAGCCTCAGGGCTTGTGACAATTACTTATCTGATCTTTCCATCACCTGGGACCCACCAGAAACCAGGTCGCGACCCACCAAGTGGGTCCCGACCCACAGTTTGAGAAACACTGCTGTAGAGCAGTGGTTCTCAAACTTTTACAGGCGAGTAAGGGAGCCTGTAAGTCATCGTGAACTCTGCGGTGATAGCACTTCACCTAAGCTTACATGGCCTCCCCGGTTGTGTGTCAGTTTCAGACCTGGCATGCATCCGAGGAAGCCCATTGCGGCCCACGCCACTTACACCGGGGCAGGCCACAATGGCCATAGGATACAGCGTTACACAGGATTGGCCGTTACACAGGATTCAGCTTTTTGCTGAAATTGTAAGAATAATGTCAGATAGTCCCAGGTCACCCAAGAAGGCTCAGCAGCCCGCCTCGCGGAGCTGCCGATCGTTGCATCGGCCAGCCCCGTTCTAGCCGGACAGGGCTTGTGTTGGCAGCAGCCGATTGGCTGCTGCTTGTCTCCGGGCGGGACTGAGGGTGGGCGGAGCAAGCCAATGTGCTTGCTCTCCTCAGTCCCGTCCTGGAGCGTGGTCCTGTAAGGAGCCTCGTGGTGCGGCTCCCCAGCAAGGCTCGTGGCCTACTTACGTTGTGCCAGACGGGGTGGCTTGGCGGCACGGTTGTGCCTGAAGAGCCAGCTAGCATTAGCTGCTGGCCATAGCGTCGTGGGCTCCTGCGGGGTGTCGGGACGATTCTCCCCCCCTCATCTGGAGTGGCCTGGGGCATCGGTTGGCAACCCCCCAACGTCGAGGAGGCGAGGCACGGGTTTTTCTAAGCCCCCTCGCTCAGGAGCAGCTTGTGGGCGCGTGTTTTAGTCCCCCCATCACCACCACGCTTCAAGAGGGGCATGGGAATCGTCCCCCCACTTTCTCCTGTTCTGTAGGGTGCGGGCAGTGACCCCCCCTGCCAACGTGTTGAAATTTAGACTCACACTTACATACAATTCATAATATCCTGGGTGTCACATTTACTTCAATAATGCCCAAAAAAGGAAGGGCCAAAGGTTTTGACACGAGTAATTTTATTTCCAGATTGGAGGCCCTTGCCTCCTTCCCTCAGTCTTTTCTCTCCAGGGGTTAAAGCCCCCTTTTTTCCCTCCCTCTAGTTATATGTTGTTGCTGGCTTGTCTTAAAGGGGCAGCCACTTTCCCTTAGTCTTTTCTCTCCAGGGACTAAAGCTTTTTTCCTCCCTCTAGTTACACAGGGTTGCTGGCTTGTCTTGAAGGGGCAGCCACTTTCCATCAGTCTTTCTCTCCTCTCATAATTTTCTGTTCCTTTACCTCAGAGCCCTTATTATTGAGCTTACTTTGCAGCCTTTACCCTTTCTTGTTTGTGGTTCTGTGTCTGTCTTTTGTTTCCCTCTGAGTTCAGTGGGTGATAGTGTTCCTTTCTCTTCACTGTTTACCCTAGCATATATACCTTATTTGCCTGAGTATAAGACTCACTTTTATCCCCTAAGGCAAGTCTTTAAAGTAGGGGGTGCGCCCTACAATCAAAGCCTAGCGTTTCTGCCTAGTGTTTTATGCAAAGCGCTTTCAAACCAAGCCTCTCAGAGTCTCTTTTCAAAGGTAAAACGGGGCCTTTTTCTCTCTCTCTCTTTTTAAACTGCAAAGCACTGTGTTTTCAAGCCTTTCCTTGCAGTTCTTAATCACTTGCTAAATGGCTGAATACCATGAGATCATCATTATCTCTCAGCAGCCTCTGGAAGCATTTGAAAAAATTAACCCTTAAGTTTCAACCCCAGGACTCTGTGGAAACTAAGATATTTATTGATCTTGCAGTTTAAAAGTTGAGAGTACAGTTTGAAAGTTGAGAGCAAGAGCTCCTGCATAGGCTTACCATATCCAAAGGGGGACAGAGTGCCTACCTTTAGGCTGCAATCCTATGCACACTTTCCTGGGAGTAAGCCCCATTGAATGCAATGGGACTTACTTCTGAGTAGATATGCATAGGATTGTGCTGTTCATTGAAATTTGGGCAGATGCAGCTCATCATCATGGAAGGGTGCAACAAGCTACACCTGCCCAAATTCCAAAGGTTAAAAGGTAGGCACTCTGTCCCCCTTTGGATCTGGGAAGGCAACTAATACTAGAGTGCCCAGATTCAATCAGGGACAGGGTGCCTATGCCTTTAACTGTACTAAAGCTGTACTGTTCTACTAATGTGTATATTTAAGTTAAAAAAAGTTTAAAATGTATTCTTTAAAAAATAGCACCAAATTTTAAGGGTGCGACTTATAATCAGGAGCGTCCTATACTCGGGACAATATGGTACTTAATCACAACACTGGGAGAATTTTTTTAGGCCGCAGTCCTTAGCTTTCCTGGGAGTAGTTCCTACTGAATTCAGTGGAGCCTGCTCCTGGGTGGACTTGCTTTGATTTTTATGGGGTTGCAATGCAGCCTTCATTTTAAATAAGCATACTTTTAGACATATGCTTATTGTGTAAGCAAATGTTTGAAAAAAAGGGGGGGGAGGTGAAGTTTTCCTTAACAGTTTAAAAAGGCGGGTTACCTATAGTGATAGCCAGCCACACTGTCCCCCCTCCCACTCCCTTCCATGTTAATGGCTGGGATTGATATGCGAATTTAGGCTTCCTTGCTGAGGAACTTGGTTTTAAGAACTGTTAGTGTGGGTGGCCATGTTAGGTGGCTGTCCCTGTGCCTCAGGAAGGTACGCAGAGTCCCTTGGCTGCCCTTCGGGCGGCCAGCTCTAAGTTGAGCTTCCAGGGAAGAAAGAAATAAACTATGAGGGCTTCACAGCTGGATTAATTCCCCTCTGCATATAATTTGTAACCTACCCTTAATGGGGAAGACTAGCGGGTGGTGCAGCGGGTTAAACTGCTGAACCATAAGCTGTCGATCGAAAGGTCGGCAGTTCGAATCTGCGACGGGGCGAGCTCTCGTTGCTTGGCCAGCTCCTGCCAACCTAGCAGTTCCAAAGCATGTTAATGCGAGTAGATAAATAGGTACCGCTTGCGGGAAGGTAAACAGCGCTCTGTGTTCCAGCCGTATGCTACGCGCTGCGACAAGGAGAGTCATGCCGGCCACATGACCACAGAGGCGTCTTCGGACAACGCTGGCTATTCGGCTTTGAAATGGAGATGAGCACCACACCCTAGAGTCGGACACGACTGGACTTAATTGTCAGGGGTCACCTTTACCTTTACCTTAATGGGGAGGGTGCTGACGTCTTCCTCTCAGCTAGTCTAACTCATGGCTGCTAGGGAAGGGCGGTATAGACGCAGTAGCTGGCCCAGATTTTGGTACTGTACTGTAAATGGAGTACGCGCATGCTGATTACAGCCAAAGGAAACTGATATAGTACAGGACCAGCTAAGTGTTTCTTGGGGGCTGAGTTAACTTTTCTGGCAGCATTATTTGCTACACCACAACCATTGACATTTAACATTATTCAAGGCTGGACCACTGCCTGAGCTGCGATGCGACTGCATTCCATTTAGCAGGGAACGGTGTTAAAGATTGGGGCTACAGCTCCTGCTTCCGGTGGCCATGGATCCTTCTACCCTGCAGGTTTGTCAGAGGTGGTTCAGGATGTCCCACTCCCTCTTCCCCGGGGATGCATTTTCCCCTTTCTCTGATGCTGGTTTTTGCTTTCCTTCTGCGCCTTCCCGCCTTTGGGAAGAGTTCCAAAACAACGCAGTTGGGGCTAGAGACGTGTTTGCTACCACCACGCTGCTCCTCCCTCGCTCTTAACATTTTTTGCTGTAAGGCAGATTGCTCTGAGGAGCTGCATAATTGCAAGCACAGTCTCTTAGAAAGGTGGTGAAAGGCTCTGAGCTTCTCAGCCTGTGTTATTTGCATAATCAATGCTTGCAAAGAGACCACAGTGGTCGTTCTTTCCCTGGGGCCATTACCTTCTCTGCTCTCAATTTGGGAACAGAATAGGGCTTTGTTATGCAAAAACTTTCATGGCCAGCAACAGTAAACATAATAGAGGGTTTTACAGGTTTAAAAGCCATGTATACAAAAATATATAGACAGATGACACAGCAGCTCCGTAGACTCTCAAGGTTGGAAGTTTCAAAATACGTCCAAACTGTTTTGAACTGTTTTATCTGACCAAGAAGCGTTAGCCGTTTTCTCAGTGCTTAAAATCCTGGGAGTTTGGCCAAAATTGATAGGACAGCTGTGCCTGTTGCCTGCTTCCACTAATTGTGGCATAGCTGAAGATAAAGCCGAGCAGCCATTTTAACCCCGTGCAGAATGCGGGTAGAAATGCCTGTAGTTTTACCTGAATTTTAAGACAGCTATATGTCGTTTTAAGATCCTATGAGTAGGAATGATTAAAATATTTAAAAACTCAGTCAGCCCACATATAAAAATACAAAAAGTCTTGATACAAAAATCATTCCTACTCATAGGATCTTAAAACAACGTATATATTTTTGTATACATGGCTTTTAAACCTGTAAAACCCTCTACTTTGTGAATAGGGCTTTCTTTCTGGTTGATTCAGGGCAGCTCTTCACGTTCCAACTGCTGTGGAAAACCCCAGTGTTTCTGCAGTGAATGTATGTATAAATAAATAAATAAATAAATAAATAAATAAATAAATAAATAATTTCGGGCAGCCTGACGGATGGCAACACACAAAAAGGAATGGCCCTCGAGCAATGTTGTAAAAATTAAAATGGCCCTCAGCGGAAAAAAGGTTCCCCACCCCTGTCTAGCCTTTCCACCTTCTCTTACAGCGGAGAGATTAGATGCACTTATAACAGGTGTCATTCATCTCCTCCTAAAGTAGAAAAACAAGCACGGCGCATACCCTGTAGTTTGCCACAACACTTCTCTCAGTGCCCATAGAGCTTGGAGCTACAGACGGGTAAGCAGCAATCTCTGCCCCCCCGTATACTCCCCCACTAAACCTCCACACCGAAACCTTTGAATTGATCCTGTGAGCTCTCCCTGTGTCTGCGCTCAAAGATGTGACCTGCCTTCTGAGAGCTGATCCTGACATATTTTCTCTGAACCAAGTAAATATGCTTAAGAATAAGATTAAAGTCTTATTTTAATTTCCAGTTGTTGATTCAGTGATACGTCCAGCAATGGAGGGGGAGGAGGGGGCAAGCTATTTGCACCCCCCTCATCATCCCCTCCAGTGCAGGGTTGGAAAAGATCTTGGCCTGAGGCCTTGGAGCCCCCGTGTGTGTGTGTGTGTGTGTGTGTGTGTGTGTGTGTGTGTGTGTGTGTGTGTATATATATATATATATATATATATATATATATATATATATATATATAAAAGGGCTCAGTCCAGCCCAAGTCAGGCACAACTGAGGCCCAAGTGTGGCGTAACTGTGGCCTAAGATAGGGCTGAGTTAGGCTGCAATTATGCCTGAGGTAGGCAGGAGGCAAGAGCAGTGGGCCAGCACCAGCCCAGGATCGAGGCAAAACGTACCACAGAGGCAGGCAGGCCCCTGTGGTGAGGTGTCAGTCTTGTGGAAGTGAAGAGCCCCCTCCTCAGCTCGTCTGTGTGCACCTACCACAGCTGCTGCAGCGTTCGCAGCAGATGGGCAGCAACAGGTGGGCCTGCAGGCACTGGGCGTGCGACAGTCAGCTGAAGGGCAGAGGTTGTGCCAGTGCCAGCTGCCCCAGGGCACCCTGTGCATTAGCCACCTGCTGCAGGGGGGAGTGCCACACCCCTCCTACCTGCAACAGGTGTTGCCACCCCCATGCCACATTGAGGCTGCATGTGGGATTCATGGGGGGGAGCGGGGGAGAGAAGGGAAGGAGGGGGGTGGGAACGTCACACACAAGGGGGTCTCATGATGGCTGGAACCGCCTCTGACATGTCTTGCCCGTGCGCTGCCTGAAGCCCGGGGCCTCCAGGGCCGTGGCTATGCCCACAAAGAAGGCATCCCGGCGTGCCTTCTGCCCTGTGCCCCGGCCAAGACCGAGAGATGCCTTGGGCTTGTCTGCTCACGCAGCTCATCACACCCCCAGATGGGGCGACGTCGGCGCCTCGCGGCAGGCGCTCTGGCGGGGTGGGGGGTGGCCAGCTTCCATCATCAGGGAGTGGGAGGGGAGGCAGACACACAGGCAGGCGGACGGGGATGCTGGAGAGGGACACGGGTGGGTCAGAAACAGACAGACAACAAGGCTGGTGGGAGAGGGATACAGGGAGAGGTGTCTGCAGAGACCAATAGGGACACAGGGGTCACTTCGCAGATGGAGGCAATGCAGGAATGGGCGCCTCTTATGCAGACGGACCTTGGGCGGAACGGACGCCATTGACGGGCGGACCATGGGCAGAACGGACGCCGTTGACGGGCGGACCGTGGGCGGGTGAGAGCCCCGGTTGTCGAAAGGGCTCTTCACAGACGTGGCGGACACGAGCGGATCCAGTATGGGCGCCATGTCACCTGTCAGTGTTTGCCTGCCTGAGAGGCCCCCCAACTCCCCACTCCCCTCTGAGCCCTGAGGGTCTGGCAGCCCCCCTGCTGTGGTCTCCCTGGGAAGGAAGTGGCAGTCCCTGGATGGGATTCATGCAGGGGCTTGTGTGCTGGGCGCTGTCTCTCTCTGTGTGGGGCAATGCTTGTGTAACACTGAGCACAAGGGGGCTCTGCCCGAGGGGCATCTGTATTGTTCTGGAACGGTAGCAGAGATGGCCAGGCGAGGCTGCCAGGGGTAGTCACAGCAGCCAATCTGAAAGCAGCAGCAGCAGCAGACGTGCCCCATGGACCTGGAGACACAGGCTCTTCCCCTGTGGAACCACAGCCTGCTCCATAGAAAGGGGAGGGACAGCAAGTAAGACAGCCAGGGAGGTGGAGCAGCAGCAGCTGAGGAGGGTTGCAGGGCTGGCACCCTGACCTCTGGCAGCATCGAGGCAGACGACAGTGGGCACCCTGCCTGGAACCCCAGGGGTGCTCCCCGGAAGGTAGGTGGTAGTGGACATTCCTGAGGAGACAAAAAACAAGGGGGAGTTACATGTCAGATGGTGTGTGGTAGCAATCGCCATTGAAGACAAGCCAGTGTGTCAGTTGCAAAAGCCTGCAGGGAGAGATCAGATTACACAGCTGCTAGGTATAACGAGCTTGTCACAGTGTGAGGAGCTTACCTGGACATCAGAAGGGCATGATCCTGCAAAGGACAACAGTGAAGGAGAGAAAACACAGCACAACTACATACATGGCTAGCACATCATAACTGACCTGTTGTAGACCCTATGGGGGCAAGGCTGCGGGTTAGTAAACATGCCTTTGTTAACAGGCAAGTCACATTTACACAAACACATATTTGTCTGCTCACATGGCAACGGGCAGCTATCAGAGGACACATTGGTAAAGAGGCAGCTATCATATATATGTGTGCTGATAGGCAGAAGTACTACATAAAGGCGAACACAGGCAGAAGTCATACATATTGGCATGAAAAGGCAGAAGTCCAACATTATGGCAAACACAGGCAGAAGTCCTACGGTATGGCTTACACAGGCAGAAGTCCTACATATAGGCATGAACAGGCTAAAGTCAAACATATATTGGCATGAACAGGCAGAAGTCATAACACATGCCATCCCAGACCCTGCTCTTACCTGCTGGTGTTGTTGCCTATGGGGGGGGGGGAAGAGAGGCTGGGAGAAAGACATGGGTTAGCAAATGCTTGCAAGGAGGCAGCTGCCCAGGCACAGCTGTAAACAGTTTGGCCACAGCCTGAACAGCCCTCTCTGCCCTAGAGGGGGGGGGGAGAGAGGAGAGGAGGAGAGAAGAGGGGTGTTTGTGAATTTTGCCCTCCACCAACAAAGTCCCACTTTGTGGCTGCTGGGGGACAGGACCCCATGCCACATGCTCAGAGAGAGAGAGAGAGAATGGAGGCCTGGGGCTGGGCTTTTGTGGGAAAGAGGCTGGGTGCGGCTGGCTTCGGATAGGGTAACTATCTGTGTCCATGTCCAGAGTTATGCCACAGCTATTCCGTCCTAACTCAGGCATAACTCAGGAGTAGGGTGTTAGAACTTTTCAGGAGAGGGCTGGAGTGTGTAAGGTAAAATGGCTCCTTTGGGTCTCCTCAAATTTGAGTCCACCTTTTTTGTCGACCTAAATTTTGTTCCGTAGCTGTGCTTGAGGGGGCGTGTCAGAGCTCTCCAGTGTCTGGACCTGGACCCAAATTCGTAACCGCCCCCGTCACTCCCCCGACACGCCCACTTTTAGGCCAGACTTAGGACGGAATAGCTCTTAGGCCGAACTTAGGACGGAATTGGTCAACTTTCCTTAACCCGTCCTATGTCTGTCACAATTGCAGCACAAATTCGGCCTCAACGGCACAATTCAGTCCTAACTTCAGCCTAAGGCACTTCGGCTGCTTTTGTGACTGAATTGTGCCGCTGAGGCCTTAGGCTGGACTGGGCTGTAAGAGAGTTGTAATTAACCTACACAAATTGAGTTTGAACTGCTAGGCCAATTAAGCCAAAGTATTGAAATAATTGACAAAGATAACACCAGTGAAGCTTGTGGTGAATCAAAAGTCTTCCTTGCTAGCTAGAACTGCAGACCTTCTGGAGGTGTTGGGGTCACAGTTCCTATGCTGTCTTCAAAGGATGGTGCAAATACAAAGTTCTCATGGTTTAACACCCTATATTTAAGCCCTTTTTATTGGAAAGAAGCACACCCCCTCAGCCAGCTCTTCTCCCCCAGCAATAGCAACAACTAATTAATGCAGCGGTTAAACTGCTGATAAGTGTCTGACAGCCCAAGCCTATCCTCCTATCCTATCAGCCCAATCCTACAGCGTTGCCATAGCATGCAGCTGCACCAACAGAGTGGGTGCTGCATGCTATGTGGGGGGTGGGTGGGTGGGCAGGCAATCAGATGGTCAGCGGAAAGTAAGAACCTTTTTTATTAGCTCCTGGTAGGCTGCCTGATTGCCTATGGGTCTCTTCGGACCCATGCCAGCTATTTTGCTGGCGTAAGTCCAAGAAGAGGAAGAGGGTGGGACAGGTCGAAAGATCGGGGATAGGATCCAGCATGCGCCTTTGCACTAAGATCCAGCCAGCCAGCCAGCCAGCCTGCCCTCCAACCCCCGTCCTCTACCCTCCCTCCCCTGAACCTCTCCCAAACTGCCCTCTCTTCCACCTTACCTGGGCTGGTGAAGCATCTGGGTAAGTTTGGTGCACACGCGGGGCCGCTGGCCATTTCTGCCAGCAGCTCTGTTATGCGCAATGGTGGCACAGCTTTTGTGCTGCTGCAAGGGGGCCAGTGGCAGCAGACTGTGAGTTCTGCTGCTGTAGCCCCTTGATATGATTCAGCCATGAGTTGTTGACACCAATTCTATACAATCTCTACTGGCTCCGGATCTGGTTCCAGAGACAAAAGTGATGATTTTGACCTTCAAAACTGTTCGGGACTTGGATATCTAAATGACCATCACCTCCCATATCAACCCACCTGCACACATTGGTTGTTCAATGAAGCCCTGCCCCATGTCCACCACCACTGAAGGTGTGCTAGTGATACACAGGGTCTCCTTGGCAGTGGCACCCAGTCTATGGAACTCTCTGCCTTTGGAGACCAGAGTGGCTCCCTCTCTTTGTGCATTCAAGTGTCAGTTAAAAACAATATTATTCCATCACAGAAGGTGTTTTTTGTAAAATTAGTTGTCTGCTCTCAACTGCTGCTAATGTTCATTTTGTATGTGGGGGAGGGGTTATTTTATTGATTATGGTATTGCAATGTCTACTCATCACATTGGGGTCTCTGTTGGAACTGAAAATTTTTCATTGGAAATATTTGGAAGAAAGGGTTCATCACCTTTTGAGGGAGATTTGCAAAGAAGACGTTTCTAGAAGTTCCTAGAAGAAGTACACATCAGAACCTTGGTCCTTCTCAGTTAATTGGAACCATTCTGCTTAAACTTACTCTTCCTAGATAGCATCTCATTATTTCTGGCAATTAGTTGCAACCACGGACAAAAACTGTCCCATCTCATAGAAAAATGGATTTCTTCGGTGAAATGGCTGTTTTCAGAAGATGCTGAAATTAAGCTCAGACATTTCTGAAAAGCGGGCTAATGAAAGGCTGTTGTTCTATCAGAATAGACACTACTAGGCTAGGGGGAACAATGGTCTGACTCAGTAGAATGCAGCTTCATGTGTAAGGAAACCGACGATGCAGCCCTTAGGGTGGTGAGAGGAATCAGAGCCTGAGCAGAATACATGTCTAACTTAGAGTGCAACTTAAATCACCCTCGAGCTTGTTAATGCAGAAGAGAAAGAGGGGAGGGGAGGCATTTGTAATGTGAATGAGTATCCTGGATTCCATGTCTTTTACAAAACTGATAAAAGCAAAAGCCACCTTAAGCCTCATGATACATGAAAGCATCCCACAAGTTTGGACTGTTTTAATAGCAAAAGAAGTCGGAAAAGAACACAGAGAAGAAGCAATATGATTGCTTTTCTCCCTGCCTGGGTGGTTTCTCTTCATGAACTGCAGGGGACAACAAATCTATCTTTTGGGGGAGCCCAACAGTAATGCTGAACAGCATGGATGGCAGTAATCCATCTATCACAGCCGCCATGCTGTGAGCGACGGGTCTACTCTACACGATGGAACTGCCACAGTCTGTATCTAAAAAAGCAGGGGCCGTCCCTCGGAACTGGTTTTGGGAAACAGCAAGATCCAACCTATGCTTCATGTGCTCTCAGATTGTTGACCTTGAGGGATTGTTTCATGTCATGTGGGGCCTGCATTGCATGTATGCAATGCATGCTCTGAAACAGCAGGCAAAAGAATTCTCTCGCTCCACTGCCAGGCAAATGGACCACATGGAGTGGTGAGTGGATGCAACGAAAGGCAATTGCCTCTGGGACATTAAATAAATTGAAATGGTTGCTCTGCAAAAACACACACCCATGTTTATTAATATTAAGGTGCATGTTCTTGAATCTCAGGGAGAAGCAGCAATGTTGCTGCTTTCAGGCAAATGGCTTGCTAAGTCCCACATGTTTATGTGCAGCCCAATCCTATCCAGCACTGGTGCAGCATGGGCACCATGCACATGCTGTATTTGGTGCCGGAGAGGAGCAGGCTGGAGGTCTCCTTGGAGTAAGGGGACATTCATCCTCTTACCTCGAGTAATGCCCCAGCCTCCGCAATGGGACTACTCAGGTCTGTGCCAACCCTGTATAAGCTACACAGGCCCGGGAGGGAGCCCAGGCTTCAGCGTTTGTAATGGTATCTTTACTAGTTGCTGGTTGGCATGTTTACAATTTGCTAGTTGGCATGTTGGTTTGTACACAGAAGCTATGTTTATGGGATTTCCAGCCATGTGATATCAGCTCTTAAATTGAAGAAATAAAGAATATTCTTACAACTTTGTCTGTTGAGATTCCTGTCCTCTGATCCTACCGGTATGCAGAAGCGGGCAACCAGAGCGGATTATCCAGATCAGACGCAGCAATAAAAAGTCTTGAGTCTTCCTTGCTTAACGTTTCATCCCCATACACTTGGGATTTTTTCAAAAGCAGAAAATTGGAGAACTCAGCCACAAGCTGAAAGATGTTGTTAACCTTGTCCTGGAGCACTAGACTGATATAGTGAGCAGGCATCTGAAGCACAGGAGGCCCCTTGATTAGATAATTTAATACAGAAGTCTTCATTGATGATGGTAGCACATGAGCCTGTTGATTGTTTAATTAGACAGGCACCGGGAGTCATGGGTCTCTAGTTGACCGATAGTAACCTCTCTGCTTCATTTCCTTTCTCTGTTTCGTTCCTCTCCGGGGTGACCGATAGTAACCCTTCTGTTGCGTTTCGCTTCCTTAGATCATTCCGTTGCTGAAAGGCTTTGTGTAGAGAGGGAAACCAAATGCGATTGATATAAGTTAGATCCTGCTGACGATTCATAAGAAATTTTGATTTCCTCTGAGAAATTGCAATAGCTTCAAGGTTCAGGCATTGTCTATGTCTTGATTCATGGAAAAGAGACCGGGTGTTCTGAAAGTCAATTTCATGCCCTGATTCTGCAACATGTAAGGCCACTGCAGATTTCTCATTTTGCCCATTTTTGACCGCTCTTTGATGTTCTTGTAATCTGGTTTTAATAGCTCTTTTTGTACTTCCTATGTAAGAACTATGGCACTCTCCACAAGGGATTTCATAAACACCTGGATTAGACAATCCAGGTCTCCTATCTTTGGGGTTCCCCAATAATTGCTCTATTTTAATAGTAGGCAGAAAAATTGTTTTTACTTCATACTGTCTAAAAACATAGGCAATTTTATCTGTCGCTCCCTTTAAATAAGGTAGGGACAGCCACTTACGTTCTCTGCTTTCTGGCCTCTCGTTGCTCTATCTCTAAGTTTTTCTTATTTATTTCCTCAGGTGTAGGGATGTGATTAATTTTCTCCCATTGTTTGTCCCAGATTTGATCTATTTGTTTCATTTTATACCCATTTTTATAAATGGGTATAAAATTTTATACCCATGGGTATTATATGAAATCAAATCTGGGACAAACAATTTGATCTATTTGTTTCATTTTATACCCATTTTTATAAATGGGTATAAAATTTTATACCCATGGGTATTATATGAAATCAAATCTGGGACAAACAATGGGAGAAAATTAATCATTATTTCCTCAGGTGTAGGGATGTGATTAATTTTCTCCCATTGTTTGTCCCAGATTTGATTTCATATAATACCCATGGGTATAAAATGTTATACCCATTTATAAAAATGGGTATAAAATGAAACAAATAGATCAAATCTGGGACAAACAATGGGAGAATGGGAGGTAAGGTTTGCTCTGGGAGGTACGGGGACTGGGGGAGGGCAGGGAGGGGTCAGAACAGGCCCAGGAAGGGTCGGGAATTGGGATCAATGGCGCTGACCTTTTCTGCCTGCACAGGGCTTCTCGAATCTGCGCCAGTCATGAGGCTCACGCAGATCTGAGTAGCCCCACTGTGGAGGCTGTGGCTTTACATTTACGAATGTCCCCTTACCCTGAAGAGTCCTCCAGCCTACTCCTCCCCAGCGCTGGATACAGCATGGGCTGTGTGGCCCTGCAGATCCGGCGCTAGTTAGGATTGGGCTGTTAATCAATTAAAACCAACTTGTTTCCCCCATGAATATTAGATGAGTGACAGTCCTACTCTTTAAATCTGAAGAAATTTGATGTGTGGTTTTCGTTTTCCTTTTGTAACAAATTATGTTGAAGTTTGACGCATCTTTGGGCCTGATATTTCTCTGTCTCTACAGCAACTGTTTACAAGCCACTTGAAAAGATAACAATGGCTCCCTGACCAAAAATTCCCCCCAAAGTTCCAGAATGTTCCATGGTAACGGATTGGCTCCATGCACGTGTTTTATGTATTACAGAATTGTCTACTCACCAACATGAGCATCATTGCCCATTGACGTTTTGCCAAGGACAGGCACCAGATGGTCCAAAATGATGCATCTGTTTCCATGTCAACAACATTGACTGAAACTGTAACTTTTCTCTACACACAAATAATTGCTCTCAAGACTTTAACAGAAGGTTCTTGATCTCTCTTTTTACAACGACCTTCAAATGAAGCCAAGACGAATGCCGAGGATTCCAACACGCATCTTAACGATAACGTGCGGGGCTAATTCATATACCGTATTGTCCCGAGTATAAGATGCACCTGATTATAAGACGCACCGTTAAAGTTTGGTGCTATTAAAAAAAATTAATTAAATCACTGGCATTATTGCAACAGCCTGATTATAAGACGCACCCCAAGTTTAAAAACGTAAATTAGGAGAAAAAAGTGAGTCTTACAGCCCAGTCCAGCCCAAGGCCTCAGCGGCACAATTCAGGTACAATTGCAGCCTAAGTGCTTTAGGCCCGAGTTGTGCCTGAATTGTGCCGCAGAGGCCGAATTTGTGCTGCAATTGTGACTGAACTGGGTTCCGGCACAATTCAGGCACAACTGCACAATTCAGGCACAATTGCGGCCTAAAAGTGGGCGTGTTGGGGGCGTGTCGGGGGAGCGACGGGGGCGGTTACAAATTTGTTCCGGTTCCAGACGCTGGAGAGCCCCTGACACGCCCCCTCGAGCCCAACTCAGGCACAAAATTTGGGTCAACAAAAAGGGTGGACCCAAATGTGAGGAGACCCATAGGAGCCATTTTACCTTACCCACACCAGCCCTCTCCTGAAAAGTACTAACACCCTGGGCCCGAGTTGTGCCTGAGTTAGGACGGAACAGTTGTGGCCTAACTCTGGAACCGGACCAAATAGTTACCCTATCAGCACCCAGCCCCACCCAGCCTCTTTCCCACAAAAGCCCAGCCCCAGCCCTCCACTCACTCTCTCTCTCTCTCTCTGAGCACGTGGCGTGGGGTTCTGTCGCCCAGCAGCCACAAAGTGGGACTTTGAAAACTTTTCTAACACCCCACTTCTCTCTTCTCTTCTCCTCTCTCCCCCCCTCTAGGGCAGAGAGGGCTGTTCTGCCTGTGGCCAAACTGTTTACTGCTGTGCCTGGGCAGCTGTCTCCATGCAAGTGTTTGCTAACCCATGTCTTTCTCC
The DNA here is from genome assembly GCA_026170595.1 of Plestiodon gilberti rubricaudatus. Lineage (NCBI taxonomy): Eukaryota > Metazoa > Chordata > Lepidosauria > Squamata > Scincidae > Plestiodon > Plestiodon gilberti. Next base: position 219,303,118 of record JANXHW010000003.1, read on the forward strand.
CAGCCCCTCTCCCCCCCCCACAGGCAACAACACCAGCAGGTAAGTGCAGGTAAGAGCAGGGTTCGTGCTGACATGTGGTCTGACTACTGCCTCTTTGCATAGAGAAATATAGGTAGGATACATGCCTCTATACCAATGTCTTGTCTCATAGCTGCCTGCAATGCCTGCCATGATATGCCTCTATACCAATGTCTTGTCTCATGTCTACCTGCAATGCCTGCCATGATATGCCTCTTTACCAATGTCTTGTCTCATAGCTGCCTGTATTAATGTGAGCACACAATGCCATGAGTGTGGAACTGTAACCCATATGTAGACACCAGCTGTTCCCCCCCCCTTTTCTCCACAGGGTCTACTGACAGGTCAGTATTGCTAGGATTGCCATGGTTGTGACCCCCAAGTTGTGTTGTTGTCTCTCTCTTTGACCCCTTTCCCTTACAGGATCATGCTCACCTTACACGCAGGGAAGGAGCGCAGACCATGCTATGTGTCTCACACCACTCAGCTGTGTTTGATTTCTCTCCCTGCAGGCCTTTGCAACCAGCACACTGGCATTCCTTCAATGGCGATTGCTACCACACACCAGCTGCCATGGAACACCCCGTGTTGTTCGTCCCCCCAGGAATGTCCACCACCACCTACCTTCTGGGGAGCACCCCTGGGCCCGCAGTCTGGTTGCCCCATGGTCGTCTGCCTCGCTGCTGCCAGAGGTCTGGGAGCCTGCCCTGCAACCCTCCTCAGCTGCTGCTGCTGCTCCACCTCCCTGGCTGCCTACTTGCTGTCCCTCCCCTTTCTATGGAGCAGGCTGTGGTTCCACAGGGGAAGAGCCTGCGTCTCCAGGTCCATGGGGCACGCCTGCTGCTGCTGCTGCTACGTTCTGAGTGGCTGCTGTGCCTACCCCTGGCAGCCTCGCCTGGCCATCTCTGCCAATGTTCCAGAACAATAAAGATGCCCCTTGGGCAAAGGCCCCTTGAACAACATGACCCCAATGTTACACAAGCACTGCCCCCCACACACAGAGACAGCGCCCAGCACACAAGGCCCTGCATGAATCCCAGCCAGGGCCTGCCACAGCCAGCCCAGGGAGAACACAGCACGGGGGCTGCCAGACCCTCCGGGCTCAGAGGGGAAGGGGGAGTTGGGGGGCCTCTCAGGCAGGCAACCACTGACAGGCGACATGGCACACGTCCGCCACGTCCGTGAAGAGTCCTTTCAGCAACCGGGGCTCTCACCCACCCTCGGTCCGCCCGTCAACGGCGTTTGTTTCCGCCTGTCAACGGCGTCCGTTTCCGCCCTCAGTCCGCCCGTCAACTGCGTCTGTTTCCGCCTGTCAACAGCGTCCGTTTCCGCCCTCGGTCCGTCTGCATGAGAGGCGGCCGTTCCTGCATTGCCTCCATCTGCGAAGTGACCCCTGTGTCCCTATTGGTCCCTGCAGACCCCTCTCCCTGTATCCCTCTCCCACCAGCCTTGTTGTCTGTCTGTTTCTGACCCACCCGTGCCCCTCCCCAGCACCCCCTGTCTGTGTGCCTGCCTCCCCTCCCACTCCCTGATGATGGACGCTGGCATCCCCCACCCCGCTGGAGCGCCTGCCGCGAGGCGCCGACGTTGCCCCATCTAGGGGTGTGATGAGCTGCATGAGCCCTTCCCACTCGCAGCAGACAAGCCCAAGGCATCTCTCGGTCTTGGCGGGGGCACGGAGCAGAAGGCATGCCGGGATGCCTTCTTTGTGGGCATAGCCACGGCCCTGGAGGCCCAGAGCTTCAGGCAGCGCACGGGCATGTCCTGGCAGAGGCGGTTCCAGACTTCATGAGACCCCCCTTGTGTGTGACGTTCCCACCCCCTCCCCCCCATGACTCCCACGTGCAGCCTCAACGTGGCTTGGGGGTGGCATCGCCTTCTGCAGGAGGGAGGGCAGTGGCACTCCCCCCTGCGGCAGGTGGCTAATGCCCAGGGTGCCCTGGGGCAGCTGGCACTGTCACAACCTCTGCCCTTCCGCTGACTGTCGCACGCCCAGTGCCTGCAGGCCCACCTGTGGCTGCCCCTCTGCTGTGAACACTGCAGCAGCTGTGGTAGGTGCACACAGACGAGCTGAGGAGGGGGCTCTTCCCTTCCACAAGACTGACAGCTCCCCACAGGGGCCTGCCTGCCTCTGTGGTAAGTTTTGCCTCGATCCTGGCCCACTGCTCTTGCCTCCTGCCTAACTCAGGCACAGTTGCAGCCTAACTCGGTCCTATTTTGGGCCCCAATTGTGCCACAATTGGGCCTCAACTGTGCCTGAGTTGGGCTGAGTTGGGCTGGACTGAGCCCTTATACTCAGACCAATACGGTATTTGTTTTTGAGGTGGCAAAATGACCATAGTGTGAATTTTACAACCCACAAAATAAATCGATGGGGGCTAATTTATAGGTGCCTTTTTGCCATGGAATTGTCCTTCTCCACTTCACCTTAGAAAACATGTGTCTGAAATAGCCACTCTGTGGAACATGGCAGAAGAGACCAGCAATCAGGCTTGTTTTCAGTGACAAAAACTGGCTGTGGCCTGTCTATTGCCTGCCAAGCTACTGACGAAGTGCTTGGCATCTCTCAGGTAGGCTTGGAGAACGGGAAGGGAGCAGCATCTGGAAGGGCGTTATTGTGTGGAGGGGGATTTGGGGCGTTTGCAAGTTGGGCTTGAAACCAGTGCCGACCCGTGCCCCTGTGCCACCTGAACCCCCCCATTTTGTCGCCCCTGTGCTTGCTTATACTCACGCCCCCCCCATGGATGAGGGGAGTGGGTAGACAAATGTGGGGGCAGGGGGCCAGCAAGTGCCCCCATGGATAGGAAAGTGGGAGAGAAGCACCCCACTCCCCTTTTCGTACCTAGCTTGGCATGCAGCTTTCCTCCTCCACACCGCTTGGGTTTGAAATGAACCATCTCCAGCACACGCTGCTCCTATTCATTTCAAACAGAAGTGGCCTGGAGGAGCAAGGCTGCCTGCTGAGCTCAGGTAAGTAGATGGGTGGGAGACCAAGTAGTCCCCCCCTGACTAGGCAGGGAGGAAAGATGCACCCTCCACCCCTTTCCCCTTTACTTATCTGTGCTCTGTGCACAGCCTTCTTCCTTCACACGGCTTCTATTTGAAACGAACAGGAGTGGTTTGTTGGAACCAGAAGCAGCATAGAGCAGGGAGGCTGCATGCTTCGCTCCTGCTAAGGGAAGGGAAGGGGGTAGGTTCCAGAGTGCATCTCCCAGCCTCCTTGGTGCTTCGGAAGCTGGTGCATGGCTGTCCCTTGTAGTAGTCTGCAGTTGGCATGTGATGTAACATGCCCAGGTCATAGGAGCCTCACATTCATGTATGCAGGACAGTGCATTCATAGGATTCCGTGAGGCTCCTATGGATTAACTGGAGCCTCACATTCTGTGAGGCTCCAGCTTATCAGAAACCTCAGAGGCAATGCAGGTGACAAGACAAAAGACAGTGGGCGCCAGTTGTCTGAAAAGTAGGTAAAGGTAAAGGTGACCCCTGATAATTAAGTCCAGTCGTGTCCAACTCTAGGGTGTGGTGTTCATCCCCATTTCAAAGCCAAAGAGCCAGTGTTGTCCGAAGATGCCTCCGTGGTCATGTGGCCAGTATAACTCTCCTTGCCGCAGCGCGTAGCATGCGGCTGGAACACGGAGCGCTGTTTACCTTCCCACAAGCGATACCTATTTATCTACTCGCATTAACATGCTTTGGAACTGCTAGGTTGGCAGGAGCTGGCCAAGCAACGAGAGCTCACCCTGTCGCGGATTCGAACTGCCGACCTTTCGATCGACAGCTCATGGTTCAGCGGTTTAATCCACTGTGCCACCCGCTGGCTGTCTGGAAAGAACTTGGCTGAGCTACAATCAATGTCCTGGCCAGTGACACAGCACCTCTCCTAGCTTCCATGAGAATTTAATCAATGTGAATTTATGATTTGCACCTGCTGGGAAATTATTCACAGGGAATAATTGAAATCCCTGAGTCAGAGTAATGATAAGATCTGGCATAATTTCTCTGGTATTAAGCGATGGCTTGTAACTGGCAAGCACTCATTTTAACTCCACAAAACTGTATGGATTATTTAGATGTGATATCGTCTCCAATGATTTCGAGTTCAGTGGTTGCTCTGGCCCAACATACATTTATTAATAATGACTGCCGTGTGTGATAATAGGTCACTATGCGGTAAGACAATGCAGATCCTTCACATTCAGGCAATCTATTGTGCTCCTGTTTAGTGAGCTTTGATGGGATATAAAATGTGTCCTGTGCAAAAAGCAAAAAGACAGCAGCCCCCATCCATTAGCTTACGTTCTCTTCTGCGTTCATGCTGGTCGTTTTATTAACCAGTTTTGACAGGTGCTTATGCAGATCAAATTGATGTCAATAAGCAAGGCCTGTGAAGCAAAGAGAGTGTGTCCTGGTGGTAATGACACAATGAGAACGATCTTAGTAATTATGACTTTTATATCTCTGTCTGCACTGAGCAGATCAGAACCTATTCAATTTAATAACTGCAGGTAATAGGGTTGCACTTACGAGTCGATACAGTGTGGTGATTAAGGTTAAGGAAATTGGAGAGATGCAAGACATAAGAATGCAGGGAACTGCCTTATGTTGAGTCAGTCCATTGGTCTAGCTCAGGGGTTCTCAACCCCTTCCGGGCCGAGTACCACCTCTGGCACCACTCTCCTGCTGTGTACCACCGGAAGTGACTGGCAATGACATCATCTCTTCTGGGTTTTCAGGTTTTTGGAGGTCAGAAAACACAGGTAGAAGACTCTGGGCAGGTGGGAGGTCCCTTCTCAGCATTACCAAGAGGCTCGGCCAAAGGCAGGAGCCTCTCGGGAGCAAAAATACACTGCTAAGGAGTCGCATCAGAACGGGGTTCTGGTGGTCTGGTGGTCCGAGTACCACCAGCAGTCAGCCGAAGTACCACTGGTGGTACTAGTACCACTGGTTGAGAACCCCTGGTCTAGCTAGTTCAGGATTGTCTGCACAGACTGGCAGCAGCTCTCCAGGTTTCAGATAAGGACTACCCAGGTCCGAGGCCTACCTAGAGATGCCAACAATTGAAACAGATACTTTTGACCTGTGAAGCAAGTAGGGCCAGTACACCAATGAGACCTGGTGGGATGGACACTTTGAGCACTGGGCTGGGGGAGGCAGCAAACTGGTCGGAGGTGCTGTGCACCCTGAAGCTGCCTGCTACCTCCACTAGCCCCCGATCCACCAGGACAAGGTGGGCGAAACAGCCTTGTCAACACAGTTGACAAGAGAAAAGACAGCAGGCACCCGTTGTAGTGGAAATTGCGGAAGATTGGCGAGGAGTTAGTGGTGTTAGCAGTGGTCCCCTGTTTTGACAGGTCCGGGAAGGAAGGGGTTAAAGGATTGCCTGTTTGACAGGACTGGGACACAAAGGGTTACCACCCAGGACTGCGTGGGTGGAAGCACACCTGCAAGTAATTGGGTGTGGCCCACAGGTGTTGCTGTTAATTGAGATGAAGCTGGGACTTTGAATGCAGTGGGTGTGGCTCGCAGCTGCACTCAATCAGCATTGATTGGAACTCTCACAGCTGTGGGCAATAATGAGGGCAGTGATTGGAAACCCACAGCTGTAGCCAGTAAAGAGTTGATAGGGACTAACAGTATAAAAGCAGCAGCAGTTGGAGCAGGAAAGAGCCTCGCCAGCTCGCCACAGGAACATGCTGCCAGACTGCCGAGTGACGACGACGACGACTCTGCTCCAGACGGGGACACTCTGCCGGACTGACTGCTCACCTGGATGGACTACCCACCTGGATTGACTGGTATTGGGAGTCACTCTGCCTGACTGGAAAGTTGGAGAGACCAGGATTGATTGGACTTTGTGCTACAAGACTCTTTGCTGGATGGGATAAAGGCAACAAGGAGATTCTACTGCCGTGAAGCAACGAGCTGGACTTCTCTATGGAAACGGACCCTCGTTAGCTAAGTAGAATCTTATCTGCCCGGGAAGGGCTAATGGACATTTATTGCTGGAAAAGTAATAAATCTTGTAAATAGTTGCCTTGGAGTTCAGTGTTTTCTTTGACACACAATTGCAATTAGGGAAAAGGAGCTAACTTTGCCTAAGGTGGACATGGGAGTTAATTAAAGGGAATAGTAGTTTGCTCCCCCAGGAGTAAAGTTTGGGGTGCAACATTTGGGACATGACAAATTGGTACCAGGAGTGGGGTTACGAAACCCAAGGCAGTTAGCAAACAATAAGCAATTGTGTGCAAAAGAAAATGGACTTCTGGATTTTTGGCATGATGGACCTTGTAGCAAGGGAGGCAGATTTTCCCACTGTATTATGGGGAGTCTGGAGTGCCCTAGGCATGTGCTGGAGTCTGTGTATGTTGATTTTGTACATGTGGCGGTTCAGCAAACGTGTTGTCCTCTGTCTGAGGAGGCTTAGGGTATCGGAAGGGGGAAGTGCAGAGGTGAAATCTCTAAAAGAGGAAATTACTAAGTTGTACAAGGTGGTTTCCCTTTTAAGAGAGAAAAATGCTGCGCTTTCCGAGGCTCTGGGAACCTCCCAAAGGAGAGCCGAGATAATGAGCAGCCTTAATGACGTTTTGGCAGCTCGCTTGGCTGAATTAAAACAGGGAGCCCAGATAAGGAAAGCCAGTAATGAAGGGAAAAAGATACTTACGGACCAAGTGAGCGCTTTCCCAGCTGCTGGTAATACCGTCTGCCTAGAATCAGCGGAGGCTTGTGTGCATGCAATGGAGGAAGGCATTGGTGATGGGCTGGTACGGCCGGTGAAACAGGCACGCCCACTCGTCACTAATAAGGCGAAAGGGCCACTAGGGGCACCTGCACAAACAATTAGGACAGTGAGGGACTATACAGGGCAGGAACTAGCAGAGATAGCCCGTAATATGAGGCAGAGACCCACGGAACTATTGAGTGCCTGGCTACTCCGCCTGTATGATCATGGAGCTGACAACATCTTCTTAAGTGTAGAAGAGTTGCAGGCACTGGGGTCTTTGTCGAAGGATGCCATAATTAATGGGTACCTGCGAGGTGCGCAAGGGCAAGCGACCTCATTATCTGCCTGGATTTATATGGCAGTGGGGGCCAAATATCAGTCTCCCATGGACTGGGAGGAACGTTTGCCGGGTTGGCATATGATAACTGAGGCCATGGAGCAGGTGCGCATGATGGCGATGCAAACAGGCATCTATACACCTGGTTTCACAGGACCCGATGATATGATTTTCACCGGGGGCATGAGGACCAGGCTGGTAAAGGGAGCCCCGCCCCATTTAAAGGGGGCGGTAGTAGCTTTGTTGGGACCTGCCCAGGGAAGTGCTGTAGGGCATGTAGTCATGTTGCTAGGGCAACTAGAGGACATGCCTGGAGAAAGCACCCCAAGAGCCAAAGCTAGGAGAGTGCAGGAAGGGAAGGGACTTCCCAAGCCAGAATGGAAGGTACCTGCAGGGAAAAGCCCCACGAAAGGGAATGGGAACGGCAAGCAGGAGCCTCCCAAACCTAAGCAGAGGGTGCCCAGGTGGAAGCTGTGGGCAGACCTCTTAGGTAAAGGGGTTCCAAAGGGCGAAATAGATGGCATTCCCACACCAGAGCTTTACAAGCTCTGGGAAAGGAAATGTGCCAAAGGGAAAAATCGGCCCCAGGTGAGGCAGACAATGCCCACCGACCTCCTGACAGAGTCAGATGGAGAGGATGAGATCCTACAAGCCTCTCAGGAGGAAGATCTCATCACGTTGGGGTGGAACCCACCCCAGCCAAGGGAATAGGGGGGAGGGAAGGCTCCAGTGGTGAGGCTAATAAAGACAGCCATCCCTGGAGACCCACGCCCTCATATACCCCTAACAATTTACTGGGCCAAGGACAAATATGGCAAGTAGACTATATAGGTCCACTGCCTCAATCGGGTAGATGGCAGTATCTGCTCACCATGGTGGATACTTACTCGGGATATTTGTTGGTATACCCAGGAAGGAGAGCCAATCAGCAAACTACCATCAAAGGCTTAGAGTTGCTGATAAGGAGGTATGGAGTCCCCACGCAGGTGCAGAGTGACAATGGCAGTCACTTTGCAGGTGTGGCGGTACAAGACTGGGCAAATAAGTGGGGAATTGAGTGGATATTCCACATCCCCCATCATCCCCAGGCCTCTGGGCTGATAGAAAGGATGAATGGGCTGCTGAAACAAAAAATAAAACAACTAACGCCTGATCACACCCTAAAGAAACGGAGTGTGGTGTTGGATCAGGCTGAATGGGAACTGAACAGCAGACCCATTGGAAGGGGACAGACCCCCCTGCAGCGCATGGTGGTGTTGAAGGCTCCCACACCCGTGGTACATCTAAGGGTGTGGAAGACCCATGCATATGGTGCGTTACCCATACGTGCCACCCCGGACAGTGCCGGAGTGGACTTAGTAACGCCCGAGGAGATAAGTCTGCCTGCAGGAGAGCAGGTGACTATCCCCTTAGGGATTGGAGTCACGGTGCCCCCAGGGACTTATGGCAGGATTGCCTCCCGGTCTGGCCTAGCACTGAAAGGGATACAAGTGCTAGGAGGTGTGGTAGACCCAGACTACCAAGGAGAACTAAAGGTGATCCTCTACAATGGGAGTAAGGGCAGCTTCACTTGTCAGGCTGGGCAGCGTATCGCCCAACTGATCTGCGAAAAGTGTAGCATGCCGGCCATCCAAGGGGTGGATGGCCCAGGGAAGCCCACGATGAGAGGAGACAAAGGCTTTGGCTCTACCGATAGTGAGATGTGTAGCGGCCAGAAGGTCTGGGTCATATATCCCCAGCAGCCAATCAGGGCTGGGGAAATTATTAGCAGGGGCCCTGGGGCTACTTACTGGGTGTCGGTGACAGGAACGGATAGTCCTGTTTGCCTAGATGCAGGGAAATTAAGAAGGAGAAATTAAGGGAAGAATTGTAGGGAACCGCGCGGTCTGGGGAGCGGCAGACCAGGGACAAAAATTACACGCCAGCGGGTGGTGGCAACCCGCAGAAGCAAATGTCTGCATGCCAGTTGCCTTGGGTGAACCTTGTCTTGTACCTGCAACAGAGTTGGTGGGCAAGAAAGACGTAGCCCAGGAAACAACGGGAAAATGGAAAAGATCCAGGACCAGAGTAATGGGTCCAGGTCCTAGGGGTGGTCCCCTAGGAGTGGTATGGCCTGGACATGGGAAATATTGAATGTGGATAATAGGGGTAGACTCCCCTAAAGAAAAAAACTGAAAAAAGGGAAATGTGGAAACTAAAAGAATGTTTGATGGAATGTTTGATCATATATATATATGATGGAAACTAAAGGATTATGATGTGTATATGTATGTATATATCACTTAACAGATTATTTTCTCCTGAAAGTTACAGGAGTAAAGATGGGGATAACAACAAAATGGAGATGACGATGGATCCTGCACCCCGGAAGACATCAACAAAACCGGGAAAACCACTGTAACACCAAGGGGTGGAATGTAGTGGAAATTGCGGAAGATTGGCGAGGAGTTAGTGGTGTTAGCAGTGGTCCCCTGTTTTGACAGGTCCGGGAAGGAAGGGGTTAAAGGATTGCCTGTTTGACAGGACTGGGACACAAAGGGTTACCACCCAGGACTGCGTGGGTGGAAGCACACCTGCAAGTAATTGGGTGTGGCCCACAGGTGTTGCTGTTAATTGAGATGAAGCTGGGACTTTGAATGCAGTGGGTGTGGCTCGCAGCTGCACTCAATCAGCATTGATTGGAACTCTCACAGCTGTGGGCAATAATGAGGGCAGTGATTGGAAACCCACAGCTGTAGCCAGTAAAGAGTTGATAGGGACTAACAGTATAAAAGCAGCAGCAGTTGGAGCAGGAAAGAGCCTCGCCAGCTCGCCACAGGAACATGCTGCCAGACTGCCGAGTGACGACGACGACGACTCTGCTCCAGACGGGGACACTCTGCCGGACTGACTGCTCACCTGGATGGACTACCCACCTGGATTGACTGGTATTGGGAGTCACTCTGCCTGACTGGAAAGTTGGAGAGACCAGGATTGATTGGACTTTGTGCTACAAGACTCTTGGCTGGATGGGATAAAGGCAACAAGGAGATTCTACTGCCGTGAAGCAACGAGCTGGACTTCTCTATGGAAACGGACCCTCGTTAGCTAAGTAGAATCTTATCTGCCCGGGAAGGGCTAATGGATATTTACTGCTGGAAAAGTAATAAATCTTGTAAATAGTTGCCTTGGAGTTCAGTGTTTTCTTTGACACACAATTGCAATTAGGGAAAAGGAGCTAACTTTGCCTAAGGTGGACATGGGAGTTAATTAAAGGGAATACTAGTTTGCTCCCCCAGGAGTAAAGTTTGGGGTGCAACATTTGGGACATGACACCCGTCATCTGAAAGGTACCTGTCTGGAAAGAACTTGGCTGAGCTACAATCAATGTCCTGGCCAAGTGAAGTCACAGCTGACCATGTTGTAGGCAACTGGTGGGGCCACTGTGAGATATAGGAAGCTGGACTAGATGGGCCTTTGCCCTGATCCAGCAGCCAGGCTCTTCTGATGTTCTTATCAACGGCCTGGTGCTGCCCTTGGAGTTTTGATTCCTACTTATTCTACTTATACTGCCCTACTTATCCTACTTATTTGATTCCTACTTATCATGGTTATCATGGTACCTCTGATGGACCTCTCCTGTCTTCCATGAGGGTAGGGTGCAGTCAGCCATGGACCAGGCTGCTTCACCCTACCCTCATCCCGAGCCTCTTCTTACTCACTCTTCTCCCCACAAGGAAAGGAGAGTGAGCAAGAAGACAACTGGGGTGGCGGCAACTGACTGCCTGATAGTATCTTTCAATGAGGCAGATTGACTCAGGGACTGCCAGTTGAACTCCCCATGGCACCCTTACTCATACCCTGATGGGCACTCACAACTGCCCCTGCTATTGAGAGCTCCGATTCCTGTTAAGTATGGCCAACGGGCAGGATATCTATACCTCCTAAAATGCCCACGTGATCGCAGGGCCTATTCATTGGCAAGGTGTAATGTCATGCCATCAGAATTACTCTATGGGAGATACAGAGGGATTCCATCTAGGGAAAGATGCTGTTTGTGTGCTGTGGGAGGGGTGGAATCTCGACACCGTATGCTTTTTTATTGCCCACTGAATAACGATTTGCGAGCACTGGCGTCGCTTGAGGTGGGGCGGAAAGCTAAGTTCTGCAGCTTTCCACCCCACCGTTACTCTCCTGCACGAGGCGCCCTGCCCCCTCGTTGTAGGAGCCCATCAGCGGAGAGAAAGCAACGCGCAGGGACTCTCCTGTGCGTTGCTTTCTCTCCGCTGATGGGCTCCTACGACGAGGGGGCGGGGCGCCTCGTGCAGGAGAGTAACGGTGGGGTGGAAAGCTGCAGAACTTAGCTTTCCGCCCCACCTCGAGCGACGCCAGTGTTTGCGAGTGAAATATTTATGTCCAATCCTGTCAAATAGGTGGGGTTGGGGGGATCAGGATAAAATCCAGTTTATTTTACAGGGTGTAGATGTAGTAATAACTGAGAAAGTTGCAATCTACTTAAAGCAGATTGTAAAGAGAAATAGTATGAGTCATGTGGGAAGTGCACGCTAGGTTTCAGGACTCTTTACCCCCATTTATGGTTAGTGTTGTTTTGTGTCTGTTATATGTTTATGTTGCATGTTATGCGTGTTGTTCAAATTATGCCAATAAAGGTTCTGAATCCTGAATCCTGAGAGCTCCGAGGCCAGTTGGACCCTCTGGCGGACATGGGCCCTTGGCCAGTGCTCAAGCTCAGTGGCGTCATTAGGGGGGCAGGGGCCCCGTGGGACCCCGGGTTCAGGGTGCACCAAGCTGAGGGTTGTGTGCAAAAATGTCCATTTTTTTCCTTTTTACACCCAGCTGCCGCCGCTTTAGTACACCCCCAGGTACGAAAGTGGCAGCAGCTTCTTTGTGTGCACCCCCCAGGCACGGGGGGCATTTTCGGCACAGTGCGGGGGCAACTTAACTTTTACGTCCTCGGTCCTCCTACTTCTTCAGCATGGCAGCCATGAGGGCGAGCAGTGAGAGACTAGGTGCCAGACGAAGCCTCTCTAGCACGCACGTGTACCTAGTCTCGCTGGTCGGTCCTCCAGATTCCTCTCTAGGCCTGAAAAAGGGCTAGCTACACTGCTGCTCAAGCTGACCAATCTCTGACACCACCTTGTATATGTTTATCGCATGTGCTGAAATGAGCCAGGAACCAGAGTCCATCCTTGCAGGATCCCACGCTCATATCCACAACTGGTGTAGGTGTTGTGCATGTAATGCCACAGCCCAAACTAGTAGGCAGGACAGTGCATACATATGATCTGCAGCTGTGTGAATGAGCCATTCAGAAGGAGAAGCAGCGGAACTGGATTTAGCCCCTGTCCCGTCCTCCCCCCTCCATGGCTATAGTCAGCAGGATTGCAGCTTAACAGGGCTTTGTAGATATACTCATCACAGTTGGATCCATGCCAGGATCTGGTCTCACAGAGAGGCTCTCAGCTGACTATAATCTTAGTCTCCAATTTATTCAGTTTTGCAAAATTATAGCAGTGAATCACTTCCATCTGACAAACGATATTAATATATTTTTGACGGGGCTCGGCCAAGCAATTTATGTTGTGCTACATATGCAGAGACATCTTACTCGATCTCGTCATTCTTGCAGACCTCTTTATGTAAGCCATTTTCATCACTGTACCAGTACTTTATACTTGTAAATGTGGTCCTAGGTATAGGCTTCCCAGATCTCCAACCGGGACAGAGTGCTAGACCTTTAGGAGAAGGAATGTGGGCAGGTGTCGCTTGTTAAACCTTAGAGCACAATCCTAGGCATGTCTACTCAGAATCAAGCCCCACTGAACACAATGGGGCTTGCTTCTGAGTAGACGTGCCTAGGATTGTGCTGTAAGGTTTAACAAGCTACACCTGCCCACATTCCTTCTCCTAAAAGTCCAGCACTCTGTCCCTGTTAGAGATCTGGGAAGCCTACCTAGGTACATGTCAGATGAGCAAAGCCAGTCTGTGGAAGTTTGAAGGGGGGTAGGCAGGGAAGCTTTGGGTCCCACAGACCTTAGGAAGAAGGCCAAAGTTTGGTTCATCTGAGCAAGCCCCCTTCCCCGCTCCAGCTGGTTGGCTTAGGAGAAACCTTACCTTTCCTTTGCATTTTAAAAATCCCATGACCGACCACAACGGACTTTGGTCAGCAAATTTGAACCTGTAATCAAACTGCATCCTAAGAGCTTCCCAATTTTGTTGACTCTAAAGTCGTTAGGAACACAAAAGCGTTGCCTTCAACCTCACTTCCCGCACCAACCCCGTTGTAAAATTTAAGCAAGAGTTGCATGGCAACAGAGGCACCGGTATCCAGAGGACTCAAGAAGTTTGTTGCTGCACCCTCCGCAGGGTGCAAAACATTCGAGGCACACATCTTGAGCTGGGGATGGACCACCAAGGGCCGTCAAAACACAAAAGGAAGATTAACATAAGCACATCAGAAGAGCCCTGCTGGATCAGGCCCAAAGGCCCATCTAGTCCAGCTTTCTGTATTTCACAGTGGCCCCACCAGATGCCTCAGGGAGCACACAAGACAACAAGAAATCTCTATCTTGTTGCCAGTCCCTTGCATCTGGCATTAAGAGATAGCCTATTACTGAAACGAGGAGGTTGCATATATACCCATCCTGGCTTGTAAGCTGTGATGGACTTTTCCTCCATAAATCTGTCCAATCCCCTTTTAAAGGCATCTAGGTCAGGCGCCATCACCACATCCTGTGGCAAGGAGTTCCACAGACTCTCGATGAGCTTGCCCCACAGTAGTGTCTATGACGTCCTATGGGGATTTGGGGTCTAAACGTAGGGTCCTAGACCCTCATATCACATTCTGCCGTCAGAATGCTGGTTCCACTGACAGCCCACGCAGATAGAATTGGGCCATGAGTCTATTTTTCAACACGTTTGTGGGAGACCTGAAGATATAGCTGCAGGTCTCCTTTTCAGGCAGATTCCCCTTAACCATCATTCTAACTACTCAAACAACTGAGATGCTGAGTGTGAGGGCCCCTTTGATCACCTGCAGCACAGGTAAGAGGGTTCATCTGGTGGGAGGGGCAGGCTTCTCTGACCTCAAGTGAGTGAAGTGATTTCTCAGCCCATCGAGAGGCTCGCTCCTTCCTGTAGCCTTTTGTTCAGGCTGCAGAGAGTAAAAGATTCTTCACGGTCTTTCACTTCAACTGGTACCCTGGTGTTTTCCTACTTCTTTCTCTTCCTTTCCCCCAGTCCTCCTCCTCTCCCCTCCCATCTACCACGACCTCCCTGGCACTTCAATTCAATCCCTACTCTTCTTGAGTAACCCTCATGATTTCCATATGCCCAGTTTCCCCTCCTTCATTTGCCCCATTACATGCCCCCCTTTTCCTTGCAAGGATTTCTTCTTTCCCTTTTCTTAGAAACCAGTGGCATTAAGGGCCTAGTTGTGTGAGAATCATTGTGTACATTGCATTACGTTTTCTTTTTGGTTCCCAGTCATTGTATTCTTATCCCCACAATAGAAGCTATCTATTGTTGCACCTATAGTCTTGCCTCCACTTTTCATGCCATTCCATTGTGTTGTGCCATGAGCCACTTGGCCCATGAGCCACTTGATCCTTGCACATGCAGTAGATTTCCCCTCCATGTGCACATGATACACATGTCTTAAAAGCACTCCTGGTAGGCTTACCAAATCTCCAACCGGGACAGAGTGCTAGACCTTTAGGAGAAGGAATGTGGGCAGGTGTAGCTTGTTAAGTCCTAGAGCACCATCCTAGGCATGTCTACACAGAAGCAAGCCCCATTGTGTTCAGTGGGATTGTGCTCTAAGGTTTAACAAGCCTAGGATTGTGCTCTATGGTTTAACAAGCTACACCTGCCCACATTCCTTCTCCTAAAGGTCTAGCACTCTGTCCCGGTTGGAGATCTGGTAAGCCTAACTCCTGGTAACAGCACAATTAACTCTTCATGAGTTACTTCCCCCAAGTTTCTTAGCAAATAGTGTTTTCAGTCACATTCACCTAGAAAGGGTGGTTGGACAGGACGACTTTAGCATGATGGAAAATCCCATTTGGAAATGGTGTGCAGCAAAAAGATAGCTACGCATTTGGCCCAAATTGTATTTTTCAGATGATTCCACTCAGTCCTGTAAATTGTCCATTTTCAAACCTTCTTGGACTTGAATCTGAAAAGCCATTTCAACATGAAAGAAAATGCACTAGACAAAGTAGTGAAGGTGACATTCTGAATAGGAATATCCTGAGTCATGAGACAGTGATATGGGAGGCAGCATTATCAAGGGCATTAACTCGGAAACCTAGTGCAGGCTAATCTATTTCGGGCAGTGCAATCCCAGGTGCAGAAGATGCACCTGTGTAAATGCACTTATGCCAGTGTAAGTACACTTACACCGGTGCATCTGCTGTTACACTGGTGCAAGGTTACACAGGATTGAGCTGTGAATCAAGGTGACTACCCTACTGCTAAAAGAATGACAAAGTTACTTTACTAACTGAGAGCCAGTTTAGGAGTGATGCCTGGTACATGTGTAAGAACTTTATTGAGACAAAGTCCTATTTGGAAGGCTCGGTGGCAAAGCACATGATTTAGGGCGCAATCCTATCCGGCCGCTAGGACTGTCGCGGAAGTTGCCGTAAAGCGGTTGCACTGGCCCCTGCAGGCCGAATCCAGATGGTGTGCGGCCCAGGCAAGCTGTGGCTGGGCTGGGCAGCATAGGGGTGGGTGGAAGACATTCCAGGAGCGTTCCAGGGCGGAGGGAGGGTGGCGGGATCGGCGGCAGTGGTGTATACCATATCCTATCCCACTCTCAGGCCCGTTTCTCCTGATACGTGTAACCTTAATTTGCTGCCCATATATATCTGCAGCCTTGATTTGCTGCAAAATGGCAGGCGCAGATCCGAGGAGGCCCATTGCCGGGACTAGGGCTTTACCTAAGCTAAGGGAACAAAAGTTCCCTTACCTCGAGGAGACCTCCAACCCTGCCTATTCTGCTCAGGATACAGCATTGCCGGCACCAGCATAACTGGATTGCTGAGCAGAGCGTAGGATAGGATTGGGCTGCCCATATATCCTGCAAGTTATGGACAGTATCTGTTTATACTGGATTATGATTCCTACATATGCAGTATTAGCACACCAGCATGGTACCCAGTACACAAATGTATGGGGGGGGGGAAACAGTAGGGAACTCTTAACGAAATTCATAAGGCACTTCTCCTAACTCCTTCCAATTTTCACCAAATTATGTCCCCTGTAGACTTCTAAAGCCTGCAGTTAGGAGGGAAAAATCTGAAATTCAAAACGAAACCTAAGGAGGCTTACGCCCCACCCCCAGCCTCAGTGCCCTACGCCCTGGGGTCCACCGCACCACCCTCTGCGGCGCCTCTGACCATATGAAAAGACAAGGGTCCCCCTGCCTCCTGTTATTGGAGCATTGGATTGATGCTGCCCGGGCTGTAGATCTGTGATGTGCTAATGGTGCAGGTGATCTGGTTTAAATTAGTGATGTTCAAGCTTGCGCCGGATATCTCGGCCTGTTCCTCTGTTGTCTGGCTGCTCTGCTTCCCCTTGCCCCAGTGTCTGGACAAGTTTCTCAGTTAAGACTCTGGTCAGCAATGGACTCAGCCTTTCTCTCTGTGTTATCTATTGAACTTTTACTACTCGATTCAGGATCCACACAGGTGTTGGCATCTAACAGGCAGGGCCGGCCCACCCATGAGGCCAACTGAAGTGGTTGCCTCAGGCAGGCAGCAGATTGGTGGGGGACACCCGTCTACGTCTGCCTCCTTGCCTCCGCTGCTCTTTCTCCTTCTGCTCCCTGGATTGGAAAAAAAGATGAGGGGGAAAGAGAGGAAAAGGAAATGCTGAGCTAGAACATGGGAGAGTGGGAGAAGCAGAGGCTGGCACATCCTTGGATAAGGGGGGGGAAGCTCATTTGACATTCTGCCTCAGGTGTCAGGAGGTCTTGGGCAGGCACTGCTAACAGGTTTATTAAACTGGCTTCTATGAAGCTCCCTGGCCAAACAACAGACCTGCAACAGGGTTTCTCTAGTCTGAACCAATGAGAAGGAGGAGGGAATCTGGAGGCTGGCTGTCCTTGGCCGTTAATTCAACTTCTTGTTAATTCACCATGCTGGAATATAGCGCATTGTATCTGCTCCAACTGGAGTTGTTTATCACATGTTCATCATTTTTATATAGACTATTAGAATTTCAGGGGCACTGTTCATAATAGTACGAAAATGTATTATGGATGGATGGAGCATGTCCACATTTTCTCCAAATGTAGGACTGTGTGTCTGAACAAACTTCAATCAGTGCTGCTTTCAATTGAAAAATGTCTGCTTGACTACAAGGGGCTTTTGCAGGCAGCCAAAAGCAAAAGTTAATATATTTTTGTGCGGGGGGTTGGGGAATCTAATAGGAATAAGTTATTCTGTAGAAACACGCATTGTTAATTATTTGAGGGTTGCTACTTGTCAAATGTGACCCTGTTTCTCCATTGTTTTCTTCATTTTTTTCTCTGGAATTAGGTAGTGAATGTTAATTTCAGGGCATTTGGGGGGCTGCTGCTGGATCAGATTTCCCTCCCCCCATTTTTCTGAGTTGTCATCACTCATCACACACTGTCATCACTAAGCCGTGCTTCAACAATGTCAAGGTTTTGGTGGGAGGCATGGCAATGGTAATTTTGCTTGCCACTTTGAAAAACTGAAATTTCTGTGCCAGACAATAAAGGGCAATCGTGGCCTTTAGCTATTATTTATGTGGCACGGGGGCAAAGGAGGCTGTATAGCTCATTGGTAGAGCACATGGTCCCAGTATTGCCAGTTCTAAAAGGCTCTTGGATAGCAGAGCGAGGAAAAATCTTGCAGGGTTCCTGCCAGCCAGATTGCACAATGCTAGATGTACCACTGACCTGATTCAGTATACCACTGATAAGAACATAAGAACATAAGAAGAGCCCTGCTGGATCAGGCCAAAAGCCCATCTAGTCCAGCTTCCTGTATCACACAGTGGCCCCACCAGATGCCTCAGGGAGCACACAACAAGATACCTGTATCCTGTTGCCACTCCCTTGCACCTGGCACAGAGAATGATTCCATGCCTCATATGTTCATGGTAACATGAGAGCCTGGAAACAGATGCTGCAATGCACATCGTGTTACACTGACATTGAATATGCATTATGATGGTCTCTTGGTACTGGTGATGGTGGTTTTTGGATTTGGTTTTATTGAATTGTTTTTTATTGTGCTAAGTATATTAGCTGCCTTGGGATCCATTGAAATGAAAGGAGGGTTAAAAAGGTAAATACTATCCCAATCCTACCAATGCCGTACCTAGCCCCAGAACAGGGTGGGGCCCACCCCCCTTGACACCCCCAAAGTAATTAGCATAATTACTAATTAACATAATTATGCTAATTACTTTCGTGTTTTTTTTCTCCTTTTTTCCTTTTTTTTTTGCTTTTTTAAAAGGTTTTTTAGGGGTAACGGGGCTTCTAGGTGTATATGTTTGATTTGCGCCACTTATCTTGTGTTTAAACGGGCCTCCAGCGACGATCTCCTCGGACGATCTCTTCAGGGGCGCAGAATTCACGCATGCGTGATGGCTGAACTTTACAGAGTTCACGCATGCGCATAGCAAACAGCCATCACAGAGTTCACGCATGCGTGATGGCTGTTTGCTATGCGCATGCGTGAACTCTGTAAAGTTCAGCCATCACGCATGCGTGAACTCTGCGCCCCTGAAGAGATCGTCCGAGGAGATCGTCGCTGGAGGCCCGTTTAAACACAAGATAAGTGGCGCAAATCAAACATATACACCTAGAAGCCCCGTTACCACTAAAAAACCTTTTAAAAAAGCCAAAAAAACGGAAAAAAGGAAAAAAAGAAAACGAAACTTAAGATGTCTCCCGCCCCCCCGCACCCCCTCCTGCCCTTGCGCACTGGGGCCCACCGCCCCAGGGCACCACATCAGAGGACGCCCTTTCCTACCCCCCACTAGCCTGTGCAATGCAATGGCACCAACAGAGTATGCGCTGCATACAATAGTCGGGGTGGGGTGACCAGAGGTAAGTAAAAATCATGTTCACTTACCTTCCCATAAGCTACCTGGCTGCCAATGGGTCTGCTTAGACCTAAGGCGGCTATTTAACTGGTGTAGGAGCCACAGGAAGCATGGGGAAAAGGGGATAGGATCTTGGCGTGCACTGCTGCTGCTGCTCAGATCCTCCCCCTCTGACTGACTCTGGTTCTGCCCGGTTCCTGCCCCAATCTTCCCCTGACCCTCCAACATCACCACCGTACCTGCTCCAGTGGGGCCTCCAAGAGCTGCTGGCATCTGACTGGGCGGAGCTTCCAGCTCTTTGTGCCAGTGGCTCCGAAGCACATGATGGAGGCGTGGCTTTTGCACAGCTGGAACAGGGCTTAAGACAGCAAATCGTGAGATCTGCTGCTGCTGTCGGCCCTGAGTAGGATGGGCCATTAATTGCATACTTCCCTGTTTACTGCGACTTCCCTCCCTTTCCACTATTCTCTGCCCTGGAGCAAATTTTAGATTGTAAGTTTCTCATTGCAAGGACATGTCCTCTTATATTTTGTAAATCTCTATACACATAGACGGTGCTGTATAAATAAATAATTGTAAGCTGCTTTGATGCAAAAAGAGAGAGATCGAGAGTCTATAAATAAACAGCATCTGAGCATCTTGTCCTGCCCTTTTTAGTCCATTAATAAGTCCATGAATGAAACTGTTTTCTAGGCAATCTTGATGCTTCCGGAATACTTCTCTGCTTGCCACCTGTAGGACAGGCTGCACCATCACATCTGGGCATTCTTACTTCCGCCCTTGGGAAGAATCCATTGCTCATGTACTGGCATTTGGAACAGCAATGCGCGCGCGGGGGGGGGGGGGGATCGTTGCTGCACAGAGTGTTACTTCTCTGAGGGGTACAGAGTGGTGGACATATCCAACCTGATGGCTTAACTGAGTCTGGCTCAGTTGGGAGAGCTGCTGCCTTCAAAGCCCAAAGACCGGTGAACTTGATAAGTTCAAGACACACCGCCGGCAAAAAGCTGTGAAAGCCTCCAGAAGGAGAGATAAGAGCTTCCAGCTGCGTCGGTTGAGTGTGGGAGGCGCCAGCCAGCAGAATTGTTAGACTGTAAAAAGGATACCACCTGGAAAGTAGCCGTTCATGAAAGACTGGACATTTATATATATTGTGAAAACACCCAAGGGGGGTTAGGACAGCCTGCCCATGTACACCGCCTTGGATTAAAGTCGGAGGAGAAATCCAATGACCAAGAAAGGCGGTATATAAATACTGTATATTATTATTATTATTATTATTATTATTATTATTATTATTATTATTATTATTATTAATTTTCCAAAGCACACCTTAGCGCTTCTTATGGTGCACTAATACTCCATTGCACATACCACCTGAGAATCACTGCCTTCGAGACTGGAAATAAAGTTGTAATTAAACAAAGGGGGGGGGGGAGAAGTGGAGAAGCTTTTGCCCCATCAGTCTTTGCTGCCTTGGAATACTATAAATAGCCCAGAAGGAATTACGTTTTTAATCTCCCTCTCTCTGTTTGTTACATGAAACACATATTCTAATTACTTTATTAAGTGAAGTTCTAATGATGAAAGGTCGAGGTAATTAAGTATTATCTATCTTCTCAACATGAGCTACTCAACCACTTAATCAGAGGGGTGCAATGTATGGCTCCCCCCCCCCAGCACCCTGTGCTGCAGATAAGGAAATGAGGCAGTTGGCTTTGAACAACGACTTAAGAAAAAAAGTAACTGACTTGCTATGGGTGATTAAAGATGTTGATTTAATAATTGGGCTGGGGACAGAAATTGTAAGGATGTAAAGATCTCTCTCTCTCTCTCTCTCTCTCTCTCTCTCTCTCTCTCTCTCTCTCTCTCGCCTGAGGTTGAAGATTAGCTTTAAGATGCAATAGTGCAAGTCCTGTTAGATGAGAGCAAACCTCCACAAAACCCAAGCATTCCGTCTCCAACAGTGGGATGCCTCTGAGAAGCTCACACATATAGGACATGCTCATTCCTTATTGTTTGTCCCCAGTCTTTTAGGCATTATACTGATGAATCACTTCAAAATCTCGCCCCCCTCCCAGGCGTGGTGAACCCCTTAACCATGTTCTTTAAAGTTGGCTAAACTACCAGATGTCATTGTTTCCAGCAGGTGTGTTTCATCCATTAGGTTAGGCCAGTGGTTTCCAAACTGGGAGGTGCAGCTCCCAGGGGAGCCATGGAAACCAGCCAGGGGAGCCGCGGAGTGCCACGGAATCCTCTCGGAAAACAGTGCAATGCCAATTGGCAGGTATCAGCATAATGCAGAGGTTCCCTAACTCCTGGGAAGGTCCTCCGCTGCTCTAAGTAGCAGCTGGGCCTTCCCAGGGGTCGCGATGACGCGCCCAGAATCGCGCCGCCGCCACCACCGCCGCGCCCGGGATCGCCCTTTTTACCTTCATTGGTGGGCAGTGGGTGTCCGGCGGGGGTTGTGGGGAGCCTGCGGACCCCTCTGCAGGCCTCCCCAAGCGTTGGAGCAGTGCTCCGACGCGATCGCAACTCACTTCCGGTTTTGCGTAAAAACTTCCGGTTTTGCTCCGACGCTTGGGGAGGCCTGTGGAGGGGTCCGCAGGCTCCCCACAACCCCCGCTGGACACCCACTGCCCACCAATGAAGGTAACAAGGACGATCCCGGGCGCGGCGGTGGCGCGATCCCGGGCGCGCCGTCAACGTCACCGCGGGTTGCCATGCCCCTTAAGGGCATAGCAACCCTTTGTTCTTCCCGGCTGGGGCATCGCGACGCCCCAGTTAGGGAACCACTGGCATAATGTAATGGGGAGCCGCGGCCAGTGGTCGCCAATGGTCAAGGGAGCCGCAGGTCCAAAACGTTTGGGAAACTCTGGCAATGCAGTTTGCATCAGTGGCAGATTGCAGGGGGACAACAGAGTGGCGGATGGGGATGCCCTTCATCCCAAAATTGCCACGGTGTTCCTCCAACCTGCCGCGGATGCAACCTGCACTGATCCACTTTCCTAAAAGTGAGCATAAACTAGATCACCTGCCTCCTTAGTGTGGTCCTTGCACAGCTTCTTCAAACACGGAAGTGCGGGACTTCCAGTTTGATTTACAGGGACTGCACAAGTGAAGGAGCTCCTTCACACAGACTGTTTAAATTGAACATGAAAGCCCTGCACTTCAACAACTGAAGAAATTTGGGCACTGTTCTAGGTCATGCTGCGGCTGGTTCCTAGCACAGTTCTCTGGAAAGATCAGATAAGTAATTGCCACAAGCCCTGAGGCTACTCAAAAATCAGATAGCTGCTAATTGCCCTTCAAATAGCTGAGCTCCTGCAGTTTGCAAGATAGCTGCTAATTGCTCTGCAAAGAGCTGAGCTCCTGCAGCTTGTGAGCTTGTGTAAATATAGGGAGAAAAATGTTTGAGCGTCTTTTTTATGGTGTGTTTTTCCCCAAGTCCATCAATGACAGGTAGTGGGGGCAGGTGAAGGTTGGGTTACATAACTAAGCCCCTCAAGCCTTGAGGCTATTCATTAGGGCTTCCTTATTACGAGAAATGGAGTGAGGTTTTTTTTGCAAATGAATAAAATATTACTTGTAAACAAATAAATAAAATATTATTTCTTTCTAGATCACTTCTTTTTTAAAGCCTTGTAAAGCTAGGCGGGTTCCAATACAGTTTCGTTTTAAAAAGTTTGGGAACCA
The DNA here is from genome assembly GCA_026170595.1 of Plestiodon gilberti rubricaudatus. Taxonomy (NCBI): domain Eukaryota; kingdom Metazoa; phylum Chordata; class Lepidosauria; order Squamata; family Scincidae; genus Plestiodon; species Plestiodon gilberti. The sequence continues at coordinate 219,325,977 of JANXHW010000003.1, forward strand.
CTGCTCTAGCCTTAAGCAAACCATTCTCTCTCAGCCATATCTGTGATATGGGTGTAACAGTGATTCTTTACCTTACCGTACTGGGTTGTTGTAAGATTACAAGAACAGAAAAGATGTGAAGTACTTTGAACACCCAAAAGAGATATACACAAATGTTAATTATTCCTTGCTGTTATGAGATCTCTCATCACAAAAAGAGCACTTACCCTACATGTGCTTAACTTAGATGTCAACTTCCAGAAGGGTAGCTGGATTAGTCTGTTGCAGCAAAACAGCAAGGAGTCTTCTGGCACCTTAAAGGTTAACCAATTGATCTCAGTGTAAGCTTTTGGGACTGCAGGCTGTTCAATAAATTGGTTGAAATAAATTGGTTAGCCTTGAAAGACTCTTCTGTTATTTTAACCCTAGATATCTTGCTTTGATCAAGTTTGTATGAATGTAATAAGAAGAGAGAAGCAACAAGTGAAAAATATTAGCAACAGACTTGCTAGGGCAATCAAAACAATAATTAAAAGCATCCCGGGTGCTTTCCAGGTGGTTTGCTCCAGGTGTTAATTTGAATGCCTGGCTCTGGGGACATCATTAGTGCTTGCTAACTTAGGAGCAAAATTGGATTGCTACGTAAACCACGCTGGGGAAAAAAAAAACTTTATTGCTCATAGGAAAATCCTGGAAACACCCATTGCAGGAAGACAGCTGTTAGTACAAAGCATCTGCAAGGAAATGGATGCGTGACATCGTTATATTTATCACACATACAACTGAAAATGATGTGACTGCGCAGCACTTATATGTCTCATTAAAGACAAGATGCTTGATTAAAAAGTACAAAAGCAGAGGTGGGGGGGGGACAGGGGAGTTGCATTGCAGTTTAATGGCTCCCACAAGCAAGATTCACAGCTGTAGCTCTTTGGATTAACTTCATTTGGACCTCAGGAACCAAACCCACTGCCTTTCCAACTGTTTAGATGATGAACAGGGTACTTAACACAAGGAGACAGGGAGCAGGCCACACATTCGGACAAATGCAGAGGGTAACAGTGCCGGGCTCCGCCTCCAAACATTCAGACAAACCTCTTGCAAGGGAAGATGGGGTGCTGGGCTCTGGTTACCACATCTAGCAACCGGCACTACCCTTTTGCCTCCATTTGACCCTTTGAACTGGGGTTAAACTGGGTTGGTAGCTTGTTGTTGCTGATGCTAGAGAAGATCTGGGCAGAAGGAGGTCACCCAGCTTACCAGATGTCCAACCGGGACAGAGTGCTAGATGTTTAGGAGAAGGAATGTGGGCAAGTGTAGCTTGTTAAACCTTAGAGCACAATCCTAGGCATGTCTACTCAGAAGCAAGCCCCACTGAACACAATGGGGCTTGCTTCTGAGTAGACATGCCTAGGATTGTGCTCTAACAAGCTGCACCTGCCCACATTCCTTCTCCTAAAGCAGGGGTGTGGAACCTATTTGCGGTGGGGGGCCATTTTCCCATAGGGAAAACTTGCTGCGGGCCGGCCGTCAGGCTGGGCGTTTCCCCCCCACAAATTTACCCCCCCCCGCGAATTTACCTCCCTCCCACCCACCCTCCGCTCTCCCACCCACCCACCGCTCGCTCGCTCGCTCCCTCCCCCCCACCGCTCGGTCTCCCCCCCCCCCACCCGGCAAGCGCCCACCCCATCGCTCTCCTCCTTACCTTGTCTTCTCTTCAGCCACCGGCAGCGGCGGTGGCCGCGCGCGCTCACCTCGCTCGACTCCTTTTCAAACCCTCCCGGCTGTTAGAGACATGCGCAGAACAGCCGGGTTGAGAAGGAGTCGTGCGACTCCTTCTCAACCCGGCTGTTTCTGCGCATGTCTCTAACAGCCGGAAGTGTTTGAAAAGTTGGGTGAGGTGAACGCGGCCTCCGGAGCCTCCGGTCCGAGCCCGTGCGGGCCGGACCGAATGGAATCGGGTCTAGGCTCGCGCGGGCCGGACCGGATCGCTCCTGGGGCTGGATCTGGCCCGCGGGCCGCCGGTTCCCCACCCTTGTCCTAAAGGTCTAGCACTCTGTCCAGGTTGGAGATCTGGTAAGCCTAGCGACAACCAGCCCCATAAAATTCCAGAGGGTCTCATTAAAACTGGACAGGAGCTGGAGCTGGTTGTTCTGGAAGTAGGGCAAGCTCCTCTCTCTGAGTGAGTTGAGACCAGATCGCTAAAACAGTAAAACCAAAGGAGTTTACTAGGAGGAATTAAAAATACACCCAAACTATGGAAGGGAAAAGAAAATGCCTGAAAACAAGGTATATGTGGGAATTAATGTTGCCTGACTAGTCTTTTTGTTCCTTTTTATTTTGAAGTGTGCAGGGAACACACATATAGATAGTGTGGGGACCTTGTCGGAAGACGATGGTTCAGGCCAGTAAAGTGATGCTGGTTCCAGTGTGTACAGTGGTTAGGTTAGAATCAGAGAAAATCAGGGTCAAATCCCTATTAAAACCCTGAAATGTGCTTAGCCTTGCTGGATCATTGTGATTATGAAAGGCGTGCTATGCAGTAATGACTGCATTCAAAACAATCTTGAGTATGTAGCATACATAGTCTGAATTATTCCCATAGATTCAAAAGGCACATTGTTCAAGTCTCCAAACAATGCAGTCTTCTCTCAATCCAATAAACAAAACACGATGCCACATTTAAAACGTGTGTTTTGTGTGCTGTAATAACTCAATGTAACGGATGTTTTCTTGCTTATGTTGTTCAGCGATATTCCCCTCAGTGTCTCTGCGCAAATGAGCATGGCATGATGTGTTAGGCAAATAAATTTTATTACTGGAATGCAACAGAAGTCCATAAAACATGAATTTATGTATGCTTAGCCCTGCTACATTCGGGTAATTACGTGAAAATATATTAGGCACTTTTATTTGAGACTGCTGCCAGCGATAGATCGCTATCCTCAGTAGAACAGCGTTTCAACCCTGTCTATTAATCTGGGTTTTTGTCTCTGCCCTCCATATCATGGATCAGTAACTATGGACTAATGGACTATTCAGGCCCATTTCATTGCTCAAACAAAGTCGTTTACTTTTAATTACACCTTTATAAAAGGGCCAAGCTACACATCAGATTGCAACTATGCACAATGTAAGCCTGACGGTCCTTTCTCCCTTACAAAGCACTCTTTCGGGAGGGGAGCAAAAAACGTGGCAATGGGTTCTTAACCCTTCCCCTGCTAGGCCCTCTCCCCCGGAAATAGTCTCTCCACCTCTCTTCCTGGACACGTGGATCCAGAACACTGCTGAAGTAAAAGCAGCTGCACTGTGTGTGTGTGTGTGTGTGTGTGTGTGTGTGTGTGTGTGTGTGTGTGTGTGTGTTTCAGGGGAAAAGCAGCTGTTTGGGGAAGGATTAAGCACACCATTTCCTCTGCCCCTTCTCTGTTGCAAAACACCCCTACCAGGGACATTTAGGGATGCTGCTGCGAGTCAGGGACTCGCAGCAGAAGACAAAAGAAAATATTTCTTTACCCAGCGTGTAATTCATCTGTGGAACTCCTTGCCACAGGATGTGGTGATGGCACCTGGCCTAAAAGGGGTTTGGACAGATTCATGGAGGAAAAGACCTTCACAGGTTACAAGCCATAAACAACCTCCTGGTTTTAGAAGTGGGTTTTCTCTGTGCCAGGTGCAAGGGAGTGTCAACGGGAAACAGGTTATCTTGTTGTCTTGTGCTCCCTGAGGCATCTGGTGGGGCCACTGTGTGACACAGGAAGCTGGACTAGATGGGCTTTTGGCCTGATCCAGCAGGGCTCTTCTTATGTTCTTATGTTCTTATGACTCAGTCCCAGCAAACAGGGCTGGTGTCAAAGGTCAGTATCACTGGGCAGCTACCAATGGCCCACTACTGATCCCTGAGATGACCACTTCTATACCCACAGATGGAATGACTGTAATGGGGCCCGCCCAGGTTGGAGGTGCCCAAGGGAGGGCAACTGTCTGAGCACCTCTTGGAGCTGGCTACGTCAGCACAGAATGAAAGAGAAAGATGAAGCCAGAGTCTCTTCTGCTTAACTCTGAGAGGGCAAAGATGAAGCCTCAGAGAGCAGCCCGACAAAGTGCACAGGGAGAACCACCTAATTCTGAAAGAGATCTGTGTAACCTGGGGTGGACCAAGCAAGCTACGCTGGTCATACTCTAGAAACGGGAGGCATTGGACCAGATTCAAGCAAAACAGAAACTGTAAAACTAAAGGAACCACCTTCCCAACAGAAGCTGGAAATCATCTTCGCACGGTGACTTGCAGCCAAATCTGGTGTAAGTACTGCCCGTCGGAGCCTTACACAGGCAGAGGTGTTTCTACGGTAGGGGCCGCACTGTAAGTTGCACCCTGTCCTAGTACCCTGTTTCCCCTAAAATAAGACCTCCCCCGAAAGTAAGACCTACCGTCATTTAGGAATAAATTTTGATGGCACTCATAAATATAAGACCTCCCTGAAAGTAAGACCTAGCTAGGATCATCAGCCAGACAGACGCACCCCCTCCCCCCCGGTGATTTTCCCGAGGGTGCAAGGCTCCTCAAGGCCTGGAAGGCCTGCACTTGAGGAGTCCACCATAGAGACGACGTGCTAGAGACTCTGCAAGGTTGCAGCCTCCTTGCAGGCCTTGCTGGCCTCTCTAGCACGTCGTCTCTGGTGGAGGACTCAAGTGCAGGCCTTCCAGGCCTTGCACCCTTGGGAAAGAATGAAGCTTTAATCGGTCAAAGTAAGTGCCCAGGGGGGGGGGGGCGGCGCCACAGGTTGGGAAAATAAGACCTCCCTGAAAATAAGACCTACTGCATTTTTGGGAGCCATAATTAATATAAGACACTGTCTTATTTTTGGGAAAACAGGGTACCATGTTTACAAACCGGAACAAGGAGGCCCCGCCCCCTCGCCATCAGAGCCATTCCACACTGCGAAGGCGAACAGGCAGGAGACTCCCTGCCCGTTCGCCTTCACAGCGCAGAATGGCTCCACCAGCGAGGGGGCAGGGCCTCCTCGTTCCGGTTTGTAAACACGGTACTAGGACGGGGTGCAACTTACGGTGCGGCCTCTACCGTAGAAACGCCTCTGTACACAGGATTTGGCTGTCCGGACTGCCATGCGGTGGTCCAGGTCTACTTGGGGAAGGGGACGTTCGTCCCCTTACCCAGGTGTAAACCGGGGCCAGCCCTATCGGCTTCCTTGGATTTCAGCCAGCTAAGTAGCTGGCAGAAGTCGGTGGAGGCCGTGTAACGGCCGAGCCGGCCCTGTGGAGATGGAGATATGGCCGACGCCATCCCGCCCCCTCCTGGGCCGGCTTGGCCAATGGCCCCCCATTGGCTGAGCGCAGTGGCATTTCTCCGACTGCCCCCCCCCGCGCCGGAAATGACGTAACGGCTGCAGCCATTATTGAGCAGACAGAAGCGCAAGGCGGGCAGGAGGGCCGAAACGCCGGCAGCGCTCCTCGCTCGCCCCGGCGATCGGACTGCTCCACCCTTCTGCCAGGCCGCTGTGATGCCCCCCGCCCAGGGCCCGATCCTGCCACCCGGGGGCCCACCCCCCCGAGGCCCCTACCCTGACAACGCTTCTGGCCAAGCACCGGCCTCCCTTACTCTAACGGAGACACTTCGGTGCCGGACGTTTGAGCTTGATGTCGCTGCCCCTCATTAAGGCTACAATTCTATACAGTACATACATACCTGAAAGTAAGTCCCATTGGTAGATATGCATAGGATTGTGCTACAAGAGTCATTCCAAGATTGAGCAGAGACATCACAGGCAACATGGCACTCTTTTTTCTCTTTGTAGGAGAAACGGTGGATTATTTGTACACAGTACCCTATCCCCTCAAGGACAACACAGCCTCCAGATTCCTTAGGATAGGAGAAACCCCAGCTGCAGGCCTGTGTTGGGAGCTCTGTTGTATCCCAGGGGATGAACTGTACTCTGCCCCTTGACAACTCGGCCTCCAGACTCCCTTCCCTCTCCTCCTTCACAGTAGGAAAAAACATTCTGCAGGCCTATGTTACGAGCCGTGCCAAATTGCTGACTATAGCCTTGTAAAGGAATCCAGTTAGTTACCAATTATCTGTATGGAGCCTGAATTCAACAAACAACACACGGTCTACAGGGAGGAATGTGATATCCCACAGTCTACACTCAGTAACTATAGTCAAAGCATAGTTGAAAAGGCTACTGCTTGTCTTGTTTTACAGGCACTTCCAAGGTGGTGTGTGTACCAGAGGCTGGAAATTAAAGATGCTATTCTGCACATGGGATTCCCCTGCTGCTACACACAAGAAGTGGCACTGTGCAATAGCTGTGCATGCACGGTTTTTGTTTTTTTTTACATTCAGGGCACAACTACTAGATCATATTTATTTATTACAGTATTTATATACTGCTTTTCTCAATAGACTCCAGGCGGTTTACATAGGCAGGCTGAACATACATCCATTTTTCAATGAGGTTTTTACAAGTATTATTCCATGAGAAAATATCATGAAAACCTTCATTTCTCCAGATGTTTCCTTTCACAGTGCAGTCATCATCCTGGCTGCAGACTCTTGCACTTTCCAATCCTCTCGCAGGCAGCTGCAACCAAGCTTCAGACTGGTTTCTCAAGGATGTTAGCTTTATGCCAGCTGACTCCTCCACACTCATACCAACCACCTCTAGGTCCCCCGGTCTCCCATCCGGCAGCTGATTGTGCTTAGCTTTTTCAGGCAATGCGACAGCTCAAACCTCTGGACCACACCTCCTGTCCTGCCCACCTCCTCCTAACGATAATCCAGCAATTTCAAACTGTAGCTCTTGAGTCCTATTAGTATTTAGCACTTGACGTCCATGACACAAACAAAGGGACTGTTCCTTGCATGAAAACTGCTTGGCATTCTGAAACATTCTTTAACTTCCATAGTTATTTCTCGGTTAATTATCATTCTCTTAACGTGTGGTTCTCACGGCTTTTGCAGTTCCCTCAGAACTGAAGAACTGTACCTAGGGGCTGCAATCAAAGTGGAAATTAATTGTAGTAAACTGCAGCAATGTAGTTTCATTTTAAATCAGGAGCTTCTGCTCTTGTTTTATTGCTTTTGCGTGTGTGTAATTAAACTTCAATTGAAGCACAGAAACTCCCCAATAATATTCTGTGGTGTTCTTAATTTTAGCTGACAAATGGAAACGTAGTTATGCAGAACTGTTATTATCACATTTATATTCCAACCTTTCTTCAAGAAAGCCCAGGGCAGCATGCACTGCTGTTCTCCCATTTTGTCCTCACCCTGTGACGTAGCCAAGAAATGGTAACTGGCCCAAGGTCATCCAAGGTGCTTTAGAGCTTGGTTCCTTTTTATTTTGAAGTGTGCAGGGAACACACATGCACACACATATACATCGTGTGGGGACCTTGCCAGAAGACGATGGTTCCAGCACTTCCCAGTGCAAGCCCAGCACTATGGCTGCTACACCATCACCGGTCCAAGAGTCTGAGGATGCAATCCTATACTTATTGACTTGTGAGTAAGCCCCACTGAACAGCATGAGACTTACTTCTGAGTAAACATGCATTGGATTGTGCTGTGAGACTCTTGCATTGTTTGGTAGTTGCTCATGCGCCCTGGACTTTACTAGTCTTCAAAGGCTATGTATGTATGTGTAATCTAATGCAGGGGTTCTCAACCTTTGGAAGCCCGGGTACCCCCTATCATGATCCAATTTTCTGAAGTACCCCCTGCTAATTAACTGCTAATTAATTGGATTAATCAATTAATTAATTAGATAATTAATTGTTAAATTAAAAAGTACTAAAATAAAAGTACTAAAAGTGAGCGGTGCTGGCCTCCGTTCCGGTGCTGCTTACTCTCCCGTAGTCACAAACGTGTTTTACGGCACGTTTGTGATGCTTTAGGTTGGCAGAGCAAGAGCTCCGCCGTTCTAAAGTTAGGCAAGATTGCGCTGCCCGTTAGGATTAGACTGTTATCCACCAATATTGTCACTGAGTTGTTCTCTCATCATCCTTCTCTCATCATCATGATTTCTTCTTCTTCTTCTTCTTCTTCTTCTTCTTCTTCTTCTTCTTCTTCTTCTTCTTCTTCTTCTTCTTCTTCTTCTTCTTCAGGTTAGCAGCCAATGAGAGTTTGATTTCTTGTAATTTGCTTTGTTGCTACAGAATTTCACTTCCTCACCAGGAGTTCCTCCAGATGGTGTGGAGAAAACGATGTATTTTGTGTGGGAAGATTGGTGGAAATTAGACATCAGTCAAGCTGTGCATCTGTGCGAGACTGAGCAAAAATGGATCAAATTAGCACAAATCTGCAAAAACACACCCCAAACCAAAACACAAGAAAGCAATTTATGGCATAATTAGGAATCCCAGTCACTGGGTGCACCATAGAGCTAATCTGTCTCTATTATAACGAAGCATCAGCTGATTGACATTCAGCAATCTATTGAACTAGGCTCTATTATTTGTTACTGCAAGCAGCAGGAGAAGATGGTGACAACGAAATAAAAACACATAACACCGCTTTCTGCTAAAAAAAAAAACCCTGCGAAAAATAATAAAATAAAACCATGTACTTTTGTGTCAATCTTCATCTGCTGACACTGTACAACCGATATCACCTACCTAGTACACGTTTAACGTGGTTACAATGGATAAAAATGGGGAAAAATGGAATAAAAACACCTAACACCACTTTCTGCTATTTCATTTTGGTTAAACTGAAATCTGTGAAAAAATAAAACCGTTTTGCATATTTATGTATTTTATTTATTATTTATTTAAAGAATTTATATCCCGCCTTTCTCCCAGCAAGGGCACTCAAGGCGACTTACAAAAAAACATTAAAATACATATATACATTAAAATAATTAAAAACAAATAATTAAAACAATTAAAACAAACAACCCCAGTGGGTCACCTATATTTACATTTTTTTTAAAAGCCATTTGTTAAAAAGCCAGCCTACCATGTCAGACATCGAAAGCTAACCTAAATAAAAATGTCTTAAGGCCCCGCCGAAAGGTCTCTAAAGAGGGAGCCGTTCTTAATTCCAGGGGGAGGGAATTCCATAATTGGGGTGCCACTGCCGAGAAGGCCCTATTCCGTGCCGCCATCCCCCTCACCTCCGTCAATGGCGGCACGGTTAACAGGGCCCCCCCTGATGACCTCAGAGTACAGGTCGGATTATAGGGAAGGAGGCGGTCCCTCAAATACCCTGGACCCGAGCCATTAAGGGCTTTAAAAGTCAAAACTAGCACTTTGAATTGTGCCCGGAAACGAACCGACAGCCAGTGTAGCTGCCGAAGCAATGGTCGGACTGAGTCGAACTGACAGGTCCCGGCAACCACCCGGGCCGCCGCATTCTGCACTAGTTGCAATTTCCAAACAGTCTTCAAAGGCAGCCCCACGTAGAGCGCATTGCAGTAATCTAGTCTAGATGTCACTAGGGCATGGGTCACTGTGGCCTGGTCTGCACGATCCATGTACGGTCGTAGCTGGCACACCAGCCGAAGCTGGGCAAAAGCGCCCCTGGCCAGAGCCGCCACCAGGGAATCCAGGAGCAGCTGCGCGTCCAGGAGAACCCCCAAGCTGCAGACCTGCTCCTTCAGAGGGAGTACGGCCCCATTCAGAGCAGGACGATGATCCAATACCTGAGTCGTAGACTTCTGGATCAGAAGAACCTCTGTCTTATCAGGATTTAATTTCAGCTTATTTGCCCCCCATCCAGCTCCCAACTGCCTCCAGACAATGATTCAGGACATCGACCACCCCGTTGGAGTCAGGTGGAAAGGAGAGAAAGAGCTGGGTGTCATCAGCATACTGATGACAGGTTCTTCCTGTCATCAGGTACTTATCAGGTTCTTCAGGTTCATCAATACTTATCAGGTTCTTCCCAGGTGACTGTGCAATTCTGAATAGTCACAAAATGTATCTCACTGTCTCAGGTGGGATGTTTGTGGAGGGAGGGCTTATAGAGGTTTATTGGGAGCACCTTATGAGCCAAATACATGACTGGTGAGGCCATTTTTGACTGTTTCACAGGTTGTGCAGATCCGACTTAGAGACAGAAAATGATGGAGGTACTTGTTGGTTTTATTTGTCTTGCGCTGCCTCGCCTGGATATACCCATCCATTTTTGTCTTTATTTACCTTTAGCGCTCGGAGAGATTGAGTTTGAGGTGTAATCAATGTCTTGAAAGATGCTGGTAGATGTTGCATTAAGTGCAGAATGCTGTCAGGCATTTAGAAAGATCATTAGTCAGGATGACGTTTCCTGAAACAGCAGACCCAAATACCAAAGCCACATTCATGGCTTTATTGGATTTAACTTTATTTTATCCTTTGGATGGGATGGACAACAAGCTCCCTTGCAGCAGATGATGTCTGGTTCATGGAGGCCGACTGATAATCATTCCCCAGGCAATCGAGGGAGTGTTCAGCGGAGGAAGGGGCCATGACCTTCCTGAAATGCAGCCTGTAGGTTTTGAAGCCCTGTCGTTGCAAGTACTAAGTACCCCACACAGAAGGATTAGAGGCCTTTTATATAAAGCTAAATTAGGATTAGCTGCAGAGAGCTCTTGGCGATACTGATAAGAGTTACCTGATTGATCTCAGAAAGGCCTCTTTATTTCTTGGGAGGAATGCATTTAAACTAGTGTCATTCAGCTTGCCATTCTTCAAAATGCGGCATTTACCTGCTTTGAAGGAATTTACCACTCCAAAATGTAATACCGTAAGAACGTACGTAGTGGCTTGCTGGGTGAAACCAAAGATTCAGCTAGCCCAGCATGTTGTCTCCAACAGTGGCCAGCCAGAAACCCCATAATGAGGGTCTGTGGGAAGCAGGATACTGAACTAGATGGGCCTTTGGCCCAATCCAGCAGCAGTTTTCTTATGTTCTCATGATGACATACATTTCAGATGAACACTGAGGGTCAAACTACTGCATTTGGCCTGTGCTGAATTGTTTTTATCTGGTTGTGTCCTGCTGTGGTTTTGATTGTTATTGGTTTCTGTTGCTGCTGCTGCTGCTGTGCTTTGTTTTAATTATCTGTGTGGTGTTTTAATAATTTAATGTGCTTTTATGGTTGGTATCTATTTTCAGTGGCAAGCCACTTTGAAAACGTCTAGAAGTGGAAAAGTGGCCTATATAAATAGTAATGGAAAGAAAGAGCCTAGATTTATTGAGCCTCTGTTCTGACCTCCAGAGCCCTCTAAAGAACCAATGTTGTATATCAGGATCATATTGGGAGCTCTCTGGTTTCTCCAGAATGTTGAATGGGCTTGTTGATTAACATTCGATGTACACAGTTCCCTGCATTCCCTTCCTCCGAAGCCTGTACTAAAAGTACTGGTAAGCTTGTTATTCCTCCTTTGCACCTCTTGCTCAAGGGAATCCCTCCACCCTTGAGTTAAGGGATCCTTGGCAGTGCTTAAAGCGAATGCTGACACTCTGACAGCATTAGAATGAGCTTTAGTTAGTTCAATTGCCAAGCTAAGCTGTTGATATGCTAAAAAAAATTGAACGGAGGATTAAAAAAATATTACTGGAAAAGAAAGGAAATGGTCATCTGACTGGTGGGAAATGGATAGAGATTTCAGAACGTCAAGGAGAGTTTGAGAAGGGCTGCATATTTTTATTTAGGAGAAGGCAACATTAAAGATATCAGTCTTGGGAAGATGTGAGATTGATCCACTTTTTGTATGTGATCCCTTACGACAGTAAAGAAGGGAAATCAAACAGGTTCACGGGGGAGAGAACATTCTTTTCAGTTCTTCAGAAAATCTGGTCCCAGATTCTTTAGGGCTTTAAACGTCAAGGCAAGCACCTTGAAGCGAGCTTGGGACCAAATTGCTAACCAGCGTTAGCAATTACAGCATTAGCGTTAGCAAAAACTGCATTACAGTAGTCCAATACACATATCATTCTCATGAGCAGCAATGTTGTTATGGAGACTTTTCGAAAGGGGAGGCTTTCTTGTAATTCTGACTTCTTTGGGTGTGTCCTGAAATGCTAACCTCCAAGTATCAGCTTCACTTCTTTTCTGCCTTATCCTGACATGGTAATACCGTGTTTCAAACTCCCCAGCTGTAAATGAGTCATTTTCTCCACCGAAATAGCTTATGAGAAAGCAACAGGGCGCGCTTGATTCTCCACACACTTTCTTGATGTATTAAGTGCTTCTCTATGAACCTTTTCTGATTAATGCATAGATGATTATGCCTGTCTCCCCCACCAATGGCCTGCAATTAGAAAAGACCAATATGCCACAAAGGACTTAATTACTTTCCAAAGGGCTTGGTAATTGGCTTCTTAAACATGGCATTGACTGAAAAACTGTAAGAACTTTCTAGATCAGGGTTTCTCAACCCTTTCCCAGCCATGTACCACCTCCAGCGCCACTCTCCTGCTGTGTACCACCAGAAGTGACTGGTGATGACATCATCACCAGTTACTTCCAAGTTTTCAGGTTTTCAGAGGCCAGGTAGGAGGTGGGAGGACATTTCTCAGAGTTCCCAAGAGGCTCGGCCAAAGGCTGGAACCTCTTGGGAGCAAATGCATGCCGCCGAAAGCGCTGCATCAGAGCGGGGTTCCGGTGGTCCAGTGGTCACCAGCGGTAGGCCGAACAGTGGTGAGTACTATTGGTTGAGAACCCCTGTTCTAGAGGGCACATGATGCTGGAACGTGGTTTGGGAGGAAGGGGCCTTAGTTCAACAGCAGAGCACATCTTTGCTTAACCAAGGTTCCTGGCAGAATCCTAGATTACTCCAGGTAAAAGAGTCTAATAATTTTTAGTCCAGCTGGGGCAGGCAGTTAAAAGCATCCTCACCACAGTGAATACAAAACAGACCTTTTCTCTCCTGGGGGTGAGCCCTAGGAAACCATTTGTACATGCTCCACCATAGTCTGTTTAAACCAGGGGAAAAGCCAGTTATAGAGGGTGTGTTTTGGGTAGCACCTGTGCAGTCAGCAACAGACCTCTCCCTAATCTCTGCAGAAATTTCACAACTTTCTTTTCCTTGCAAAAGAAATAATTATTTCCATCGGAAGTATGGGTATTCCAGCCATGTAATTTCGTTTGGAGAAAATAAAGTTTAAATTTATACCAAATTGTCTGGAGAAATTTCTTTTTGCCCCAGGGTACTTTCCCGCGCTTTTGGTAGCGCGTCTCTGTTTAAATTTGCTGAGTGTTTTCTGTAGGTATCGGAACATCTACTGGTGGACAACCAGATTGCTTTGAGAAAACCCCAAGTGCGGGGAGAAACGTCAGCAGGAGGACTAGAGGTTTATTTGTCTGTTTGGATAATCCTTGGACATTACTTTCTTCGGTTCGCTGAAGGTTTGCTACTACCGTCAAAAAGGAATTTCTCCAGACAATTTGGTATAAATTTAAACTTTATTTTCTCCAAACGAAATTACATGGCTGGAATACCCATACTTCCGATTTCCTTGCAAATTACGACAAGTCATGAGAATCTCCATACTACACTTTCTTTTCTGGTTTGGATTGTGGATTTTAAGGATGGATTTTATGCTGCTATACATACTTTATAGGTATTGCGGTTTGTGTTTGTGCTGCTCACTGCTCTTTTAACTAGATTCTATTCAAGCTGCTATTTTATAATGTGACGATGTCCTAATTTTGTAATGTTATGATCTTTAATAGTGACTGTTTTTATTGTATGTATTGTTGTGTTACGTTTTGTAAGCCAGAAATCAGCCATGTACAGAGTGGGAATTAGCAGTTTGGGCAGTCTGCATATATCTGTGTGTCTGGCAATGTATGGGGCTAGAAATGCATGCATTTTCTGTCTAGCCACAAGCAGAGCGCATAGGCTGCAATCTTTAATTGACAAAAAAAAAATAGCAGCCCAATCCTACCTAACTCGAGTGCAAGTGGGTAGCACACGCGCAATTCCCCGGTTAGGCTGTGGCGCTTTACCGTGAACTACGAGGGGGTGGAGTCTGAAGCGGAGTTTGGGTGGAGCGCGTTGAGCACTCGCTCCAGGGCGGAGAAGAACACAGGCAGCCCATCAGTTTCATCAAGATAAGATAAGCTGCGGAGATCTCCTGGAGGGCAGAGACTGAATTTACACCCGGCCTATTATCTCATCTCTTTGTGTGAAATCAGCAGGAATGCGGCGGCCCCAGCAGTCAGCCTGGCACCCCTCCCCCCTTTCCCCGTTTACCCACTGATCTTTTTACTGCTGCTCAAGCCTGTGCATCAACTCCAAACTCATCTCTTGCTTCAGCCCTTCCCTCCCGCGCCTCGCTTCCCCCGCCGGCTAAATACTGCGGACTTGTTGTTCGCTCTGTGTAAACATACCCAGGAGGATCTTGGTGCACCGCCGCCTGCCGTGTTTGTATGCGCGCACTGCGCGTAAGTAAATTCTTGCACCGGGCACCCCCCCCAATCGTTATTGGGCGCCCGACCGCCCTCCTTGCACAAGGCGCCAGGAGGGCTAGTTACACCTCTGGGTGGGGTTGCCTCACCTGTCACGTCAGCACCGCATGTCCCTGATTTATTCCCTTACCCTGGGGCAAGCCTCTGATGCCCCAATGGGTTTACTCAGACCTGTGTCAGCTACTTTGCTGGTGCAAGTCTGAGTGGACCCGGGAAGGCAGATTGAGGCTGCTTCCAATACCGTCCCCTTACTGACCTCAATCTCAACCCACCCCATTCTCCTCCCCATTCCTCCCTCTCCCTACCCCATTCCACCCACCCCCACCCTCCTTCCACACTGACTTACTGGTGTCGGGGCTCTTTTTCAACCACTGGCATGTGGCTGCTCACCACTTGCGGTGGCGGCCAGGCCGTGCTATATAACATGTCGCCTTTTGCAACATCTGTAAAAGAACTTGTGCTGCTGGAACATTAGTTTCAGCAGCGCAAGGCCCCATTAGGATTGGGCCATAAAAAGCTGAACTGATTAATTAGGCAACAGATTTTAAAAACTGTTTTTAATTCAAGGTCTTTTGTTTTTCCTTTTAGAGCAAAGGAAATGGAAGCCTTTGTTTCCAGGAGGAAAGATGATAAACAGGTTCCTAGGGCTAATTAGCATGCATCGTGATGGTGTCATCGTCTCTTGTGCAGAGATGCAGCTGCAGGTTTGTGCACTATTCATTCATTGATCCAGTGGTGATTACAGCAGTGTTTCTCAAACTGTGGGTCGGGACTCACTTGGTGGGTTGTGACCTGATTTCTGGTGGGTTCCAGGTGATGGCAAGATGAGATAAGTAATTGCTTCAAGCCCTGAGACTATTCAAAAATCAGATAGTTGCTAATTGCCCTGCAAACAGCGGAGCTCCTGCAGTTTGGAAGATAGCTCTAATTACCCTGCAAACAGCTGAGCTCCTGCAATTTGCAAGCTTGTGTAAATATAGGGAGATAAATGTTTGAGCGTCTTTTTTTGGGGGGGGGGTATTTTTTTCCAAGTCTGTCAATGACAGGTAGTGAGGGCAGGTAAAGGCTGGGTCACATAACTAAGCCCCTCAAGCCTTGAGGCTATTCATTAGGGCTGCTTCATTACAAGAAATGGATTGATTTTGTTCGCAAATAAATAAATAAATAAATACAAGATTACTTGTAAATAAATAAATAACTATTAATTCTTCCTAGATCACTTTTCTTTTAATAAGGTCTCGTAATTTTTTTTTTAAAAAGTAGTCATTTTAAAAATGACACCCATCTAGTCATTTTAAAAAGTGGGTCCCGGTGCTAAAAAGTTTGAGAGCCACTGGCTCTCAACACAGAAATGCTTAAGTGCTGCTTTGCAGTACCTTGTCTTGTACTGCTGAGCAATACCCAAGAATATGATTTGCAGCAATATATAATAAATGCCATAGGGGGAAAAGGAGAGTTCTCATTGGGAAGAAAGGTCAGCAGACATAGAAATGTTGACCTAGGCTCATTTTGTGCTGGGAATTAATGAGATGCTATTGTCCAATGGGATGTCCTAGAAAAGAGATATCCACTGTATCATGGACACCTGACCTTTGAAAAACATGGTTTTCCATTTCAGAAAGAATTGAGTCTAAAATGTGAGAATGGCAGAGTTTGAGTCGATGGAGCAATCAACGGTGACCTTACAGAGGCTTACCATGGAGGCAATTGCTGGCTTTGCATCCTCTCAAAACAGCAATTTCTCCTTCTCATCCTCATTGACTGAGTTCATGGCTCCATTCCTCCAACAGTGACTCAGAAGATGTATTTGTTTTTAAATGCTTATACACCTGCTTTTCTGGTAAAAAGCAGCATCTCAAGATATTGCAGTACATATTAAAACAATTCTAATACCAGTAACCAAGCGGCCAAAAGAATATAAAACGCCAAAAGAGAACCGTAACCACCAGTGGCGTCGCTCTAGGTGGGGTAGAACGCTAAGTCCCCCCCCCCGTCCCTCTGTTTACTCTCCTTTGCTCCACTGAATGGCTCTGATGATGAGGGGGCGGGGCGCCTCGTGCCGGAGAGTAAACGGAGAGTCAGAGCGGGGTGGAACTTAGCGTTCCGCCCCACCTAGAGCGACGCCACTGGTAACCACTCACTCAAAATCTGTTTAAGAAGCAGCAATAGCAGTGAAGCCTGCTGGGTTTGTACCTGGATGCAAGCTTCACGGGCTTGTAAAGCTCACTGCAAGGAAAAATCCAAGCGGGAGAATTCACAGCTTACCCCTCTTTCACCCACCAGACCTCAACATCCCAAAATGGCAGCCTCACCAGGACAGATTCCATTAGTTACAACTTCCTGCAGCCAGAAAAGCCTCACCGAGACCTCCCCCAGGCCTCATGAAGCTATTGCAGACTGCCATGGATTGGGGAGGCATGCAGGCAGGTGAGGTGGGATGCATCAACAGCAGATTGCGGGGGAGGGGCAAGAGGGTGGCGGATTTGGAGTGACCTTCACTCCAAGTCTGCTGCCACCACTGCCCCCCCTCCAGCCTGCCATGGATGCAATCCGCACTGATCTGCTTTCTGCCTGCTACAAGTGAGCAGAAAGTAGATCACCTCCCTCTTACCTTGCTCCATGTGCGATTTCTTCAAACACAGAAGTGCGGGACTTCCAGTTTGATTTACAGGGACTGCGCGAATGAAGGCACTCAATTCATGCAGTCCCTTTCAGTCAGTTCAGAAGCCCTGCACTTCTGCACTTGAAGAAACTGCATGAGGAGCATGGTAAGTGGTGGCTTTGATTGTTTTTATTTGTAATTGTGCAGAGACACCAGACCTGAGGCAGCATCAGGCAGCTTCCGGGTCGCACCACCACTACACGCAGGTCTCTCTTGATCCCTGACTGCCTGCAAATCTTTCACTGAGCTAGAGGTAAACCCTGCTGTTAGATCAGAGAGAAAAACTGTGTAGGCACCATTTACATATATGACTCCATCCAGTTGGGGTAGCACAGCAGAAGTTGGTTTCCTTTGGGATGTCAGAGCACTGGAAGTATATGACATTTTTATTATGTTTATTTACAAATAGACACATTGAACGTGGAGGTATGGGTAAACTCCCAAACAGAAAGCTCTACTCAGTAAAGTTGCATCTTTAAAACTTGCTCTTCTCCCCTACCATGTGAAAGGTCTACATGTATGGTGTGTGTGTGTGTGTGTGTGGGGGGGGAAACTATGTTAACCAGCCCAGATTGTCCTTCATTCCTCCCCAGTTTTTGTTTCTTCCTCTACTTCTCTATATTCTAGATTGTGCTGCCTTAATTATGGCTCAACAATAAAATGGTTTCACCAAGAGATACAAACCATGAGAAATCTATATTTTTTAATAAAGAAGATCAATCCCATACTTTTGCTTTAGTTCCTTGCAATTTCAATTGATTTGATGATGTCGGGTTTTTTTTTTCCTGGGAAAGTTGGCTATGATTAAATTGTATTTTGTTCCTCATTTACAGATTTTTTAAAAATTAGTAATCAGAACAAGCACTGTATTACTCATCAGCTTTTAGAAAAACACGTTGACTCTATTCACTATTTGTCATCTTTGTAAAATATCATTCTATGAAGCAGTTGACTTTCATTGATTCATTTCTTCCATTCTCTCCCTCCTCCTGTTTTTAGCTCTCTGCCAAATGCCACAGGCATTCTCCACTTTCTCAATCACCGAGGTCCCAAACAATGGACCCCCCCCAGCAAGGGGGGTCTGGGTACTGTACATAGAAGTAGGCTCCTGTGTCCACAAACAACCAATGCTGATTCAGCTGTGGATCTACACCTGCATCATGATGATCATTCAGGCAGAGGCATCACTGGGGGGGTGGGGGCCCCACCGCCCCTGAGTGACACACTAGGGGGGGTTGTCGAAGCCACCACATTGGTAGCAATTCGGCGGTGGCAAATATGGCGGTGGAAGCGAGTTATTTCACGCCGCTTTGAGGCCACAGAAGTGTACAGGGTGGTGGGCGGTGGCGAGAAATGTTGCTCCCACCCACCCCCGCCCACCTCCCAGGAATGTTTTTGCACCGTGTGACGTCACTTGATGGTGGGGCGAGTGACGTCACTTCCAGGACATCACTCGCCCTGCCCCCAAGTGATGTCACAGGGGGTGCCGCCCCCCTCTCGCAGGCGGTGGGGACCTTGGGGTGGTGGCCCGCCTAGCGGCAGGATCAGGCCCCAGGAAGCAGGGGGCAGGGGGGTACAATGGCAGCCTCCGGCAACACGGATCGTCCCATTCGCCGGGGCGAGAGAGAGAGCCGTTGTCGTGTTTGGCCCTCCCGCCTGCCCTGCGCCTCTGAGTGAGCGATAACGGCTACTGCCGTTACGTCACTTCCGACGCGGTGGGGGCAGTCATAGGAATGCTACTGCCACCACCCATTGTACATGTCGTCCGACCAGGACTTTTTTTAGTTAGTGTTTCTAGCAGTTTGGAAGAAAGGCCACTTATGTGAGGAAACTGTTAGCTCCACAATTCAAAGAGTATCGTGATTTTAGAAATGCTGACATCTAGAAAATGATGCGTTTACACTTAAATATGCATAAAAATACGTACAAGGCTGCTGCAGAACATCAAAGCCGACAATGCACATTTTTCTAAAGCCCATTTCCATCTTCAAAGAATAAAAATCACAGGGTTTCTAATTGTCAGTAAACGGAAAACCTTGCAACTCACAAAAATGTAGTAGACACCAACAAGACAGGGAGTAAGGCAAAACTATTGTGGCTCTTCACTTTAGACACTTATTTGCACTGTCACTGAGGATCACAGATTGGTACCACCAATACAGTCTCCCATGATACCACTTGGGTATTTTTCTCTACATTTAGACGTTGCCTGTGAGTACTGAATACCTTGAATTTATAGTGCCAAATGCTGGAGTTGATGTTCCAACTGTATCAGTTATATGTACTGTATATCCTAACTTTCCTCCTAAGACCTTAAGGCCCCCCCACCCTCCTTTTTATCCTCACGAGGTTGATTAGGCTAATGGCCCAGTCCTATGTAGGACAGTTTATGACAGTGAAACTGGGCAGGGAGGGGGAGGAATGGGGAGACGGGGAGGCTGCGAGAGGGGGTGGATCCAGCAGTGATGGTGCGTGATAGATCTTATCCACTCTTTTAAGAGCCTCCCTGCCTCCTTTGCCTCCTCGAACTTGTGATAGCTGAGGAGACCCATTGGGAACTGGGAGGCTTATGGGGAGATAAGGGAAAATGTTTTCCCTTACTTCTCTGAAGCCTCCCGATCTACCCCCTCCCCTGCAGGATGCTGCGGTAGCCTTTTTGGCACGGCTGCATTGGCAGGTGTGTGTGTGAAAGATAGAATTGGGCTCCTAACTTTCTTTGGCTACAACCCTTACAATGCAATCCTATGCATTTCTACTCAGAAATAAGTACCACTGAGCTCAATGAGATGCTGCAATCGCTGCAATCCTATACATACTTACCTGAGGGTAAGCCCCATTGAACACAATGGGGCTTACTTCTGAGTTGACATGCATAGGATTGCGCTGTTACTCCCATGCATAAGACTGCGGCCTAATGTGGCCTAATCCTATCTGTGGGATGTGCTATCCCACGACCTGCAATCGCAGCTGCCTCTCCGGTGCTGTGCGGGGTGCTGCTACTGGTGCAAATGCTGGGAAGCTGTGTGCTGTCAGTGGCGCCCTGCAGACCGGCTGCTAATCCAGATACATTGGTTGGGGGTGGTGGATTGGGGCCGGGATCAGAACAGGCCGGGGGCGGATCAGGGATAGGACGGGTACAGTTCTTGGCAGTAGCAGTGTCATGCCCCCTGTGGTGGTTCAGCTCGATGCCAGCAAAATAGCTGGCGTAGCTCTGAGTAGGCCCATGGGAGACCAGGGATTGGTAGAGGAGGTAATGTATGTACAAAAGCAGCAACATCAAGCCATCATGAGATACATTTTCATTCATACACGTTCACAATCAGATAATCAACATTCCACAGGAAATAGAGATGAGCTTCATGATGGAGAGGCTAGCTTGGCAACCCCCTTTCATCACCATAAAAACAGTATTGAAAAGTACAGTATTTTTGTGTCTTGCTCCATTAAGCTTCATGAGATGCAACTCACCCATTTATAAGCTAGGCCCCATAATACCAAATTCTGTCCCCAAGAATGCGGGGAAATCTTCCACGATTGAGGGTCTGTTTGAGTGACTGAAAAATGCTCTTTTGATGACAGCAAGTACAATGTTCATCACTGATTAGCCCTCTTTTGCAGTGAAAAGATGATTGTTTCATTAATTTTTTTTTGTCACCAGGGAACAATAAACTGATTTGATGGGTCCATTTGCCTTCCTGTCTCTAGTCTAATGGGTCTCCTATTGATGTCACTATCAATAACCCTCTTTAGTAGAGCTACTCTTTACTATTCACACACACACACACACACACACACACACACACACACACACACACACACACACACACACACACACACAATGAAGGGGGAGACTGAACCGCATTGCAGAATAATTCAATCAGTGCTGTTTATGACACATGCTTAGCCATAGCGCCTTCTCCTGATTCCAGCTCATTTCACTTAACTCACCAGCTTCGACAAAGGCCCTGTTGCAGAACTCCCCAACCGGAGCTGTGGAGCACCCACCGACAGTCAAAGATTCTTCTAAAATTCTCTTTATCCGAATTTCTACCCAGATTTTGGAGTTCTGAATGATATGATGCAGCTTTTTTTTTTTCTGAAGTAGAATCAATGCATAAGGAGCCCCCCCCCCTTTTCGTTACATCTAAATCTTGTACAAAGTTCTGCGCTTGGAGCACTTTGCCATTGAGGATCACATGGTAACATAGTGTGGAGGTGAAATGTAGACATTCCCTACCTCTGTGCAATGGCCCAAATTGGATTTCCATGTGGGAATTCTGAGCTCCTTGGAGGAAGGGCGGTATAAAAATGTGAAAAATAAATAAACAAATAAAATAAACAATGATGCATTTAATATCAGGTCTCGTTTGTCCCACATACACTCCTC
This sequence comes from Plestiodon gilberti rubricaudatus, assembly GCA_026170595.1. Classification (NCBI taxonomy): domain Eukaryota; kingdom Metazoa; phylum Chordata; class Lepidosauria; order Squamata; family Scincidae; genus Plestiodon; species Plestiodon gilberti. The sequence goes on from JANXHW010000003.1 coordinate 219,347,422, forward strand.
ATAAGACATGGTGCTAGAAAGTTCCAAAATGAACAAAACAGGTAAAAAAAATGGAAGGGAATCAGGGATTTTCACCACACATGTAGATATCACTTGATGTTGTAATTATCAGGTCATGATAATTGACTTTTCATGAACTGCATGGGCAGCCTGTATATAAATCACGAACTGCACGGGCAGCCCGATCCTGCCTATCTTTAGGCTGGCGGAGCAAGCACTCTGCCGACCTAAGGAGTCGCCAGGTGGAACTTTTTCCCCTCTTGCATTCTTCATGATGAATAATCATGAAGAATGCACCAAGCAACATAAATTATTTATTTCACTTATAAGAAAAAAACACCCTGTGTCATTCATGCAGCACTGGTGCAGAGGCGTCGCTACAGTGGGGGCGATACCGTAAGTTGCGCCCCGTCCTAGTCCCGTTTACAAGCTGGCATGAGGCAGCCTCGCCATCGGAGCCATTCTGTGTGGAGAAGGCAGCGGGCAGGTAGGGCGAGGGGGTGGGGCCTCCTCGTGCCGGCTTGTAAACGGGACTAGGACGGGGCGCAACTTACGGTATCGCCCCCACCGTAGCGACGCCTCTGCACTGGTGACAGGGGATGAGAAGGTAGGTTGTTTTTGAAATAGAGTTGATGATGAATTGATGCTCTTTAGGAGCATTGATTGCCATAACTTAAGTTGTGGGTGATAGTGTGGAAGCACTGTTAAATGTTAGAAGAAGGTGAGCACCCAGAGGCATTTTCTTTAGAGGTGATCTGTGATTTCCTAGTAGTGCAGTTTCAGAATTCGGAGTTTAGGCTGTTTGGGAAACTTATTGCAATCCAATTGATTTTGCTGGTTCAGAGTTCCAGTAATTCAAGAGAGCCAATACAATGTGGAGACAGTGGAGTTCCCTCTAGTAAAGAAAAGGTATCCCCTGCTCGAAAGCCAGTCGTGTCCGACTCTAGGGTGTCGGACCAGCCTAGAAAACGGCCTACGGTTTCTAAGGCCAAAGAGCCAGCGCTGTCCGAAGACACTTCCGTGGTCATGTGACCGGCATGACTAACGGAACGCTGTTACCTTCCCGCCGCAGCAGTGCCTATTTATCTACTTGCAATTCCTTGCTTTCGAACTGCTAGGTTGGCAGGAGCTGGGTCAGGAGACGGGAGCCATCGAGTGCCATCACGCGGCACTCGAGTCTCGAACTGCCCTACTGACCTTCTGGTCTGCAGTTCAGCGTCTTAACCACTAAACCACCGCGGCCCCATCAGGAGTCCCCTCTACAGGCCACTAAAACCACGTGAGTAGGAGGAGAAGCCTTGGATATTACTAAGATGAGATCAGGCTCTAAGCCAGAATGGGATTCAGGGATGGCATCAGTAGTTGGCTAGGTCAAGTGCTGGCCAAGGGCCAATGCCCATCTGATCAGGCCAACCCCTGAAACCTCAGTGCTGCTGGCGGTGGCTGGCACCTAATGTGCCATCATGGAGCGCGTAGGTGGCACCATGGGAGCCTCAGTGCAGAACTTTGCCCCAGGGCTGCCAGCGACTGCCGCTATGGTACCACTGATGGGTTTGATCATTATGATGAGATGGTGTGTTGCATCTGATCTGACCTCCCTGCCTTTCTAGAATCAGGATGGATTAACCATCCAAATGGTTGTGATATGAGCCCTCTTCACATGTTCCGGTTCTCCATGTGTTGAACAAATGCACAGGGCAGGGGAAGTTGCTGCAGTGGCCGACTCTAAGCATTCCTTGGCACATTTGCATTGTGAGGCAGAACATGTGTACAGAGGGGGTATGGCCTGCTGACTGCCTACATGGACTTTATGGATTCCATAACATCTGCACCCACCGGGCTCTCGTTTGCGATCATTTCAAAGCAAAACATAAGGAAGAATACGTCAATGTTTTAATGAGACAGTTTTAATACTATTAAATCAGAACAATGTCAAAAGTGTAAAGTAAACTTGTTTCCTTGCTCATAGAGAATGAACACACCCTCCCCACGAGGAACTAAACGGCAAACTTTACAGAGAAAAGGTTGACAAATGGAACAAAACACTGAACATCATTAACAACAAAAAACGTAGCATCCTAAAAAGGCTTAGTGAAAAACAAAACCAGAGGTGAATAAACTCTTACAAATTAAACAAGAATGTCCAGTCCTTAAAAAAAAAACACGATATTATTTGTACACGATGGGTTCATTGTGTAAAATCATTTACTTGACAAGTCTCTTGAAAGAATTTGGCTGTATGAGGTGAAATAATAATGAAAAGATTTCTAGGTTGGTTGACCACAATCCAACGCAGAGTTATGGCACTTGTGGTAGAAGAATGATGCGTCATGTGTTGGAATCAGTGTGTCTGAACTATGTGCCCAGGTCTCTAGATCTGTGCACATCCATGTGTCCTCAAACGTCTTGTGGATGTGCACCCTGATCCAGTTAGGGGCCATATGCATGTAGGAGCAGACCTCTGTGCTGGGAATCTTGCACAGTAATGGACACTGCATGTATAGTTTTTCTTTTCAGCAGTCTAGGAGCTGGAGCTGTGCATGCATCACTCTGTAAAATAAGCTACAATTGCAATAATCAACTGTTCTGAGGGTGATTTACAGCGCAATCCGACCCAACGTTTTTGCCATTGTAACCAGCGACCCAGCGAGAACAGGAGGCCCCAGAACGGAAAAGGGATTCAAATCCCTTCCAAAAGAGGAATTCAAAGGGGATTTGAATCCCTTTCCTGTTCTGGGGCCTCTCGATCTCGCTGGGCCGCTGGTTACAACGGCAAAAAAGTTGGGTCGGATTGCGCTGTTGGTCCCTCCTCAGCTCCTCTTTTCCACCAAACAGCTGTCCAGGCCTGACTACAGCTTATCTGATTGGTTAATGTGTACTGAGCCCCCAGGTAATTTGCATGCCTTTTGGATCAGGCCATGGTCTTCTCCATTCATTTCAAAAGAATGAACTAATCTGTGCATGCATAGGAATAGGCATGCAGTTTGGCTTCCTCCGTGAAAATGAACTAGGAAGCCGTTCTGGTGGGGATGTATGCATCATGCAATAGATTTTCTACACCTGAAATATCACTAGATCAGGCTATTTGGGGAACAAAAACCCACCCAAAACCCACACCCACATTTCTTTGTAACAAAACGTATTTATTACAGCAATAAACCTGGGAGAAAGAAGGGAAAAGGAGGCACAATGTGTTGCAATGTGTCTGGCTTTCAGAGCCGTGTCTGTTGATGACATACAGCAGTGAGGGCTATTAAAGTTGCCATTAGATTAGCTTGTGGCCAGTAAAAAGCTTACCACTAGTGGCTGCCTCCAATGGCACAGAAGTTTCCAGCGCACTCATCTCGGTAGCTTTTTTTGTTCAAGAGTTTGTAGCAGCTAACTGTACAAAAGATTCCAAAGTTGAAACATCCACGGTTAATGTGGCACCATCGTTGTCATTCCGTGTTACAGGGTGCTGGGACGGGAAGGATGGCAGACGGTTGAAGATTAATAATGCCACTTCAAATAGACAGGGAAACAGCTTTGATGCGCTGTCTACTTTTAAATGATGCAGCGTTGCTTGAAATGGATCCTTCACAGCCATGTAAATCACGACAATGTCTAAGAAATAACACTCTCCATGCTGGGCTTCTGGGGTCCCCCCCCCCCGGCTTTCCTGTTCTTGAAGTTTCAAGGCCAGCAAAACACTCCTTAAGTTCAGATATCACTATTGTGTGGTACAGTCTAAACTAGACGTTTATAATTTTCACCAAGGTGGTAAACCTCTGTTTAGACCAGGGGTGGCCAACCTTCCACCATTAGGGCTACTGTTTTCTTAAGAGTTGTGTAGAAGACAGAATCTTGGCAGCTGCAAGTGCTGATGGTGCTGCTAAAGCAGCTGCACCTGCTGAAATGCCCTCACATATCCAACCATTTAAAGGGCCAGCATTCATGTTGAAAGGTTGGCCACCACTGGTTTAGACTGTAGCATGGATGTCACACTGTCAGTGGAGGCTCACAAGATGCTCCTTAATGCAGAAATACTCCTCTTTACAAAAAATTCTCTGTGAATAGAAATCTATGAACATAGGAATCAGCCTTATCTGAGTCACAGCGCAATCCTAACCAACTTTCCAGCGCCGGTGTAACTGTGCCAATAGGGCGCACACTGCATTTTGCAATGCAGGGGCAGTCATGGAGACCAAGGCCTCGGGGCTGCATTGCAGCTGCACTGGCGCTGGAAAGTTGGTTAGGATTGCATTGTCAGACCCTTAGCCCATCTAGGGCAGCAGTGTCCACATTGTCTAGCAGCGACTTTCCAGGGCTTCAGAAAGAGAAGAGTCTTGCCCAAATCTGCCAAGAGATGCCAGACATCGAAGCTGGGACCGTCTATATCTGCAAAGCAGTGAGCTATTACAGTGCAGGCATTTCCTGTCAGAAATGTGGGGAAGTTTGGAGTACAAAACAGGCCTACCCAGTCCTCTTGAGTGATCATGAGTGATCATGACCCACCCCACCCCCTTCTGCCAACTGGACAGGTAGGAGGACGAGAGACCCTGCTGACGAACTGGCTGGCAGCGAGAGGAGACATCCAGTACAGTTCGCATCCAGCCAGACAAGCATGGAACACTTTCTATTTAAACTTTCTATTTAAAAGAAGCACACACATACACACACTGTGGGAACACCCTCCCACTCACTCCGTTAGAGAGAGAGAGAGAGAGAGAGAGAGAGAGAGAGAGAGAGAGAGAGAGAGAGTTAAAGATGACATTTTTTTCACCATCTGATTATAATAATAAAATTTATATTATACGACAGAGTTTCCCGGTAAAAATGTTTGTTTTGAACTCTAAAATCTGGACACGTTGTGAAAATCTAAGAATGTACCTACATTTTTTCATGTTTAAAATTGTTTTAATACTTTTTATAATTTTGGGGACTGATTAATTAGCTAATTAATTAGTGATTAATTAGCAGGGGTACTCGAGAAAAATTGACCATGCCAGGGGATACACTTGGCCACAAAGGTTGAGAAACCCTGAGTGTAGAGAACATATATCAGAATCTGGTGCAATACATCCTCAACAAATAATTTGATGTGGAAAGGGTTTCCTGAAAGTGGAAAGTATGGAAATGGAATGACTCCCCTAAAACAAAAAATATATTTAGTGGTGAATAACATCACATTAAATTCTCTTTGTGTTTCTGCACAGATGATAAGGTATCACAACATTTAGGGATCCCTAATGAAGTAGGTCTTTGCCCAAACCACACAATTCAATATTTATGCAAGATGCCAGTTAATTAAATGTGAATCAGGAGTAGTAAAGTGCAGTTGGAATAGATTGGCTCCTTTGATTAGGAAAATGTGAAGGGGAAGAAAAGGGGCTAATCATAGAATGAAAGAAAGAAGAAGAGACACAATAATGGCCTTTGAAATTGAGGTTGGGAGAAAGGGTCTCCAGAGGTATGAAGACACCCAAATCATCTATTCCCCCCCCCCCCAAGCCTCAAAAAATAGCTAGCCTGAGTTCTGTAGGCCTGACAAACTGGTGCAAACTGTGAAAACAATTGTCATAACAAAGTAGAAACAAAGCCACATTCTGCCTCGTTGAAATGACTGTGTCCACAGAATCCTAAAAAAGGCAAGTTAGTAAACTCAGCCATAAAGCTCTGCCCTTGATTTAGGGTTATTATTTTGCTGGTGTCTAGTTCTGACCTGTGCAACCGGGTGGAGAAGAGGTTTAACAAAAATGTGTGTTCCTACACCATGGGTGATATTGTACATAATAGTGAGACAATAAAGAGTTCTTCCATCAGTGTGTTTGGTGTTATGGTCTCTAACACAGGACCCAGTCCTATCCTCTGCTAACCCATAGCATGCAGTACTGCTGATGGAGTGCACACTGCAGGTGGGCCCCCATATCCACTGATTCGCTATCCACGGTTTCAGTTATCCACAGATTGTGGGGACCCCCTCCCAGGTTTTTACTTTTTTCCCAGTAACCTTCGTTTCTCGGGAGGCCCTCAGGAAAACATGGAGGGGGTGTTCGCTCCTATCCAGGGTTTCAAGTATCCACGGAGGGGCCTGGAACATATCCCCAGCGGATATGGGGGGAGTACTGTACATGCTATGGGGGGGGGGGGGGCGCGGAGGACCAGATGGCCCTGGAGAGGTAAGTAAAACTTTTTCTTATTTACATCCCAATAGGCCTCCTGGCCTCTAATGGGTCTCTTCAGACCTATGCCAGCTATTTTGCTGGCACAGGTCCGAGAGACTCGGGTGGTGGTTCAGGGCAAGGAAATGGATATAGGATCTTGGCATGTGCTGCTGCCACCGAGATCCTCCCCCTCCCGTTCCTGAACCGCCCCCTGCCCAGCCCACTCCCTGCCCCAAACTGCCCCATGATCCTCCCCTGAACTGCCCCTGCTGCCAACCTGTTCTGCCGGGGTGTCTGGGAGCTGCTGTTGCACAAAGTGGGGCCTCTGGCTGTTTGCACTGGTGGCCCTGAAGCTCACAACAGTAGCGTGGCTTTCACATAGCTGGTCTGTGGTTTACGGTGGTGGACCACGAGATCCACCACTATAAGCCCTGGATAGGATTGGGCTATCAATGTGTGATATTTGTGACTGAATTCAGATGAGGTTACCGTTAAAAAAGGTAAAGGTATCCCCTGACAATTAAGTCCAGTCGTGTCCGACTCTAGGGTGTGGTGCTCATCTCCATTTCAAAGCCGAAGAGCCAGCGTTGTCCGAAGATGCCTCCGTGGTCATGTGGCCGGCATGACTCTCCTTGCCGCAGCGCGTAGCATGCGGCTGGAACATGGAGCGCTGTTTACCTTCCCGCAAGCGGTACCTATTTATCTACTCGCATTAACATGCTTTGGAACTGCTAGGTTGGCAGGAGCTGGCCAAGCAACGAGAGCTCACCCTGTCGCGGGATTCGAACTGCCGACCTTTCGATCGACAGCTTATGGTTCAGCGGTTTAACCCGCTGCGCCACCCGCTACACAGTCACTTTAGGTTCAAGGTCCATACTGACCTTGTCTTTGAGAAGGCACTGAATGTTCAGCATCCCTCTAGCCTCAGGAGAGCTCTTTGTAACAATTCTTGCTTGGGGAAGTAGTTGTGTGTGAATCCAACAGGAGGGTCTCACTATCTGGGTTCTTAGGGTGATAATACACTTTGCATGATGTCATTTTTGTGAAACAAAATGTTTCTTTTTATGTGCAGTACTGACCAGTGTGCAACAGGATACATCATGGTTTCAACGGACACCATTCTTAGATGAGTGTTGCGGTGACCTGGATCAGTAACTCCAAACTCTTGCACTGTTCATCATTCTTTTGTTAAAGAACATGTTTGGGCAGTGTATCAAAATGATGTGCTGAGTGAGCCACTACCCACAATTCTGCTATTTGTCAAATAAAGGAACTCCTTTTCAGGAAGAGCTACACATTCCAAAATGATTCTTGTCATTTTCTGATTGAGGGTTTTATTAGGCTCCTGGAATATGAAACATAGAAAGAAATAGCGTAGAGCAGTGTTTCTCAAACTGTGGGTTGGGACCCATTTGGTGGGTTGCGACCTGATTTCTGGTGGGTCCCAGGTGATGGAAAGATCAGATAAGTAATTGCCACAAGCCCTGAGGCTATTCAAAAATCAGATAGCTGCTAATCGACCCTTCAAAGAGCTGAGCTCCTGCAGTTTGCAAGATACTGTAGCTGCTAATTACCCTGCAAACAGCTGAGCTCCTGCAATTTGCAAGCTTGTGTAAATATAGGGAGCTAAATGTTTGAGCGTCTCATAAAACTAGGTAGGTCCCGATAGAGTGTCATTTTAAAAAGTGGGTCCCGATGTTAAAAAGTTTGAGAACCACTGGTGTAGAGTGATGAGATATGCTCCCTAAGAATGACGAAAAACCATCCTTGCTATGTAGACTGACGCTCATGTTCTAGGTTTCAGCTGCTACATCAGAAGCTTGTCTTGCAGCAGCTTCTGAAATGGCCCCAAGTGAGGTAGGACTTGTCCAGCTCCACTGCTTTTACAAATACTTCCCTTCAACAGTGTCTTGGTGACACAATGTTGGGGCGTGAGAAACTGGGTTGTACCCACTTCCCTCCAGATGTCATCTTGCTTTCTTGTCTAGTGCAACAGGCAGACAACGTGGCTGCAGAGGTATGCTGCTGGGCCTCACCATGATTGCAGCCCATGTTTGGAGATGCCATGCTGGTCAGTAAGCTAATTTGAGGGGGGGGCATATTCTCTTTCAGGCTAATAAGAAATGTAAGGGGGATGGCTGGACAACTGCACACTGACTGTCCTGGTTGCTGGAGGTAGGAGTCCACTGTCTAGGTCTTTCGCCTCTAAAATGTGGCTTGGCAACAAGAACATCTGCCAGTGCCAATGTGGCACACTCCATAGCCTGCACATGAGGGTGGACAGGGGCCTGGGCCACTGGATGCCTACTTTAGAGGCATGTGCCTTACCTTGTTATGCTGTGGCCTGGGAAGGACCATAGCGCATTGGTCAGAGCACATGCATTGAATGTGGAAGACCCCAGGTTCCAGCTCCAGCATCTCAGGTTTTGAAAGATATTTGCCTGGTGACTTGGTGGGCCCTCCCCAGTACTGTCGCTAGTACTGGGCAAGATGGGCCTATTGTACTATTGTGAGGCATCTGGTGGGCCACTGTGAGACACAGGAAGCTGGACTAGATGGGCCTTTGGCCTGATCCAGCAAGGCTCTTCATATGTCCTTATGTTCTTATTGTCTGACTCAGTATAAGTCAGCTTCATGTGTGGTTCAGCTGCTTGTGTGTCCATATGATCGTGGTAGAAGGAGACAGGACACAGCTCCCGAGAACTGGACATGGTTGCTAGCATCCCATACGCCTAATACCCACTGATATACCTGTTGAATGCTACTCTATTGTCCACTGCAACATTCCACGCAATTAGAGCTACCGTGCAGAAAGTTTTAAAGTTGTTACCATGTGGTAGATGCTCATATATATCTACCCACCTTCTATTTACTATAGTAATTTACAATATTTGTATCCACCTTCTTTCAAGGAGCTCAGGGTGACATACACAGGGTTTCCTTCTGTTTTATTCTTGCAACAACCCTGTGAGATGAGCTGAGAAAAAAGGTCACCCCGTGATCTTCATGGTTGAGCAAGAATTTCAACCCAAGTCTATCCGCTAGACTACAGTATCTACTAACTAGACTGTTGTCTATTATCTGTAGGATCCCAATCCACAAAAATTGGGAAATGGTTACCTACCTCACAGCATGAGAATAAAATTAGGACTGACTGGGCAGTTATTTTCTAGACATTCAAAGTTGATATGAAGCTGTCTTATGGTCCACCGAGCCATGTATTACCGGTATCTATTCTGACAGGAAGCAGCAGCCTTGCTACCTGAGATTGTGACTTTGTCAGCAGAAACTGCTGATTCAAGAATCCTTTACACCCCTGCTTTTCTGCAAATAATGTCAGTTGCAGGTATTTACTGTATGTTGAAATGAACTCTTAGAGCACACAGATCTGACCGAGGGTGCAATCCTGTGTAACATTTGCACCGATGTAACAGTAGATCCCCCGGTGTAAAGAGCACTTATGCCAGTGTAACTTGCCGTACGCCGACGGACGCAGGACGGACACCAGCTTAAAGGCCGAAACACACCGGGCGCGTCCCGCATGCGTTGCGCACGTTGCGGCTGGCTGCCGCAGCATTCTTGCAATGGGACTTGCCTCTGGCTGGAACGCCAACGGCCGCCAGGAGCCACCGGGAGGAACGTTCACACTGACGCCTCCCTTTGCCAATTCCCAGGTTTTGTCGCATTTGTCGTGCCATACCCGATGCGAGCGTGACGCATGTGGCACACGCTCGGTGTGTTTCGGCCTTAACCCCCCCCTCGAACACCTGACATGCGCAGTTCAGACGTGGAACAGACACCAGCGCAACTCCGTTGGCACAGGGGGGATTCTGGGGACATTCAGATGCCCCCAGAACGTCCCCTGCACCGGTGGAGTTGTGCCGGCATCCGTTCTGCATCTGAATTACGCATGTCAGGTGTCTGAGGGAGGTTAAGCTGGTGTCCGTCCTGCATCTGTCGGCGTATGGCAAGTTACACTGGCATAAGTGCTCTTACACCAGGGGATCTACTGTTACACCGGTGTAAGAGTTACACAGGATTGGGCTGCCAGTGTGTTTGAGGCACCAGTGATTCAACTGTTATATTACAGGATACAATGAGGCATGAGTCCATCATTAAGTGCTTTTTGGCAGCTTCTGAACATTGTTGGAACATATGAATTGCGCTTAGGAGTTTTGCCAGCACATGAAACTGCAGGATCAGTCTTTGCCTCTGAGATCCTTGCACACACAGAGAAACGTGAATAGTCAATACTCAGAAGACACACACAAGCAGGTCAAGTGCTACTGACTCAGGACGGAACCCATACATCATATGAGTGAGTCCCTAAACAATGCAATTAAAAATAGCACTTGTGCTGGAGGTTAGCACAAGTCCTTTGCAGTTACAAAATATTTACAAAGCAAGATATTTTTTAAATAAAATCCCTCCACCCCTCCAACATAGCTAATACAATAGCCAAGGAGCTGAATAGGGGCCAATGAGGCATTACACAATTTGACATTATTACTTAATTCCATTTCCTTGCATGCTTGGGAGACCTTGAGGTACTCTCTGTATTTAGTACGATAGCAGGTATCATCTCTGCTAGTGGAATAGTGATTACCAACAAGCTTATTTCCCTCTCCCCCTATTTCTTGCAAGAAAGAGTTCTGCCAAATGAAAACATTTTTACAATATACGGTACAAGATTCATAAATATGTACAAAATCCTTTCTTTCTGTATATGGTAGAGAGAAAAGTTTCATTAAAATTCTTCCCTTCATGCACTAATTGTAAAAAAGAAATAGAAGCAGGCAAAAGAAAGTTCTCTCTTTGCAAATTGAAATATGTCCTTAAACTATGGAAGAAAGTGGGGAAGTGGGAGAGATGCATTTCTGCCAAAAGAATGAGTGTTGTCTAGAACAGGGGTTCTCAACCTGTGGTCCGCATACCCCTAGGGGTACGTGGACCACATGCTGGGGGTACGGCAAGCCCTGCCCCTTATCTGGCCCATCAGCAGCTAATTAAGTCATCATTATTTGTGACTAGCAGGATTCCCATCATTATGACATATGAAACTGCCTTCTACTAAACCAGACTGTTATTCCATTAAGGCCAATATTGTCTGCAACAACTGGTAGCTGAAATTTCCAGGATTTCAGACAGGCGTTCCAACCATTGAGAATTAAGCCTATGTTTATCTGTATAGCTTCAGCCCCTCATCTGCATAGCTCCATCCCAGAGTCTATTCCTTGCTCATGTTCAACTATGACAAAATGTTGGGAACCAGCTTTTATATAGACACGTCACCAAAGCACATTCAAACCTTTGGTTTGGGGGCAAGACTAAGGTCTTTGTTGAATAGTCGACTCATCTGTTCTTGGCTACACAATACAATGGTATACAATCTTTCCCCCTTCATGTGTAGTAATGTGGGTGTGCCCCATAGCCATTTGTTTGTTTTACAAAAAAATTATATGCTGCCTTTCTACCATAAATGGCAGTCAAATTATCTTAACAAAATTTAATAAAAACACAAAAACAGATAAAGAACATGCCATTATACAAAACTCATACAAATAAAAGCAGCAATTAAATAATTCAGCACCCATTAAACCATATCCAGAAACCAAACTGGGCAGACAAACATAGTGAGACCAAATTGTGATTTTGATGGAATCTGCCCATCTTCTGCTAGACGATCCCCACGTGCAACATGCTGTCACAATGTTGTGTGTATTGGAATGCCTTGGTCATTCTTGGTGAGCAGCGGCCCTCTGGCTGCATCTGGTAGCCCTCTGTTCCCCAGATCACCCTTGCAGGGCCCATGAGAGGGGGGTAAAGGGGGTAAACTGTACCCGGGGCCCGGGTCAAAAGTAGGGCCTGGGAAACAAAGGAGGGCCCCCAGAAATTTCCTCAGATCTCAGCTGGCCTCATGGAGAATGAAAGATGGAGGATGGGCCAACCAGGACGCCAGGTCTACTGCACAGGTAGACCTGGGCGCCACATCGGGACGCCTAGTAGACCTGGGCTCTGGAGACTTTTCTGGCCGTTGCTGCCCTCCCCCTGCCCCATTTTGCCCCCTCCCCCTTTGAGAAGGGGCCCCAAAGTAACTTTGGACCCCTTGATAAAATTCCTCTCACAGGCCCTGTACCCTTGCACATAGAACCACTCACACTTATTGCTGGGAGTGGTTGGACACGCTGACAGTACTTGGCATAGCTGCAGCTCACCCATGCAAGGGGGCCATGCTGGCTGAAAACTTGAAGGTTCTGTCAAATTCCTATGGGACAGCCCTCTGCATGTTATTTGTGCAGGGAGAAGAACTGTGCTGTGCCCACAGATGACAAGAACATGTTGTCTAACCCTTTAAGCTGTAAGATTCTGAAATAAGGAGCCCACCCTCTGAATGAAGAGAGAAGGCTGCCTTGTCTTGCAATCCTGCCTACACATGAGAAAAAAGGCTGATTCCCATATTTTTTTTTCAACCCCCAGGAGCTAGTGCAGCTGCAGTTCCTGACTTAGAGCTCCATATGTGCTCTAATGTACTGATGGAGCGGCTGCTTGAGAAAGCTTCCCCATTCAGTTAACTAGGCTGTTCCATATGGGTGAAGCTGCTCCAGGTGTGGTCTTTAGCACAAGTAGAGTTCACATGGAAGTGAATGAGGACTCCTTATAGATGGGGGAGCTTCATGTGTGAATTGGATCTCCCAAACCTACAAGGAATCGTTTTAGAGGCAGATGTTACCATTTCCTATGGGGTATAATAGGGACTGCTGTTAGTTCACAGAATTATTACTGGCATGATCTGTACATGTTGACAAAGAAACACACACATTACGCATTATCCATGAGGAATAAATGCAGCGACTTTACAAAGATATGTGACTTAAGAGGAAATAAAATATTTGAAAGAACACCACATTCTTTTCCAAAAGCAGAAGCTTTTTTTAAATCCCTGAAGTGGCATTTTTTTCTGTAATATTTTTATATAAATGTTAAACTTCAATTCTCTTTGCTTTCTCCTGACATATTAAAATAGTAATATTTTAAATGCTGGTATCAAATCTTTAAACCCTTTGCAACCGAGATACTAATTTCCTTACAGATGCATAAAAGTCTTGACACAGTTTTAGCATAACCTTCCTGAGTTTGTGTTTCAAATCATACTAAAAACATATACCTCTGTCAAAGACCAATACAATAGCTTTTCTTTGCCATAGCAGAAAGAACTGCCTTTTGCATTTACAGTTTCTCCACAATGAAAGGTGAAGGGAAGGGTTTTTATAACTCTTACAGTGCAATCTTATGCATGTCTACTTAGAAGTACAGTAAGTCCTACTGAGTTCAGTGGGATTTATTCCCATGTACGTGTGTATAGGATTGACGTCTTACTAAGTAATGAGAGAGGCCCAAAGTTCTAATTTTACTTTTTTTTTTTACAGGGACACTTTGGTATATTTTACATGAAAAATAAAATATTTCAAATAAAAAGGGAGAGTTGACCACGGGTGGGCACGATTCAGCCATAGTTAAAGCCTCATATAGGAAGTTAGATAAGTCTTGATTTATCACTTCTGTATATATTTCCCTATCTCCAAGAAGCTCAGGATACCCTATGATTTTCTTCTGATGTGGCTAATAGCAGCATCACGGGGTGATTTAAGTCGGAATCTGAAGGGGGGAGAGAAAGAGACTAGACCCTCCCTGACTTTGTGGCTCCAATCCAAACCACTTTCAGCTACCTTTTGAAAAAGAAAAGACACCAGGGGGCCCAGTCAGGGAACATCATATCTAGTGTGAACTTGTGACACTGAACCTCATTGCTGAAGAGGAATTTTAAGCCAATCTTTCCAGCATAAGTCCAATACTGTATCTACTGCATCACACTGGTTCACAAGGAAAGTCAAATGAGTATCTTCCTGATATTGTTCTCTAACCTAGTCCACAAGTCAGGATAAACCTTCCTTCATGCCACTTAGTGAATGCTTCTTCGTAAATTAGGAAACTTGCATTCTTTGCCCAAAGTAAGCTGACCTAGGAGATTACAATCATGCCTTCTTAGTCCTAGAGCATGAGGCATGGAGCACATTTACACCACACTTATTTTGGGAATCAATTGCACACATGCTGTTCATGTGATCCTCCTGCTCCTATGTTGCTCTCCTGCCCATCCAGATGGGGATGATGAGTGAACGTTCACATTGAACTGTACAGCCAGCTTTTCACTACCAATTCAACACAGACAGAATTCTTAACTACTTCAGGACTGATGCTTATAAAGGTGGAAAATTCTCTGCTACCAACACAAACAGCCATTTCTTTGGATTTGGCCATTGTAGGCATCCATACAGTGGCTCTGGTTTGTGGCCTACATTCTGGTGGACCAGGATCCTCAAATCTGATTGGAGGAAAAGAATCTCACTCAGATTTTTTTTTTTTTTTTGTAAACCAGATATGAAGCAAATCTTGTTGCCCACCTCACTTCAGAGTGGTTATCTAAGGGAGAATCGAGCATGACAAAACTCTCACGATTTTGCTTCAACAGGATCTGCAGTGGCAGCTTATCAGGGTCAAGGTAGTGATCTTAGTTGGGTCAGAAGACAAGGTTCCCCATAACACCAATGTGGATGATTGTCCAAAGTTGGCATGTAACTACACATGTCAAAATTGTCCGGGAGCCAATTGTGTCAGCCCTGTGCCCCTTTTGAATTCCTTAGCTTGTCTAGACAGGGCCAGAGTTCAACTGAAGGAAGTTTCATTTATCTCCACCCGAGAATAATGTTGTTGTAAGCTATCATCCACACCTCTTCCTCAAAAGTCAATGCAATTGTATGACTTCCTGAGAGTCATCATTTTGTATAAACATGAAGGACATAATGGTTGGTTCCATGTGTACTTCCACTGTTCAACGTTAGCTTTCAACATGTTGGTTTGTTTACCCTCTTCTTCTTGTAAATCCTAAAGCCACGTTCATATTGGTTCCCAGTTATTACCATGTAAACGGGATCGATGTGCTGTGTCAAGAAGACAGCGATTCCAGCCATCACAGCATGTTGTTTGAATGGAAAGCACACACAAAAAGATAAGCAGGAGTGAGGTTACAACCTTAAAATGACATTATTTGAGTTCACAAAATGGCACCCTTTTACATTCACTGGCATATATTATTTACAAAGTCTCTGTCTTGATTTGGTCATTATTATTTAAAGCAGGGGAGGGCTTGCTTTTCTGACCCTCAGTCCCCCCTTTGGAAGTGTCCTGAAAAAAAAGCCTCGGCATCCACAGTGACATTAGGATTCGCTTATATTCCTTCCGAAAATTTTGGTTCAGAAGTCCATATATTATTGCGTTAAGGCAACTGTTGAAGTAAGCCATGAAGTAGCTAACAACAAACAGCCACTCGGGAACGTTGGGTGCGACCTCCGAAGGGTTAATGGCCACAGCCAGCCCAATGAAGTTCAGGGGTGCCCAGCAAAAGGCAAATATCACAAAGACGACAAACATGGTGAGGAAGTTTCTGAAGTCGCTGGGCTTCAGTCTAGGCTTGACTTCGGATTTGACTCTTCTCCTCACTTGGATCACAAGGATCCAGATCCGAAGGTAGCAGAAACTCACAATGGTGATGGGGACAATGAAATGGATGACAACCACAGCAATGGTGTAGTAGGAGCTCGTTGTCTGGGTAAACGTGCACGAATAGATGCGCGGGTCGTACTTGAGCGAGCCAAGGAAAAAATTTGGCACCGTTGCGACCACTGTCAGCACCCAGATCAGGCAGACGTACAGCATTGTGTTCCAACAGCTATACACCTTGTCATACGCAAAGCTGTGGCATATGTAGCAGTATCTGTTTATTGCTATGGCGGTGATGTTGAAGATGGAGCCGATGACGCTTAGCCCCATCACAAAGCCGCTTACTTTACAGTGCGTGTCCCCCAAAGTCCAGCCATTGTGAAAAATGGCGATGATTACTAAGGGAAATGGGTACAAGGCCACCACTAAGTCTGCCAATGCGAGGCTAACCACAAACGCATTACCTGGAGAGAAAGAAAACAGAGAGACAACAAATCAATCATTGACGTCAATTTCACTGAAAACTAACAAACACCTTCACATATCAATCAGTAAGGAGATGCGCAGTGCCAGAACTGTGTGTGCCCTATGATAAAAAAAACAAATCAAAATTTTGCACTGAAAAACGTGAAGTTCTTTGTGACCTCTACAAAAAATGTTTATTTATTTGGAAGCATTTATGTGCTGCTGCTTCTGTGCTTGAGGCAGCTCCCAAAAGGGCTGGCTTATTTATTTATTTTAAAAGATTTATACCCCATCTTTCTGTTGTAATTCAAGGCAGTTCACAACATAAAAACACACTAAAACAGGAACACACACACACAACACACACACACACACAGAAAGAAACCACAGCAACTCATACAGACTATCAGCTACTGATGGAGCTGATGGTTGGTGGGAATGAGAGACAGGGTCTTTTCGGTGGTGGTGCCCAGGGAAATGTGTTTGGCCTCCTCATTGCATTCTTTTCAGCCAGCACATGAATTTTGCTTCACAGGCCATTTATTTTTTACATTTCATAGGCATGATTGTACTGCTTTTGATCTGTGCTCTTTTTACTGAATTTGCTGTTGTTGTGTAGTATGTTGTTGCATGTATGCTGTTGCATAGTTTTACATGACATGCACTGTCAACTGCCTTCAGTCTGCAGGGAAAAGTGGGGACATATTTTTTATTAGACATGAACATCGCAAGGGCGATCTGCCTCGCGGGATCGATCGCAAAGGCAGACCTCTAACTGTAACTCCAACTCTGTTTAAAAGAGCAGTGCTAACAAATAATGGAACTGTGATGATGAATCATTGGCCTTTTCAGACTAGCTACACAATAACTGACCGACAGTACTTTATTTCCTTTGAGTGATGTGCCTGTTTTCAAATGCAGCTGCTCCGCCTCTGTAGCAATTTAAGAGAGGGGAAAAAATCCCACCTCCACCATCTCCAGTCTAAATGCTGCCAACAATGTAGAAGAACCAAAACTATTATGAATACAATTAAAAAGCACCGAAAGTTATTGCATGCCTAGAAGTCTCCAGATTTCTTGAAATGCAATTTTTTTTCCAGGCAAAGCAATTGAAACTCTTTGTCTATCTTTAAATGGTGCTCCTTTCATCACTTCGCTCTATACATACACAGCATTTCGTTTTTTAAAACAGCAGGGTTCCAGAATTGATATTTGAAAAGGGAGCGCATTTCTTGCAGAAACATCTCATTCATTGACTTTGTGGGAAGAATACCAAATAAAATCTTTTGTGGCTTTCCAGATTTACTTCTCGGAAGAAAGTTCCTCCTGTTCCTGATGTTTGGAAAGAACCCAAAAGAGTTTCGCGGGACCTCTCTGTTTTACTAAAATGGATATAAAGTCCATAATGTATAAGGAGGGGCAGGAATCACACTACAGACAAGGTTTTACGAGACTCCCTGCATTGGGCTGCTTCTGAAGACAGTTCAGAAACTGCAAGCGGTCCAGTCTCCAGCAGAAAAGATTTTGGGTTTAACACACAGAGCACATCATTTATTTTTCACATTTTTATACCGGCTTTCCTCCAAGGAGCTCAGGGTGGTGTACATGGTTCCTTCCCTCCTTTTGTCCTCACAACAACCCTGTGAGGTAGGTGAGGCTGAGATATAGTGATTGGCCCAAGGTCACCCAGGAAGCTTCATGGCTGAGCGGGAATTTGAACCTGGATCTTCCAAGACTAAGTCAAACTCCCAAACCACTACACCAGTGTTTCCCAAACTTTTTCGACCTGTGGCTCCCTTAACCATTGGCGACTATTGGCCGCGGATTCCCATTACACACTGGCGTCATTGGAGTGTGGCGGGGGGGCGGGCCGCCAGGGGGTGACGCGCGCCATGGGGTGATGCGCGCACCCCCGCGCGCGTCACCTCTGTGACGTGCGACACCCTCCGGACGCTCCGAGGCTGGCTGGGGAGCCGGCCTCGGAGCGTCTGACCCTGTCGGCGCTCCAGGGCATGCAGCGCGTTCATCCAGGTATTTTTTTAATTTCCGCGCATGCGCAGAGACCGTTTTGAGGGCATTCTGCCCTCAAAACGGTCTGTGCATGCGCAAAAATTTGAAAAATACCCGGATGAACGCGCTGTATGGCTGCGCCGACGGGGTCGGACGCTCCGAGGCCGGCTCCCGGGCCGGCCTCGGAGCGTCCGGAGGGTGACGCAGGGGGGGGAGCCGGGTGACCCCCCGTGCCACGATGTCAGAGTGTCACTAGGGTGACGCGCGCCCCCTGCCCCAGGGTGATGCGCGTCCTAGTGACGCTACTGCCATTACATGATGTTGATGCCTGCCAACTGGCATTGCGCTGTTTTCCAAGAGGATTCCATGGCACTCTGCGGCTCCCCTGGCTAGTTTCCACGGCTCCCAGTTTGGGAACCACTGCATTACACCATCCTGGCTCTCAATGGGATCTCATTATGCCCATTTTGTACCAACGAACCTGGTTGCCTATGCATTTTTTAGCACGACTTAAAGTGCTTTCAGGCCCTCAATGGCCTGCGACCAGATTAGCCAAAGGACCACCATGACCCGTTAAGAACAAGTTTCTGATCTTGTTCTCAAGACCTGCACTGGTGGCTGTACGATTGAAAGGTAGATCCTTTCTGGTGGTGGCTCCACAATTCTAGCATTCTTCTCAACCCTATCCAGGCTATGTTTTTAAAGAATCATGTCCCCATGCTAGAAATAATGTACTCGGCATTACTATTCTGGTGGCTCTGGGGTCACATTCACTTTTTTTCCCTATTCAGGTTCACATCCCAGTAAATCAAGTCTTAATTAGTATATTCCCTCTTACTTCATAGTTTTGTAAAAGCATATGCAATATTATGTGTTGAAATAATAAAGTATAGATTATGCAAAGCCAGTCTCAGTGGGAAAGACACAAGTCTTATCACCAGCTGATGCAGAACAAATATATGAAGAAAATGAATTGCTGCGAGAAACAGCTTCTGACCAGCCAAATACATTAACAACATCCATTTGCATTAATGTAGAAAAGAATTACGACTACAAGCTGTCAGCCCATTAAAACTCAGAGATGCAAATATCGAGAGGCTAAACTCTATACTTGTGTATTATAGGAAAACAGAACACAACCAACGCTGGTTGATGCACACGGTTCAGCGCAATTATTACTTTAAGAGAGCAATCCTGACTAAAGATCCGCGGGCGGCCTTAGGGCTGCCTGCTGGATCCTATCCCTGTTCCAGGCCTATCGTGATCGGCCCAGAGGTCTCTTCAGGGGAAGGGGATGTTCGTCCCCTTCCCCCGGTGTAGCGCGGGGAGGCCCCAATGGGCCTCCTTGGATTTCCGCCAGCTATTGAGCTGGCATAAGTCTGAGGAGGCTGTGTAATGGCCGTGCCGGCCTGGGAAAGGGGCCCCTCCTGGAATGGGGCCCCTCCTGTCCCGGGCCGGCTTGGCCAACGGCCGCCTTCCCTCACAGCCCAGACCGCCCCCATCAGTGCACCCCTTAACAACATAAGAAAATAAGAAGAGCCCTGCTTGATCAGGCCAAAGGCCTATCTAGTCCAGCTTTCTGTATCACACAGTGGCCCCACCAGGTGCCTCAGGGAGCACAAGACAACAAGGTAACCTGTTTCCCGTTGTCACTCCCTTGCACCTGGCACAGAGAAAACCCACTTCTAAAGCCAGGAGGTTGCTTATGGCTTGTAACCTGTGATGGTCTTTTCCTCCATGAATCTGTCCAAACCCCTTTTAAAGGCATCTAGGCCAGGTGCCATCACCACATCCTGTGGCAAGAAGTTCCACAGATGAATTACACGCTGGGTAAAGAAATATTTTCTTTTATCCATTCTAACTCTCCCTCCACTCAATTTTAGTCATGTCAATTTAGTCAAGCTCTTGGTTGATCTGAGCACTAAAGGCAGCGTCCAAAAGTAGGCAATGTGTGTCCTACTCTCACTGTCCTCCTATAAGGTGATGGTTCCCAAACATTCCAGGTGTCTCAGCGTCCAGAATCTTGAAAGCAGAATGCAAAGATACACAAATGCACTCGCTCTACTCAAGGAACCGAGATTTCATGGTACAGAATTAACCATTCTGGTGTCATGGACTCCACATTGACTTGGTAATTACCAGATTCACTGGTTTCTTCCATACCATTTTCCATGTTTGCAAATTCTCCTGACTTATTGCAGCAAGAAGGACATCCGCATTCCTCCGTTATTAAAATTCTAGAAGTCCCTGAAGATAGTGCTGCTCAGTTACTATCTCTGGAGAGGATCTTACTCGGCATTAATAATAATGACTCTTTGTTGCCACCTTGTGTCTCAGTTAAAATGGACACCACAAACCATACTGAATCATAGGTTTTTTTTTAAAAAAAAAAATATTACAAGGTGTTTTTTAAAATGGGAAAATGAACAATTGTAACCTTGAAAAGTGCCAATGCATTTTTTCCAAGCAATCTCAGGCATTTCTACATTTCCAGAAAAGCCATCTCTTCTCTTATGCTTATTATTATTGCAAATATTTATATACCGCTTTTCAACAAAAAAGAAATCCCCAAAGCGGTTTACAAAGCAAAAATAAATGTGCTGTTCATCCGTGTTTTGAGACCAGGAGTACAAAGCCAGTCCACAAACCCACCTGCCCTGCAATGAAAATCACATTTGTTGAAAATTTGCTTGGAGCTGGGAGAAGAATCAAAATACTACGCTCAGTCCAGCCCTGGAGATCAAGTGTGCCAGCAGGCCTGCCGAGTAGGAACATTTCATCACAGACTCATAAATGGCACTAAATTGCAGCACCACAGGTAAGCTATAAAATATATTGCAAGCTATGAAACTCTCTGCTAACATTCTCCCAGCAGATCAGCAGCAGAGAGCTACAGTATATTTACAGCAGTGTTTGGAGTAAAATAAAATAAAATATTTCTTTACCCAGCGTGTAATTCATCTGTGGAACTCCTTGCCACAGGATGTGGTGATGGCACCTGGCCTAGATGCCTTGAAAAGGGGTTTGGACAGATTCATGGAGGAAAAGACCAGCACAGGTTACAAGCCATAAGCAACCTCCTGGTTTTAGAAGTGGGTTTTCTCTGTGCCAGGTGCAGGGGAGTGGCAGCAGGAACCAGGTTATCTTGTTGGCTGTGTGCTCCCTGAGGCATCTGGTGGGGCCACTGTGTGATACAGGAAGCTGGACTAGATGGGCCTTTGGCTTGATTCAGCAGGGCTCGTCTTATGTTCTTATGTAACCCACAAAATAACACAGCAACTGGAGACAAGCAAAGAATAAGATCCCATGAAACCAGCCATAATAAGCAAAATACAGTAAGTCCTCACTTAACGTCATTTCGTTTAAAGTCGTTTCATTTTAATGTTGATGGGAAAATACCATAGGAACATTTACATTTACCAACATTTCTCAAACTGTGGGTCGGCACCCACTTGGTGGGTCGCAACCCGGTTTGTCGTGGGTCCCACAGAGTCTCCAAGGAAAGCACAGGTGATGGAAAGATCAAATAACTAATTGCCTCAAGCCCCGAGGCCAGTGTTTCCCAAACTTTTTCGTCCTGCGGCTCCCTTGACCATAGGCGGCCACTAGCTGCGGCTCCCCATGACATGATGTCGATGCCTGCCAATTGGCATTGCATTGTTTTCTGCTAGGATTCCGTGGCACTCCATGGCTCCCCTGGCTGGTATCTGTGGCTCCCCTGGGAGCCACGCCTGAGGCTATTAAAAATCAGATAGCAGCTAATTGCCCTGCAAGGAACTGAGCTCCTGCAGCTTGTGTAATTATAGGGAGGTAAATGTTTCGATTTAGCTGGCACAGGTCTGAGTTGCCCCATGGCGGCTGGGGCTTATCCAAGGCAAGAGGACAAATGTCCCCTTACCTCTAGGAGAACTTGCGTCTGCTACTTTTCACGCAGAATGCAATGGAAGCCACGCTGGGGCCATTGCATTGGTGCAGGGGAAGCAAGGATTGGGCTGCCCATATAATAGTCTGTTCCAAACTTCACAGACAGGTGTCCAAAGATCAGGCTAACTTACTAATAAAGGAAAGGCACAGATTAAAAAAAAAAAAAAACACCTTCATGCCCCTTTCTAATGGGTGTTGCGTAAGAGCTCCAAAAGAGGATTAAGTAGCCTCCCGATTAGCTAGCTAAAGACGTAATTAGAGGATTTGAAATTAGTTTAATTTTTGCTCAGCATTTGAAGCTGTAAAATGCCCAAGTGGTTGAAACTGGAGAGCGAGTTGCCAGGGGGTAATTTTGTATTCCATTTGAGACTACGGGTTTATGCAAGGAAAAAAAAACATTTAGGATTATCTTTGCACCAGTAATATATAAACAGCTATGGCTAAGTTATTATTGTAATTAGCCAGTGGCAGGTTGCACAGAAAAATGTAACCAACATGGAGATCATGTGGCTAGGAAAACATCACACCAATTCTCACCGTTACTTACTCTGTTCTTTGGGCGATGTTTTTTGTACCAGCTCTAGTGGCCAAAGAGATGCTCCCTACCTATGGTTGAAATTCAAGTTCTTACACATCCATGCCATTTTTATCCCACCTTTCCTACAAGAAGCTCAGAGGGTCATACATGATTCTACCCCCTCCTGCTATCCTCAAAACAATCCTGCAGAGAAACAATTATGCAGAGAGACAGTGACTAGAGATGGGCTCACTCCTCTCTGCTTGCCTCAGAACACTCTGTAGGTTTTGAGCATTCCTCACAAATACACAAATTCCTCACTGAAAGTTGTCAAGAGGTTCTTCCTGGAAACTGCAGCTTTAAGCAAAATGACTTATAATGAAACCAGTTTTACCATGGGCTAAATGGTAAATGTAAACTTTCCCATGGCATTTTCCAATCAACTTTAAACGAAACGTCTTTAAATGAAACAACTTAAGTGAAGACTTAAAGGTAAAGGTAAAGGTATCCCTTGACAATTAAGTCCAGTCGTGTCCGACTCTAGGGAGCGGTGCTCATCTCCGTTTCAAAGCCGAAGAGCCAGCGCTGTCCGAAGACGTTTCCATGGTCATGTGGCCGGCATGACTCAACACCGAGGCGCATGGAACGCTGTTACCGTCCCGCTGACGCGGTACCTATTAATCTACTTGCAATTTCTTGCTTTCGAACTGCTAGGTTGGCAGGAGCCGTCGCACGGAATCGAACTGCCGACCTTTCGATCAACAGCTCATGGTTCAGTGGTTTAACCCACTGCGCCACCCGCTGGCTCGTAAGTGAAGACTTACTGTGCTAGAAAAGAGCTTTTGCGAGCACTCAACAGGAATGCTCACCAAATGCATATGGCACGAACTCTCCCACCACTGCCAGCTGGACTGTCTTCTGCGTTGCATGGTCTACATTTCTCCTTTATTCCATGTTCCACAGATGCTATTTAAACATAAAATACTAGGAGTGCATGCTCAGTGTTGCCACATGACTGTTAAAATGAGAATGTTGCCAAGAGACTTTGAGTGCCAATGACTTGTGAGCTAGAAATGGAAACCATGCTGTAACAGATTTTCCTAGAGCCAAGAAGCCATGAGGGGA
This sequence comes from Plestiodon gilberti rubricaudatus, assembly GCA_026170595.1. Taxonomy (NCBI): domain Eukaryota; kingdom Metazoa; phylum Chordata; class Lepidosauria; order Squamata; family Scincidae; genus Plestiodon; species Plestiodon gilberti. The sequence goes on from JANXHW010000003.1 coordinate 219,371,164, forward strand.
AGAATCTGACCAGCACCACCGGTTTAGCCATGAACCAAGATGCTCACAGCACATAGAAGGCACATTCCATTCTCTTCCAAAGACATGCTAAGTGGCCAGTCTACCAGTATGGAGAACCCCACTGTTATGCTAAATATGTTCCCAGAACACCTGAGATGATTTATCCCAGCCTCTGCTTTGTCTCCTTAATGACCGGACCATCAACCCCTCACCCTCCTCCCACTTGTCTGTTTTACCCAGAGGTGCACTGAGGTGTCCCTTCTAGGACCCCTCCTTCCTGCTTGTCTGTGTATCAAGGTATCCTCCCCTTTTTTTGCCATGTGCTCTGCTCCTATAAAAAGTAGGGACAGCCTGCCAGTCTCTCTCTTGCATTCTGGACACCAGTGAGCTTTGTGCTCCATCCTCTCTCTCTCTCTCTCTCTCTCTCTCTCTCTCTCTCTCTCTCTCTCTCTGCCTCCCTCCCTCTCCCCCCCCACTCTTAACTTGACTTCTCAGTCATTCTACAGACTGCTAGTCAGACCCAATTTGTTTTATCCTCTTTTCACTCACTGCTGGCTTATGCCATCACTACAACATTGCAGCCAAGGTGAACTTTCCAGGATTAGGTAAATATCACCCAAGTAAAAAGCCAGAACCTGCTAAATCTCTGTAATTTCTAACTAAGTTCATAGACCTGTATGCTGTGAATGTGATTGAATGGTTGCATATTGAATTGTTGCATATTGTATGAATCTGACTAACTATCTAGTAAATATTGGAAAGTAACCACGTGTGTTCTTCAACATTATTTAAAACGGAATTCTGTGAAGCTGGACTCTGGTATACACAGGTATAGATCCCTGTACATTCCAAATTGCCATATTTAAAAGCTATTCCCCAAAATAACAAGGGCAATTTTGGTAACATCAGGATCTTTAACAGTTAAATAATAATCTCTCGTTGAAGAACACAAGAAGTGCCTTGCTGGACCAGACCAGACATGGGCTGCCTAATTTGGCATTCTTTGCAAAAAATTCTCTGTAGGGATTAAGATGGTCCACCAAAAGTTGGCCAGTAGTTTCCTGGTGGACCATGGTTACCTTCTGCCCACCCATGTGCTAGAGATAAGCTGCGGATTTTCTCTTATCGCTAGTGAACTGCTTTCAGCCAACTAAACAGAAGTTGGCTTGCAGCAACTAAAGATAAAATATACTGGCTGCCATCCAGAGAAAGTTAAGCACAATTACACCTCACCGAAATGGATCCAGTGAGATGAATGCTCACTTTTTGGACTGCATCCAATGTGTGTACAAATAATCACTAAACTACAATTCCCAGGAGGGGATGCCATGCCAATTAAACTGGTGGGGGAAAAACTGGTGGGGGAAAAACACCGATATACATTGGGGTTGTAGAAAGGTTGAGGGAATTATGTTTCTTGCAAGTATTCCAAATGTTATTTGCAAGGAGAATAAAGGGATGGAGCCAGGATGGTGAAGTGGTTTGGGAGTCGGACTTAGACCTGGACGATCCAGGTTCAAATCCCCGCTCAGCCATGAAGCTTCCTGGGTGACCTTGGGCCAGTCACTATCTCTCAGCCCCACCTACCTCACAGGGTTGTTGTGAGGACAAAAAGGAGGGGAGGAAATATGTACACCACTCTTCTGAGCTCCTAGGAGGAAGGGCGGTATAAAAATGTGAAAAATAAATAAATAAATATGTCCCATCATGAATTTTGGCACCATAAGAATAAATCAGTAAGTCACAGAATAGAGGTAGGTGAATGTAAAAGCACCGAGTGGCTTTTTGCAAAAAGAAAGAAAACAAACACTATATTCAGCTGGACAAGTTGGCAGGCGTCAAATTGAAGTCTTTCCCAGATCTGCCTGGAGATACCACGCACTGAATTGGGGACCTTCTGCATAAACTGGGCTGCCGGTGGTACATTTTTTCCCCACCTCCAAGAAATGGCCAAAAGAACCCTCCTTTTTTTTCACCTGGATTGCCAGAAATTCATCACAAGGATGGTATTTTCACTGACTCGCAACTTCCCTATGTTGAGTAATGCTTGCAGAGTAAAGACAAACAATGTTTTAAGCCCAAGAGATAGAGAAACCAGAAGGTTAAAGAGAAATTCTCTTACTCATCACCCATGAAGCAGCTTTCGCTGGCAAACACAAATTAATTCATTCGTTAATTAAAGAAAAGCTTGGGAAGCACAGCCTTGAAGAGATTACAGCAAGATGAGTGTCAAAGGGGTCAAAGACCAAACAACCGCAGAAGAGCATGGCAGCCAACCAGGGACACAAACAGAACTCCCAGAAGAGCTGCAAGAACAGGACGTTCCTTCTCTTAGATCACAGAAGCTGGACTCTGTGCTGGCGCCAGGATTCTGGAAACGTTTCTGGTAGTGTTTCCCAAACTTTTTCAACCTGTGGCTCCCTTGACCATTGGCAACCATTGGCCGAGGCTCCCTATTACATTATGTTGATGCATGCCAATTGACATTGCACTGTTTTCCGCGAGGATTCCGCGGCACTCTGCGGCTCCCCTGGCTGGGGAGCCGCGCCTCCCAGTTTGGGAACCACTGTGAGCCTTTAGGCAAAGCACCCTCCTGCACGTAGGAAACAGAGACTGTGGCTGCTGCTGTTCTTCTCACTCCTCACCAGCAGGGGCCTGGTAGTTCTATCTGCTGCTATCTGCTGCTGAAAACTGGTAGTTCTATCTGCTGCTACCATCCTAAGGTAAGGAGACCAGGCAGAAGGGAGCCATCTGGAAAAAAAAACCCAGAAGAGTCTCCAGGTCCCCCGTGGGTGGGGGCCGCTGCCGACACGCCCCCCACGGCCGCCACACGCCCCGCCCCTGGGGAGTGTGTCGGTAGTGTAGCGCGCATCCGCGCATGCAGACACACCCCGGCGGGTTTTTTGCTCCTTTTTGGAGCCAAACGAGCGCAAGGGAGGGTGGGAGGGCCCAACTGCAGCCATTCTCGGCTGTGAAGACAACGAAGAAGCGACGGGGCAGCAGGTAAGTCCGGCTTGCGCCCTGGGGCCCATCGCCCCAATCGCCCCCGGTGGTGCGACGCCTCTGAAAAAACCTCTCCCAGGAGAGCACAGAAACCCAGGGGTTCTTCTTAAAAATCATAGCACCCATAAGCTATCAGATAAGACAACTCACTACATTACCCCTGAACATGGACTAGGCAGGCAAAGAGTCAAATGATAATTAGCTTATTAAAAATCCAAAGGAAAAAAGAATTAAACAAAATGAAGAAAAGGTGGTACAGAAAAGTACAAACAGGCTTGTAGAAAATGCCTGAACCCGACTGGATGGACATAGAGAAAAGCTTGACAAAATTGGATGCAGAAACTAATAATACCCAGCAAAGGGATCTGAGCAGCTGCTTAAGCACACAAACCCCCCAAGCCATCACTAAACCAGTGATGTTTGCAGGTTGGCTTGGAGTGAAAGAGCAAAACAAAACAAAATTAACTTCCTAAATGCATCTAGTTTGAAATATAGTTTCTATTGCTAGCTATTTACATCATCCGAGGAATCCCTTGTCCTGTCTTACTGGAGAGTAAGTGGGTGTACCACCAACCAACACTAGATTTCACAACAGACCTGACAAAAACACCCACGAGCATCCCTCTGCTTGAATTTAAGTAATCTCAGTTTGATGATGTCATAGCTGTTGATGATGCCAGTGGCATGGAAGTCTCATTCCATTGCCCGATTGGAGGAGTGGAACCCACTTGGCTATTCCATCCCACCCCTTTACCTAAACAGATAGGTTTGGCTGCCCAATCAGTAGGTGCATACCAAACATGAATGAAGCAGGACTCAAATCCATATTAGCACAGGGCTGTTTTCGAACAAAGAGTGTTGCAGGAGCGTGTCCCAGGACCTTTTAGGCTGCTGGCACAAAAGCACTGGCACAAAGCATCTGGGGGGGGGGGAGTTGGGAGCGCCCAAAAATAGGGGGGCAGGACATATATCACACCTGGCTGCTCCAGGCAATGCCCAGTGGCATGGAAGTCTCATTCCTATACAGCTCCCCCTGCACAAACTGCGAAGAACACCACAAACTGTTCCTCCACATGATGAGGTGTTTGGGTGGAGTGCCCAATTCACCTACCATTACTACAGCACCGGACAGAGGGAGATGAAACTTGCTTTTCCATGACATCAGAATGGTACTGCCTCTTCTGCATATATAAATAGAGGCCACATCCTTCCGGCTTGCATTAATTACAGTCCATTGTGGGGGGACCGTGGGAAACATTTGCACAGGCATGGCAGTACAGAACCCAAAGCTTCCTAATACATGGCAGTATTTTCTTCAGCTCCAAAGGAGGTTTTGCAAGAACAAGCTGAGACAGTTGTACTGAACTGAACGATACAAACGTTAAGCTGCAAGCATGTCGCTCACAGACTGCTGAAGGAAGACTCCTGACCACACTGTGCAGTCTGCTGTGGAATATCCAATTGTAGTTCATGCATCCAGAACTAATAGTCTCTTAAGACTTCACAGGTACAGTATTATTCACCCCAAAGGGTTTTATATACACTCTGGTAAGTTTTCTTTGTATCTTATTAAAAGATGGATTAGAAGGGTGGGGAGAAGGACTGAGGAGGACGTTCATTTCTCAGGTGATCCATCTCCTTCGGGATCCAGCCCTCCTCCTCTCAGTTGTTCGTTTGTATAATGTCACAAATTATGCTACTTATTCCAACAGCTTGATACCAGGTTGTCAGACTCTTCAATTGGAAAATAATAAAAGAGCTCAATTGGATGCAATCCAGCTAGACACTGTTCCTTGTTTTCATAATAATGGCAACCCAACAACAACAACAACAAAATGTGCTTCTGATTGGCTTGTAAGTTGGCTTTGCTATTATAGTGTCAGCAAAAGATGCATTTAGTTAATGAGCTGTTATAGTCTTCCCTGGTGCCATAATGTTTTCTAGAAGACTGTAATAAAATAGCCATTAGTTAGTATTTGAAAGTGAATGCTAGGGGGAGATTCCGATAGGGCAGCCTCAGGCCACCTGCACAAGTAGCCCTATCCATGTGAAAACTCCTTCCCCATAATGAGATACCCCATAGCTGCAGAAGGTGTGTGACAATTGCAGTTATGCAGGGGGCTTAAGCCTGTAGTTCTTGGCACCTCGGAGGTTTAATACTTCCATTTTCACCCCAAGATTGTTAATGCTACAGAAAAGTCAAATGTTCAAAAATCTGCAATAGGGAATATTAAATTTGGCAATCTTATACTGAGAAAACCAAGACTCATTTATTTTAAGTGCCATTTATATCCCTTTTTTTTCATCCAAATGGAAATCTTGGAAGTGAATTGTGCTAAGTAATGGATGATAAAAGTCCAAACATTCATCCACTGACAGAAAGATTCTATTCAGGTTTTTGAAAGACCTCCCAAATAAGCAACTCTTTGTCTCAGAATAAGAAAGGATAAGCTGTGGTAATTCCACAGTTGTGGTGCTCCTGTTGAAAAAGTCGTGCTGGGTATCCTCCTTGATAGTGGTGAGCGTACACCCCCCCATGGGGTGGGGGCGCTGCCGCGACACCCCCACAGCCGCCACACTCCCCAACCCTGGTGTGTGTGATGTCATCATTGCGCACTGCTGCCACATAGAAACACACACCCCCGATGCTTTTTGGCTCCTTTTTGGAGCCAAACGGCACCAGGGAGGGTGGGAAGGGTCAAACCTGCAGCCAAAAACAGCTGCAAAGAGAAGGAGGAGGCAACAGTTCTGCCGCTTGGGGCCCCCTGCCCCAACCGTTAACAACGCCTCTGCTCCTTGATTTTGTCTCTTGGGTCCATGAAACATCAACACAAATACTCAGAACATGGAAGGATTCAAATGGGAGAAGGCAAGTTGGCTAAACTTCCATGATGATCTTAATACATGAACATGTCTTCTCCCAAGTTAGACTATTGCTCTATCGAGCTCAGTATTGTCTATGCTGATTGATAATGGCTTTTCAGGGTTTCACACCTTTCTGGAGATGCCAGCTATGGCCTCAGCCTCAAGATCTTGACTTTGTTGCCATGTTGTTAAGTGTTCCCTCAGACTTCCCCTAAAAGTTTTACGCCCACTTTAGTCTTCCTCCTCCAGGAAACAGTCATAGTGGAGATAACCACAGTTATCTCCACTACATTTCCACTACACCCAGTAAGGATTAGAACTTCAGTCTCCCCACTCAAAGTCCAATGCTGACCATGACACCACACTGGCTCTCAGGCACCTATTCCTCCAGGAATTTGTCCGATCCTATATGAACCTTAAGAATTGCCTTGCTGGAGCTTCAGGCTCCATCAGGGTTTTTTTTTTTTCTCCCTCTTTCTGCCAAAATGGAAAGAAAGTATTTTATTCTCCCTAAGCATTGTTCTGTCAACACAAATCAATAACTGTCATTACATCCATCACAAAGTAGCTCAGAAACACCAAACTTGTAGTTTACTGCTCCTTCTCCAATGCAATAAATAAAGAGTGATCGATGGTGTCAGCAGGGTTACGGCAAACAAGTTCTCTCCTGCCAGTTTAGGCTGCCAAGCACCTGACACGAGCAGCCAGAAATGACGGGCGCCCTCCCGGCACCCGGCGCGTGGGGGCGGGGCCTGCATCATGTCGATGTGCCCCCCGCCCGTTTTGAGCTCATTTTGGAGCCAAACAGGCTCCAGGGAGGGAGGGAGGGCTGATCCAGCGTGTCGCTTCCCTACAGTGAGTGCTCCGAGCGCCCCCCCCCCCGCCTGCCCGAGCGCCTGGAGCTCCTGCTCCACGCGCTCCACCCAAGTTCCGCCGCTGTGCCGCTGGATCCTTAAACAGGGTTTGGCTGTTAGACCACTCTGCATTGTGACCCATTTTACTCCCATTTAGACCGAAATCCTCCACATTTTTTGAGGATTTTTTTTTTTTGCCTCTTTGAGGATGCAGAAGGAAGATAGTTATGTGGCATCATCATGAAGCCAGATCCGAGTGAGAGCAGATGCAGGAAGCCCTGAGCCGGGGGTTCTCCTCTTGCTGCAAAGGGCACAGAGAGTATAATTTTCCCCCTGTGGATTCTGGGACTTGTAGTCCCAGGTCAGTCTCCAGCAGGAAAAAGATGCTCCACTGAGGCCCCCTGCTTGTGCCTTCCCCAGTCCCAAGATAAATTTCTGGAGGATTAGGGCAGAGGAAAAGTGGAGGTGGACGCAGGTGCTTTGCAAGTCATTGCACTTGTCATTTTCAAGTCCTGGAGAACTTTTGAATCTGGAGGAGGGAAGCTTGTACCTCCCTAGACAAAACGGTCCACTTAGCACCCCTCTAGAAAGCAATCAGAGTTGATCAATGGAAATTTCATAGGCAACACTGGAAGCCAACTTTATCTACTGAAAAAAATGCCTCATCTAAACAGCTGCATTCCTTCCTCTTTCAACTGGATATAAACAATGTTCCTTTTTAATGAGATGCTATTTTTTTCAGTAAAGACACCAGTGTTGTGGGGAGTAACAGAATATATGAAAAGGGAGCTAGATGGGATGTGCTAGCATAAATCACATTCAGACAAGTTTAATGATATCTTGAGAGTGTGATTTTTTTTCTGTTTTCTTTCCTTCAAAGGTTATTTAACTAGCAGCTATTAAAGAGCTTAATCAAGTTTTCAAGTAATTAATTTGCAATTTAAAAAACCCTGAAATCTCAGCCTGCAGGCTGCAACTCCAAAAACTTCAAAAAAGACCAAAAAGACTGATGTGCTTCATCTTTCTTGCTTTACTTAGCTGCAATAGTCCTTAATGTATGACTAAAGAGAAAAGTCCAGCATTGCTTCAACGTTTCCCACTTTGGGCTGCTTCTGAAATAAAGGCCAAACAAATCTCCCTGACGCACAGCATATTTTGGGAATGTGCTAGTTCCTCAATGGAATAAGAACATAAGAAGAAGAGCCCTGCTGGATCAGGCCACAGGCCCATCTAGTCCAGCTTCCTGTATCTCACAGTGGCCCCACCAGATGCCTCAGGGAGCACACAAGCAGTGATGTAGACTTGAGTCTATTGACTTGAACTTGAGTCGGACTCAAGTGGCGTCAATGACTGGACTTGGACTTGACTCAGCTATTGTAAAAGACTTGAAAGACTCAGCTTGAGACTTGGAGCCTTTTACGACAAGTCTCCAAGGAAAAGCAACAGCCTTGACTAAATTCTGGTCACAATGGTGGACACGATCAGAAAACCAGGTAAGATTTTGAACTACCGTAACTGTGCTTGTTTACAAAATGTGCACCAAATTTGGTAGGATGCAGGAGGCTATAAATTTGTTCCAAATTTGAAGATGATTGAATGGAGGGTTTGGAGTTTATGAATCACAAAATATTCAGGACTTATAATGGTGGAATGCTGGTCCCCCCCCCCCGCTTTAACTATACAGGCATCAGCCTGCTTGCCACTTGTACAATAATGTAAGAGAGCAATATTCAAAGTTGTGACTCTAAACACATCCAAAAATAACTAGTCAGTTGGGGAATTCAGACTGCTGATTGTCAAGGGAAGAAAGTGCTTTCAGAGAGGTCACTGAATGGAATGTGCTTTGTTGTGTAGCACGTTATGAATTGTGCACATTAACCGTCGTCATTATGACCAGAAAACACTTTTGGGAGCAATTTTGACTGCAGCCTTCCTACCCTATCACAAGAACGTTTGGACAGGTTTGCTCATTTCTCGTGCCCTTGAATGAAGTTTTCATTTAGTTCTATTATGGGCAAAATTATTTCTTCTTCAAAATTAGACATAGTGAAAGCACCACTTTCTCCCCAAGTTCCAGTATTTCTAAAGATCAGATATTCTTCCTCACAAAAGAGGTTAGATACATTTATGTAACCAGCAAAGTGCTGCTGATTCATACCAATTATTGTATGCAATGATGGGAAAAGCTTTCAGATATTTTATTTTTTTCCCACGACTCTAAGCACCCTGCTTCCTTAACTCCATACCCTTGGCAGGTTTGCAAGCAAAATGCAAGTTAAACATAAAACATAAGGAGAGCCTGCTGGATTGGACTGAAGGTCCATGTTGCCCGGGATGTTGTTTCAAACAGTGACCAGCCAGATTGTTCTAGGGGGCTTGGAGGACAGGCGGTAGGTCAGTAGTAGAGCACATACTTTGCATGCCGAGGGTTCCAGATCTGAACCCTAGCATCTTCAGGCAGAGTTGAGAAATAACTCTTTTCTGAAACCACGGGGAGCTGCTGCCAATCACCATAGACAATACTGAGATGAACAAAGAGCAGTAGCATCACTAGGGGGGTGCAGGGGGTCGGACCGCCCCAGGTGACACCCTGATGGGTGTCTGTGACACCACTAGTGGCCAAAATTGTGAAAACTTTGTAATTATGAATTATCTTTATAGTTTTGTAGTTTTGAATTATCTGTACTCTATCAAACGTTATGGCCAAATAACCAGAAAAATAAAACACAACTGCCTTATGTAAAAAAAAAAAAAAAAAAGTGGATTTCCTTCACTCAAAACAGACCAATGAGACTGATTGTTCTGAGAGCTGAGTTGGTTACTGATTTGTTGGGTGATCTGTACTGTTACATATTAAAATAAAGTTAATGGGGTGACACCATGAGTTACCGGACTGGGTGGCACCAACCCTAGTGACACCATTGACCAAGAGTAATCTGTAGAGCTATATAGTTCTGCCTGATGGACATCTTTTGTAGAACCCAGATCAGCCCAACCTTGTTTCTCCCTATTCACCTCTGGGGTCCATCATGGGGCTGATGCGCTGAGCTCTCGAACTGGGTGATGCAAACCCTAGTGACGCCTCTGACAAAGAGGCTGATTCAGGATAAAGGAGTCAGTCTCTTGGTCACATCCTATGCTGTGAAGTCATCTAGCATTCTGACAGCACAGTCCTATGCATGTCTACTCAGGCTGCCCAATGCCCCCTCCCCCACCACCCCAGCCCACCCTCCCCATGTCTTCCCGCCACCCGGCGCAGGGCTTACCTGGGTCAGGCAGCACAGAGTCCAGGAACTCCACGCCAGCGCCGCTTACTCCAGAGGTCCCAGAGGTGCCAGAAAAGTGCCTTACAGCATGGAGCATAAGCTCCGCCGGCCTATATTTAGGGTGGATTGCACCCTTAAACAGTCTAGGGATATTCACATTTTACACTGTACACATGAACATGTTTTTTTGTGTCAATGATTGTACAAGTAAAAGTCTACATGGAGAATGAACCACTTGAAAATGAATAGTATAGATTGAGTGTAGAGAAACTGTGGAGGAGAAGGCAGTGGTGGGCTGGAGCTGGCAGTTATGCGGTGGTGAACGTTGACGTGTAGGAGCTGTCATGATTCCCTCGTTGCCTTTCCTTCACAGTCACATGCCATTATGGCTATAAACAAAAAAAATGTAGCTTCTCACTTCTCCATTGGAGTGTTTTCTACTCCTGCCACTTATTTCTACTCTGAAATTCATTCTTCATGTAAAGATGTCGCTTCATCCCAAATTCTTGGAGTGTGGGTTGCAATGGTAGAAAGAAATGGATCAAAACTGAAACGTGGGATGAAAAAAAGAAACCAAAGAGAAGCAAAAGGTGTATTAAGAGTATAATCCTATGCATATTTATTCAGCAGTTCCACTTACTTTCACTGCCTGTGTCTCCTGAGACCCCCAGCCAGTGAAACGAAGTAAACAAGCTTCACTCCACTCCCGGAGGGGCCTGATCCAGTTGTACCTTTTCCTTCCTTCCTTCCTTCCTTCCTTCCTTCCTTCCTTCCTTCCTTCCTTCCTTCCATTCACCTGCCCCTTCTACTCCCAGCTAGCTGAGACAAACAGGCACTTTTGCCCTTGGTAAATGTCACTGCTTGCCCCTTATTGAGCCTGCCACTTCTTCTCAGCTAAGATCCTTCGAAACAATTTTCAACGGCAGCACCTGGGTGCTCTTGTTAACGACTTCACGACTCCAGTTGTAGGAGGAGTAGTTCTGGAGCTCTGCTCTCCCCCACTTCCCCTTGATTACACTCTAGCCCACTAGTTTCCTCCACACTTGCTCTTCCATTCTGTCCTCCTTGTCCGTTTCCAGTCCAGAGAGCAGGAAGAGCAGAGGTGGGCACATCACCAGGCAAAGGAGGGGGCAATGTTGCCTGAGGTCTTGGGAGGTCTGAGGCCAGCCTTGACAATTCTGGTGCTAGTACTAAAAAGGCCCTGCCCTGCTTTGCCATGGGGGAGGTGTTTTTTGTTTTAGTTTTTAAATTACTAATATAGGATTGTTGTGTGTTCCAGAATTGCCTCCTTGCATTCAGGAGAGAGGCTCATGGTGAAACATAGGGAAAGGTTCCACTGGGGGTGAGCAGTTTTTACACACTCCAAATGGTAAATCCTCTTGCAAGACTAAAATGTGCATTCAGTTTTAATTTAGAAAAAAAAAGTGATGGAAGGGTCCATAGCTCAGTGGTAGAGAACATGATTTGCATTCAGAAAGTCTCAGGCTCTATTGCTCCAGGTAGGGTTGAAACCCTGGAAGAGATGGTATCAGTCATTGCAGACAATGCCAAGCTGGATGAATCTATGGTCGGAGACTATATAAGTAAGCTTCCCACGTTCACCCAGCCTAGAAGCCCAGCCTAGTCACCAGAAGCCCAGCCTAGTCAACAGTTTGTGATGGATTCTTACCCGTTCTAGGACATAGGGAAGTTCATGCAGGATAGCAACCCATGTGGTCCCAGTGGATTATCCTGGATGACAGTTCTTGGGACAATGGAGTAATAATAATCAGAGACGTCCCTGGGGAGGAACTCGGTGTTCAGGGGTGATGCAATCATGAGGCTCCCAACCTTTCGGGCTTTCACGTTGCTTTTAATGCAAAAAGCCCGTCTCCAGACTGCCTTTACTCCATGATTTTTGGCCTGCTCCAGGCCCAGTCGCTTTGTGCACGCGGTGGTAGATGGCAAAAACACGATCTGAGAGAGCGTGAGGTGGCTGGACCTGGAGCGGGTTTAAGTTCGCCAAGCGGAGGCTTGGGCAGTGTGTAGTGTCATCCCCCCCAAGGGTGACACCCAGTGTGGGACGCACCCCCTGCACCTCCCTTATGATGCCACTGATAATAATAAATTCTATAAATAAATAAATAATATTGATAGGGCACTATCAATGTACTTGGAGTTTTACATAGAGTTAAAAGAGGTCCCTGCCCCACCGAGCTTCCAATTTAGGTATTGAAACAAAGGACACAGCAGAGGGGTGGTGGTAGAGGCAAGGGTAGACAGGGGAGCATATGCACTTGTTTCGGTTACAATAGAGAAGGGGATATACGTCGAACTTTCTATTCTAAAGGAAAGTTAATTGCATCAAGAAGTTGGCTTCCTTCCTTTCCCTCCAAAGTTTAGTCTGATGCTGTTTCCAAGCAGGTTTCCTCAAGAAGTTGCTCAGCATCTGAAACCATCATCTCCATCTCCATCCCTCCCACTTCACCTTCCTTCAAGCCAACTGCTTTTCAATGCTTTCTCTTCTACAGCCTCTCTTAGCTCCCATGGAATCCACTTCTTCTTCCCTTGCAGCAGCATTTACCCCGAAGTCTCTCCACTTCTTTCTACTGTTTTCAAAACTGTCATTCTTCTCTGACTCATTTCTTCCACAATACAAATAGGCTCTAATTTTGCTCTTCAGAAAGCCTTCCCTTGAGAACCACCTGCCGTATTGTTTCTGCACCTCTTTCTTGCCTTCCATTTACAAAATGGCTGAACTCACTCAGCACAATCCAGAGGAATTTAAGTGCACAGCTTAGCTATTAACTCTGAGGTGATTCACACAAGCGCTTGATGACTCACCAGAACTCAATGACTGGCAGCTGAGGCCAGGTGTACACATGCAGCAGAATGAGGGGAGGGGAGGTAGTAGGTGGGGGAGGGGGAAATCACTTCTTTTCCTACCTGTGTAAGAAAAGCTGCCTGTTAATAGAAAGCTAGCACATCAGGGAGATGGATGGGCTAGAACTGTTGTACAAAATGCACTACTTTTCTTCTTGTAGGGATTTTTTTTAACATGGGGAAAGCTTTCAAAATGATATCCTCCATCATGGGTATGTGCAGAAGTTATAGATGAGTGCCTATATAGAAGACTTCCAAGTTTCTCCCAACATTCAAGATGACTCCCAGCATGAGCAATTCATCAGGGCAGCTTGGGGATTTGGTTTCCTACTCAGGGAGTTTGGACCAGAGTAGGAAGTCGCATCCATGAGCTACCTTGTGGAATTCTCAGAGGTGCAACAACATACCCTCCACCAACTGTTGAGAACTATCAAAACCCAAATATTGTGGAGGGGGAAAGCTTCTTCACTCCCTCATAATACTGGAACAGGTAAACTGGATAGGAAAGAAATGACATTCAGAAAAAATGTAAATCAAACCACATCAACATATTCAGACTAATCAACTGGTTTAATATAATGTAAATCCTTAGAACGAAAACATTGACATTGCAATAAAAGATATCAAGTCAGTAGAAAAGTCCCAAATCTTTTAAGCAATGCATTCTGGAATCAAACAGTTCTAAGCTCATCGAATCTTCGAAATGGCTCAGTAATGGAAAAGGGACGTTTCAGAAAAAACATTCACTCACTCATCATAGAACGGAGAGAGTTGGCAAGAGCACAAGTAAACACCAGCAACACACATTTCCGTGCTTCACTTCTTCATCAGGGTAACAGCAAATAAAATTTTAGGAAACCCCCAAACATCATAATTCTCTTTCTCCATCCCCTTACATAAAAGCTGGGAGTAAATCCTAAGAGAAGAAATTAGTTGCTTAATCAAATTCCACTTCATGGCTTCCTCATCACCTCCTTCTGGTACAAAATTCCTAAGAGACTAGGCAATTGATGACTAAACAGTCACACATTCATTTCCTAAAACAAAATTGCTTTTAGATGAATGCTAATAATAACTCTTCCTTCTTCCAACTCACACACCTTCTTCACAGAGGTCTCTTGTACATTTTCCTTATTAGAACATAAGAAGAGCCTTGCTGGATCAGGCCAAAGGCCCATCTAGTCCAGCTTCTTGTATCACACAGTGGCCCCACCAGATGCCTCCGGGAGCACACAGCCAACAAGATAACCTGTTTCCTGTTATCACTCCCTTGCACCTGGCACAGATAACCTGTTTCCTGTTGTCACTCCCTTGCACCAGGCACAGAGAAAACCTACTTCTAAAGCTAGGAGGTTGCTTATTGCTTGTATCCTGTGATGGTCTTTTCCTCCATGAATCTATCCAAACCCCTTTTAAAGGCATCTAGGCCAGGTGCCATCACCACATCCTGTGGCAAGGAGTTCCACAGATGAATTACACCACAGATTAATCACACCACAATTACACCACAGATTGTTCTTTCACCTTCTTTTCTCCCAAGATTGGCAGAGGACAGAAGCAATCTGTAGTAGGCTTCAACCTGATCATAACCCACCTTTAATGTCAACCCAATGTCTATCGTTCTCCCTTTGTCTTTAAGATGACCAGATGTCATCTGGAGGAGGGCATCAGGGCTCCTGAGATATTGACAGTTGTGTGGACGAGGAATTTCGAAGGCAGTTGACCCACTGCCGTCCAATGAAAAACAGGCAGGGTAGCTGGCATCCAATGACAAAAAGGCTGGGCGCCTGCATCATCAAATTCTGGAGAGGCAGCAGGCAGAATTGCCTCAGTTCTGTTTTTTAAAAAAACCACGAAAAAAGGAAGGAAGCCTGTGTGCAGGGACCGGCTCTTTAGAGCAACAGGAGAGGCAGCTATCGAGACGCCTCAGGGGACGTGTCGCTGAGCTCTCCTTAGCTCTGAGTGGGGGAAGAAGTGAGTTTTTTAAATTTATTTCTGGTGGGAGAGAGAGAGAGAGAGAGAGAGAGAGAGAGAGATTAAGGAAGGTAAGATCCACTGAGAGAGAGAGGGGTGGGGGAGAGAATGCGAGGCAGTGGTGTTGCTTGGGTGTGGTGGGTCGCCAGGGGTGATGCGCAGGGAGGGGGTGATGTGCCCACTGCCCCCCCCTCTCCACCCGGTGCTTCTTCATCCCATTCGAGACTTACAGGGCAGGGGATTGTCGGTGGCGCTGCCTTCCCCTGTCCCCGGCGCTGTTTGCGCAGGCGCACCCATGAGCCAGAGATTTCCAGTCACACTATGTGCCTGTGCGAGGAGAGAAATGCGCGCTGGGCTGGGCTCTTTGTTCTCCATCCCATCAAACCCTGCCTGCTTTGCAGTTGGTCTGTGGAACAATAACCTGCTGGTGCTGCGACAAGTCACCCCCATTCCAGCCTCCATTCAAGAACCACCGTGCCAACCGGCACCCAGGGTGGTAATACCCTGCAATCCTTTTTCTTTCCTGGCCTTTCCTCCCCTTTCTCCCTGAGCGCTACTGAATGCCTGAAGCTAGTGCACTGTAACAGTGCCATCACAGAGCCAATCCATCAGGTCAGGCAGATATCCGCTGGTCTCCCTCTCTCTCTCTCTCTCAGCCTTTGTCCTTTTCCGTGTGAGATGACCCCTCCAAATTCTATCATATTATCAAAGAAGTGGGCAGTACAGGTTTAAAAGCCACGTGATTTTACCGTGTTTCTATTGGTTTTATTACATTTTTTATCTTTTTGCATGGCTTTTAAACCTGTACTGCCCACTTCTTTGAAAATTGTTGCTGGCCATGAAAGTTTCCGCTCTAAATTCTATCATATTATCCAGTCAAAACTCTTATTTATCACATTTGTTTGTATCCCAGTCTTCTGAGCAACTCAAAGACAGCACTTATTGGGTTGTTCTCCTCAAAATGATCCTGTGTGGGCAGTTAGAGACTTGCTCAAGGTCACCCAGGGTTGCCCATGAAGTTCTCCTCAGCCAGGATCGGGAAAGAACTTTAGGGCCACGGCAAATGAGAGGCAAGGTTCTTAAAAGGCGGAGTGAGCTACTATAAGCTGTTTGGGTAGGCTTACCAGATCTCCAACCGGGACAGAGTGCTAGACCTTTAGGAGAAGGAATGTGGGCAGGTGTAGCTTGTTAAACCTTAGAGCACAATCCTAGGCAGGTCTACTCAGAAGCAAATCCCATTGTGTTCAGTGTGGCTTGCTTCTGAGTAGACATGCCTAGGATTGTGCTCTAAGGTTTAACAAGCTTAACATGCCTAGGATTGTGCTCTAAGGTTTAACAAGCTTAACATGCCTAGGATTGTGCTCTAAGGTTTATCAAGCTACACCTGCCTATATTCCTTCTCCTAAAGGTCTAGCACTCACACTTGGAGATCTGGTAAGCCTATGTTTGGGAGAACGACTTCTCCCCTGGTCCTGCAGGCTTTGCCCCCAGTGCACTGCTACCAAATACATCAGGGTGACAGAGAAAGGGAAGGAACAAACCTCCAATTGTTATGCACTGCTGTTGCCACTTCTGTTGCTAGTCAGAAAAGGGAAGGGAAGGGAGGCCATTTTGGAGACTGGGGGCTGGCTGAGCCTTGAATTGGCTCAAAAAAATGAACTAAGTTTTTCAAATTTGTGGGGGAAAGAACTCAGATCAGTCCCAGGTTAAGCAAAGGTGAACTTGGGAGAGGTCACCCACCTTTCTTCAGCAAGGGTTGTGCCTGTTCAGGATTTGAACTCGGGTCTCTGGTTTAAGGTTAATATTCTGTCCACTATATAGCAAACAGACATTCTATGTGTCTAAGTGTCTCCATATCTAAGACCTCCAAGGGTCAAACCGTATTCCAAGGATACATACGGTATGTTACATGGCCTGTGTAATATGATGGGGGGGGGGTTGAAATGGGGAAAAACCACAGCAGGCATAAGGGGCGTTAGGCATCAAGGGCCATCAGTCCCCATACAATTTTAATTGGGAAAAAAATTCTGTTAACTTTCAAATGAAGGTTTTGTTCCAATTAAAATAGTGCACGGGGGGGGGGGCACAACTGGGTGGGAGAAAAGCTCTAGCTGCCCCTACCCACTATGTGCTATTTACAAATAAAAAGTCACGTTACACATTCGTTGCAACATGTAGTTTGACCCCAAGAGATTAGCATGCATGCAGAGATTAGCGTGGCATAACATACGCTAGTACTGTAGCTTGAACTGTGATCCAGAAAATCCCTGGTTTAAATCTCACCTCTGCCCTGAGTGGCCTAAGACAAGTAGACAAGCTACCAACTGCCAACTCCACATCTACAATATGGAGACAATAATAACACCGATTCACCTTACAGAGTAACAATGTCCAGAAGGGTAATTGTGTTGCTTTGTTGTAGATCAGGGGTTCTCAACCTTTGGAGGCCTAGGTACCCCCTATCATGGTCCAATTTTTTGAAGTATCCTCTGATAATTAAGTGCTAATTAATT
Source organism: Plestiodon gilberti rubricaudatus (assembly GCA_026170595.1). Taxonomy (NCBI): domain Eukaryota; kingdom Metazoa; phylum Chordata; class Lepidosauria; order Squamata; family Scincidae; genus Plestiodon; species Plestiodon gilberti. The sequence goes on from JANXHW010000003.1 coordinate 219,388,501, forward strand.
GGATTAATCAATCAATTAATTAGGTAATTAATCGTTAAATAAAAAGTACTAAAACAATTTTAAATGTGAAAAATGTCTTATTTAACTCTGTGTGTGAGTGAGAGTGAGAGTGAGAGGGAGAGATGCAAGGATCTCTTTTTTTTCTCCAAGTCACACTTCCCAAAATCAGCTCCTCCCTCCCACCAAAGTACATTTTCCAAAGTACAAAAATAAGCCCAAAACCAAAAAGGCAGAAGGGCACCGAAAATAATTACAATTTAAAATCCATGTTAATTAACACTTAATTAGCTGCTGATGGGGCAGATAAGGGGCAGGACTTGGCGTACCCCCAGCAAGAGGTTAGCATACCCCTAGGGGTACCCATACCACAGGTTGAGAACCTCTGTTGTAGATAGAACAAACAGCTTGGTAGCATCTTCAAGACTAGCAGCGCAATCCTATCCAACTTACACCACCGGTGTAATCAGCAGTGCAGCGAGAACGGGAGGCCCCAAAATGGAAAGGGGATTCAAATCCCCTCCAAAGGAGGATTCAAAGGGGATTTAAATCTCCCCTCCCCTCCAAAATCTCCCGCCCTGCCCTCCCCGGCTGGTTACATCATATCCAGTAATGACATTTGATTGTGTTACTCAACAAGGAGGTCCATCTGGAGTAGTAGATACACCATGCTGTGAAGAGGGGTACATTTCATTTCAGTGATGGAAAAATCTGCAAGGAACAGAATTTCTTGGGGACCCAGCCCATCCATGAGACTGATGGAGGTGACTCAGGCAGGAACAGTGGCATTGCTGTTGTGAGGCGAGGCAAGCGGGTCACCCTAAGGTGACGCGCGCAGAAAGGTGACGCGCGCATACGCGCGCCTCGCCTCCCCCACGCGCCTCGCCACCTCCGAGGCCGGGAGGCGGCTCCGGGGACGTCTTCCCCGGCCGGCTGCCCGGGGCCTTCTGGCGAGGCCCACTGCGTCACAACGTTATTTATAACGTTTTTTGCGCATGCGCAGACCGTTCCTGAGGGAAAAGGGCTGCCCTTTCTCCTCAGGAACAGTCTGTGCATGCGCGAACAGTCTGCGCATGCGCGGTCTTGGGGCCGCGCGCGCCCTAGTGACGCTCCTAGGCAGGAGGTTGGCAGGGAACCCACCTTTGTCTGCCCACTCATCTCCCCTGTTCCTCCTCCTACTCCCTAGATTGGAAAAGGAAGAGGGGGCGGAACTGTAGAGGAAGTGTGTAGGAGAACAGAACATTGGAGATGTACTTCCTCTTCTGTTCCACCCAGTCCTCCTTTTTCAATCCAGGGTGTTATTGGAGCCGAGTCTGTCATATCATCAGGTAAAGGGGGCAGCATGCTGCCTCGTTTGCCAGAAAAGAGATGTTTTTGCTTGGAGGTTTTATTCAATGCAGCCACAGAGGACAGGCAGTTCGGTTCAACTAAGCAACACCTTATTGGCATGGCAAAGTGACCCAACAGTTCTCCCAAACATGGGCACCAAATTCCTAAGAATTCCTAAGGATAGAGAAAGCCAGGGGAAGAGTTTGGGGCGTTTTTCCCAATGCAAGAGATGCCAAGATTAGAGTAAGAGCAAAGTGCCATCAATGTACACAACACTTTACAGAGACTAGGAGCGCAATCCTATCCCCCGCCAGCTGTGGGGATGTAGCTGCACCAATAAGGTGCGTGCTGCATCAGGTGGGGGGGCGACCTGCGGGCTTACAGGAGGTAAGTATAAAACATTTATACTTATCTCCCAATAAGCCCCGGGGCTGCTTATGGGTCTACTCGGACATACATCCCCACTTTTGTTGGTGTATGTCCAAGGAGAGAAAAAGGGAAGGCTGTAGTGGAAGAAGATCCAGAAGACTGGCAGGAGCCAAATGTGGTGTCAGCAGTGGACCCTTGTTGACAGATCCGGGCGGCAAGGAGTTAACAGATGAAGACTTGGACTTTGACAGGACTGGGCAGCAGGGGGTCAACGCCCAGGACTGCATGGGTGGAAGCACACCTGAAAGCAATTGGGCGTGGCCCACAGGTGTTGCTACTAATTAGGAAGAAGCTGGGACTTTGAGTGCAATGGGTGTGGCTCGCAGCTGCACCCAATTAGCACTAATTGGAACTTAAGGATATAAAAGCAGCAAGATTGCAGCAGGACTCTCTTCTTGCTGAGGACTCTGTCTCTCGCAGCGGTCTGATCCTAGCTTGCTGAAGGACTTCGCCATAGGATGGAACGCTGCTGCCACGCCGGAGGAAGGAGCTGGAGGAGCTGCTGGACACTCTGCGAAGCCGAAGGACTGGTGACCTTGGACCAGAGACTGGAGAAATCCGACAGAGAAAAGAGAAAGCTCTGCTGCCCAAGAGACCGGTTTGGAGGGAGACTGTTTCTGTTGTGTGGATTGTGCTAAGCAAAAGGGTTTCTGCTTTAGAGAGATCTATGGTGTTAAGTGTTGCTGTAAAGCAGTAAATTTTGTTAATTGTCCAGAGGAGTTCAGCTGTCGTTTTTGCACACAGCATCAGAGGAAAGGAGAGGTGTTATCAGTCGAAGCGGGCATTTAAGAGAGACAATTTCAGATAGAAATTGTATTAAAAGGGAGTGGGGTGACGCCCAATTGGAACTGAATTAAAACAATTTAGTACCCAGAGTGGGGTAACTAAGTCTAATTATTTAAAGGGAACACACTTGCTCCTAGAAGGAGAAGTTGGGTCTAGACACAGGCGGCCTCAAAAAGGAGGGGATAGGATCTGGTGTGTGCCATTGCCACCAGATCCACCCCCTCCTGCCGCCTTCCCACCCACCGTTCCTGCCCTTTCCCCACCAAGTTACATCCCAGGCCACTCCCTCCCCCCCACCCCTCCTGCTAACTTACCGTCAGTGGCGGCCACTCCAGAAATCTCTGGCAGCTTTCAAAAGCCCATTTGCAACAGCCGTAAAGCAACCCTGCTGCCAAAACACTAGTTCCAGCGGCAAGGAGGGGGGATTTGAATTGGGCTGTCAGGCTGCAATCCTATCCACACTTACCTGGGAGTAAGCCCCATTGACTATAATGGGACTTACTTCTGAGTAGGCATGCATAGGATTGGGCTCTAAGAAGATAAATCTCTGCCCTGAAAAGCTTCCACTTTAAAATCTGCCACAAGGTATGTAACAGAGGCAGGGGAAGATGAAGGCAGGAGTAATCTAAGTGTTTATTTCTATTACAGAGAAACCGAATACCTCTGTATTCAAAGCATGCATTGTATCAGCAATTGTTACTGACCTATTTTGCACAGTTGCTGTAATGTTACAGGCACATATTAATATGGTATTGCTTAATAGTTTCTTAATCCAAAAGACGCAGAAACCAAGCTGTCACACACACACACACCCCATCTTCTGAATGGGGAAGATTTTGTAAAATGATAGGTCTACTCCACCCACTGCCTTAATTTGAGCTTTCAGCATCACTTAATCCCTCCCAAATTCTGTTATTTGAAAAGAAAGGGATGAAATTCTACCCACACCCTGAGACCCTTTCAAAAAGGGAAACCTTTCCCCAAGTCTTTGTTCTTCACTTGGGAGGGTTTAAGAGATTACATATAGTGCTTAATTTCTAGAGAAAAGGATTCTGTGTGCCAAATTTGTCTCAGATCACTATCTTCTGATCTGGAAAACCTTCCCCTAATGTATGTTATGTAAGGGCTCCATATAGTTCTCCATATAGTTCCATATAGGTGGACATAAAAAGGTAAAGGTATCCCCTGACAATTAAGTCCAGTCGTGTCCGACTCTAGGGTGTGGTGCTCATCTCCATTTCAAAGCCGAAGAGCCAGCGTTGTCCGAAGACACCTCCGTGGTCATGTGACCGGCATGACTCTCCTTGCCGCAGCGCGTAGCATGCAGCTGGAACACGGAGCGCTGTTTACCTTCCCGCAAGCGGTACCTATTTATCTACTCGCATTGACATGCTTTGGAACTGCTAGGTTGGCAGGAGCTGGCCAAGCAACGAGAGCTCACCCCGTCGCGGGAATCGAACTGCCGACCTTTCGATCGACAGCTTATGGTTCAGCGGTTTAACCCACTTAAACGGTGGACATGCCTGGACACAAATTAACCCCAGAGAATTTACTACAGTTTTTATTTTATCCCACCTTTCCACCAAAGAGCTCATGGTCTCTCCCATTTTAGTCCCACAACAACCCTCTGAGATAGGTTTGGCTGAGTGATGGTGAGTGGCCCAAGGTCACCCAATAAACTTTGCAACTGAGTTTGGATTTGAACCCAGGTTTCCCCAGTCTGAGGGCTGTATTGTAAGTATATGTTACAAGTCGGACTTAGACCTGGAAGATCCAGGTTCAAATCCCCGCTCAGCCACGAATCTTCCTGAGTGACCTTGGGCCCAGTGGCGTCACTGCAGGGGGGGCGGAGCTCTAAGTTCCGCTGCGATCGGAGCCTCTGTTACACAGAGGAACGAAGCGGCCCCGCCCCCTCGCCTTCGGAGCCTTTCAGGGAAGCGAAGGCGAGGGGGCGGGGCCGCTTCGTTCCTCCGTGTAACGGAGGCTCCGATCGCAGCGGAACTTAGAGCTCCGCCCCCCCCTGCCGTGATGCCACTGCTTGGGCCAGTCACTATCTCTCAGCCCCACCTACCTCACAGGGTTGTTGTGAGGACAAAAAGGAGGGGAGGAAATATGTACACCACTCTGAGCTCCTTGGAGGAAGGGCGGTATAAAAATGTGAAAAATAAAAATATGGACATGTTTACCAATCACATACTTGTTTTTCTCCCTAAATAGCAGAACTGTGATGTGAGGAGGGGGGCCTTAACCTTTGTCCCACACATCACATCAAGTCCCCTGTAGCTCATATTTGCCCTGGGAGGGAACTCTTATTGGCACCAATGGCAGCTGGGGCAAACTGCAGCCACATGAATGCAATCCGGATTAGTACCATGGCAAGAGAAGGGTTAAAGTCGACACCACAGCACCAATCTGGATTTCCCCCCCCCCAAGACTGCTATTAATACGGGGGAGGCAAGCATCCAAAGGCCAGCGGGTGGCGCAGTGGGTTAAACCGCTGAACCATGAGCTGTCGATCGAAAGGTCAGCAGTTCGAATTGGCGACGGGGTGAGCTCTCGTTGCTTGGCCAGCTCCTGCCAACCTAGCAGTTCCAAAGCATGTTAATGCGAGTAGATAAATAGGTACCGCTTGCAGGAAGGTAAACAGCGTTCCGTGTTCCAGCCACATGCTACGCGCTGCGGCAAGGAGAGTCATACCGGCCACATGACCACAGAGGCATCTTCGGAGAAAGCTGGCTCTTCGGCTTTGAAATGGGGATGGGCACCACACCCTAGAGTCGGAGACGACTGGACTTAATTGTCAGGGGACACCTTCACCTTTACTTAAGCATCCAAATGACAAGCATATGCTTGTGGGGTTAGTTTGGCTCTAAGTCCATCATTCTTAGTACTACACCACACTGGCACCAACTCTTGCCTGAAAAAATCAACTTTCAGAGCATACCTATTGATGGAGTAAATGCACACACATGCACAAAAGCATCCTATAGCACCATAAAGACGAACTCATTTATTCTGGCAGAAACGTTTGTGGGCTATAGTATCTTTCATCAAATCAAAGTGTGTAAAAGATAACACTTCCAGGATCTGATGGCTCTCTAGCCCATTAAAGCATATGGCATATAAACCCAAAGAAATCCAGCACAATCACTGTGCTTGTTGAGGTTTTCTGCTGCTATAGACAATATGGCTACAATCTAAATTTGTGTGTGTGTAGCATACGTTTTCACAGATGTAAACTGTAGTCCATAAAAGTTTAGGCTACAATACATTTGCTTGTTGTTTCGGTGCCACAAAGCTTTTTGCTACCTTTTACACACATCTGTGTGCAGTGATGCACACATGCATGGCTAATCTTTAAGGTGCCACACAACACTTTGTTTGCATTTGTTCCATCAGACTAGCACCCCAATCCTATGCACACTTACATGGGGATAAATCAGCGGGTTCCTTGGGGATTGAACACGGTTGGACATGCTTCTGAGTAAACGTAATCATTATGCATTTACAAGGCACTGTACACAATTTTCAGTTCCTGCCCTCAAGTTTACAATCGACAGACAATCAGGACACGTTTAGGAAGGAAGGAGAGTTAAAGAGAAGGAGAATCAACCAACTAGACCTGAACGTGCTCTGGATAAGGATTCCTCTGCATTAGAGCTACTCTTTTGAAATGAGCCACCGTCAGTGATGTAAAATTAAAGTGAGATGATGCAAAAGCAAAGCTCGTCCCCTTTAAGCCTTGTCGCGATCAGAACTTTTTTGTGCCCGCCCGCATCTGATCTCACCCACTTCACAAAGTTCTGCAGAGGGAAGGCGAAGGCGGGGAATCCCCACCTCCAGCTCCTTTGCGCTGAAAAAGCCGCATGCGCTGGGAGCTGTCTGCCTACGAGGTGCTGAAATGCACGCAGACTCGCCTTTTATTCCGACAGCCTGCAGTTAAGAAGATCTCTCTACAGAGGGAGAATTTTGCAAATACGACTGAAAATAACGAACTGCCCTCCCGTCCCAGCCAAAATCCTCCAAGCCCTATTCTAGGGAGAACTCGCCCACTTAAACCGACCATTCATAAGATGCAACTTAACCAAAATCCAGGAGTTAAAACTTTATTTTCACCACAGTCCTTTAGCCTACCAAGGCAAATGTGGCAGTCACCCGCCTTACTGTTTTCTCAGTCCCCACACAAGTTGAGCTTCGGGATATATGGAGACATCCAGGCAAATCAGCTCACCAAGGCTTGGGGGTTGGAATCAACGTACGGCACAATTTAGGGCTGTAATTCTTTACACCCTTACTTGGAAGTCAGTCCACCTGAACACAATGAGACTTGCTTGAGAATAAGCATGCATAGGATCATGCTATTAAGCAGGTTCATTTGAAGTCAGTTGGCTTTCACTAGGACTTTAATCACATGTTCATATATCTTCCCTTGAATTCAACAGGGCTCCAAAGTGCCTAACGCGCGCTGGATCATGACCTTTAGTTTCTGTTTTCCTACTCAGGATTTCCTCCCAGAGGTCAAAAAGAGGGAGGATTCCAACTACTAAGAAAGGCAAATTGTGGTATGAACTTGGATGACAACTCTCTGAGATAAGAAGACTTCAGCTGTGATCCTCAACTGCTCGCTTGAAAGTTACGGTACCATGGAAATCAACAGAGCTCACTTCCCAGTAAATTGTTTTAGGAACACATAGGAATCCACCTCTACTCAACAGGCAACAGTTCTATTAACAATACTTCTACTAATTAATAGGTCTATTAACAATAGTGAGCCTGACCCCCCCCAACTAAACCTGCTTTGGACAGGGTGACAGCCAGCCCCCCCCTCCATCCTCTCCCCTTCCCTATAAGTGAGCTTGGGAATCTGGAGAGCACACTTGTTTTCAGCACTTTAGGAAGTGAGAATAACTCTTGATATCTGCAGAAAATGCTGAAAATGTGCAAAGCTCTTTAAAGCAACGTACTATACAGTACATGCAAATTGGGACTGTGGGTTGGAGAGGAGGATCCACTGTTAGGATGCATTCTAAAGGCACAAAGTTCAGTGGGAAGGCTGAATAGCATTTGGGTTTCGAGTCCATCAAAGCTGAGATAGTTTTGGACATATGGTAGCCAGCAGCTGTGGCATTAGAATTCAGAGTGAACCTATGCAAAGTTTTACAGTGTCCTCTTGCTTTTTTTCCGGGATGGCTACACAGGCAGGCACCCAGAGCTGAAAAATGCTGCGTGAAGTCTTGTGGAACCAATACAGCAGGACGTGCGATCACATCTTGCATTTAGGCTTAAGGAAGTAGAGAGTTTATAGTTTGGACAAGGGGGGTGGGCAAGGGGGGAAGACACAGGGAGCATAAAGTGGGTTCCAGTAACACAGTGGTTCTCAAACTATTAGCACTGGGACCCACTTTTTAAAATGACACTCTATCAGAACCCACCTAGCTTTATGAGACTTTAAAAAAAGAAGGTGATATATAAATAAATAAATATATTTATTTACAAGTAAAGAGTTCAGCTGCTTGCAGGGTAATTAGCAGTTATCTTGCAAACTGCAGGAGCTCAGCTCTTTGAAGGGCAATTAGTAGCTATCCGATTTTTGAATAGCCTCAGGGCTTGTGGCAATTACTTATTTGATCAGTCCATCACCTGGGACCCACCAGAAATCAAGTTGCGACCCACCAAGTGGGTCCCGATCCACAGTTTGAGAAACACTGCAATAACACATAGGGGGACAGTGTGGAGGCTGAATGAAGATGCTTTGCGCATGTGGGAAAACGGTAGAGAGTTTTGGGGGTGGCGCTTGGCAGGGATTCCTGGGACTTAGCTATGGAGTCTATTTTCAATTCAAACCTGAATATGGGAAGCAATAATTAAGCAGGGATTGCCCATAAGCATGAACAGAGTGCTTTTAGTTTAGCACTGAATAGCTGTAGCCACAGATTTTTGGAGTCTCCTTTTAGAACCATCAGCCACAAGCTGTGGTTATGGGCTTAGAGAAACCCATGGTCTAGCAGCAGCTATTAGCCACAATAGCTACATGGTTCAGAGGCAGTATGCCACTGAATGGCACTTGCTGAGTAACAACAGAGTGGGGAGTGGAGCTGTTTCTTTCAAATCTTGCTTGGGCTTCCTGGACATATCTGTGGCCATGGCCATGGTGGAGAACAGGATTTGGAACCAGATGGACCTTCAGTCTGATTCTGCAGCACTCTTCTTATGGATGAGGGGTAATGGCTTCTGGGGCAAAAGATATTGCTTCCAGGCAGGTGTGGATCTTGGTTCCTTAAGAACTAAGCACTGGGGCTTGGCAGTCTGTAGCACCAGAAAATAAGCATGAGGTGGTTTGTGTAGCTGAGATTCGAGGTACATCTTGTGTTCAGCAGCACACAGTGCGATGAAGATAAATCCTTTTTCCGGAGTCTTTCATTTTTCATTGTTATCTCCCTCCCCTCTATACACATCAGAGAGCAAACAACTAAAAACGAGACATGGATTCAATCCCTAAGCCCACCACCGGTCCTTGAGCCTCAGTTTCCCCTGTGTAAAATACAAAGCAACACGAAAGACGCAGGACATGACTTGCGAAGACCAGCAAGGCAAAGATTGGACAGCGCCTAGTACAGTTACCCCTTCGACATCACCAGTGCAACACACAGGATACACCCCCCCCCTCCCGGTGCTTCCCCCCCCCCCTTACCTGAATTCCTGAGCTTGCGGTTCTTGAACACCGAGATAATGACCAGCAGGTTGCCCACGAGATCCACCACGGTGGTGAAGATCAGCACGCTGGACAGCACCGTGACTAGCCAGCCTGGCCGCGGCTCTGCCCCGGTCGCCCCAGCCGCTCCGGCCGCCGCCGCCGCCTCCTCCTCTTCCTCCCCTCTCTGCGAGAACCCGAATCCCCCTCGCCCGGCCAGCCCGCAGCAGTTCCTTAAGGACCCATTCTCCAGCATCTCGGACAGCTGCGCGCCCAGGGCGGCCCTCCTGCCCCGTCGCCTCCCCCCGCGCCCTCTCCGCCCTCTGCTTGCATTGAAAGGGGCGACCAGCCCTTCCCAGCTCCCCCTCTCCCCTGGCCCAGGTGCGCTGCCTCCGCTGACTGGCCGGCTCTGGAGAGCGGGAAGGGTTTTAACGGGCTGCTTCCCACCCCTCGGCCCGCCTCCCTCTCTCCCGCCCTGGCAGAACCGAACCGCTGGAAGAGAGGAAAGCCAAAAAGGGAGAGGAGGCGGGGCTTCAGGGCCCGGGTGGGAGGAGAAAACAGCACCAGTCCCCGCCCCCTCCGTAGGAGCCAAAGGGAAAGCCGGCGAGGAGAGGGAGGAGTCAAGCAAGCGCCCCGCCCTCTAGAGCCGCGCCCCCACCTCTCACGTAGGTGGGGACTCCCAGGCGCCAAAGTACAGTAACTTTCTTTGTTCCTAGCCTTTCGCAGGCAGCCGCCGAAGAAGAGAAAGGCGAGCGAGGCGCTGGAGCAGCGCGGAGGCGATCGCGTGTGGGCAGGTGTCCCTGTCGTTTCACAGACAGAGTGACACGCCGATTACTCACCGGATAGCTGTGGAAACGGGGAAGTGGAAGAAGGAGGCACGCCTGGGGAGGGGAGGCAGACAGAGTGGCCGAGGTAGGGGGGGGGCGTGCACGTGTGCGACAAGGATATGATAATAAGGGAATTATAGGCCATTCGCTTTCCCTGTGCAATACAGGCTGCGGCAGTCTAAATGCAGACATATAGGATCCTAGCTTGGAATTCACTGCCAGCACCTCTGTGATGGTAGGCAAAAGCGGTCCAAAAGAAGGAAGAGGTGAAGTGGATTTTTAATCTTGAAACTATGTTCAAAAACGTTACAAAACTGAGTTAAATACGAATTCAAAAACAACGTATTGGGCCACGAAACTCCCTGATCACCTGAGTGATGCCATCATCTCACTTACTTCCTGTAAATCTCTCCTCCAAACCCGTCTTTTCGGTGAAGCCTTTGGCACCCTGTCCTCATGCCCCACTTCAGGTGAGCAACTAAATCTAACTACGGGCAGCATCTGTAATAAGGGAATATTTGTGTCCCCTTTTTATCCCTGCTGCCATTTCACTCCCAGTTCCTGGAGGTTCCTTTTAGCTCTTTTGCAAAAAACTGTTGATAGACGACCATGAATATATTGAACCTCCTTTAAAAACAGCTAAGACAGTGGGCATCTTGTGGCAGTGAATTCCAAGGTGGAATCCTGTATTGCATACTAATGCAACTAATAACCCAAAAGTTTATATATTTCACTTAAGTGGCCTGATCATAAAGTATTTACTGGGATGCAAGCCCTGTTGATTTGAATGGGGTTTATGGCCAAGTAAAGTCCCTTTCATAGTTTTCTCTTTAATAGGGAAATCAAGGAATGTGCATTCCCCATCAGTACTAGCTGAAGCTCAAATATTTTGGCCACCTAATGCGAAGAGAGGACTCTCTGGAGAAGACTCTGATGCTGGGAAAGATTGAAGGCAAAAGGAGAAGGGGAAGGCAAAAGATGAGATGGTTAGACAGCATCACCGATGCAACAAACATGAAAATGAGCGAACTCAGGAAGATAGTGGAGGACAGGAAGGCCTGGCGGGATGTGGTTCATGGGCTCACGAAGGGTCGGACACGACTTAACGACTGAACAACAACAACAACAACAAAAACAAAAACAATGGAAGGAGAAATTGTGCCCATGACACAAAATTGAGCCCCAGTGGCTAATACAAGCTCTGGCAGCGGGGGGCGGGCAGAGACGCATGCGGTATAGCTCCGGCTTTAGCTATAAAGAAAGTTGAGGATAACTGTAAGCACCTGTAGAAATCCAGTATCCACACTGGAAATTGAATCTGCCTGATTACGTCACCACCCTTAATTGTAACCATTCAATCTCTGAGACTTGTTGCAGAGCATTATGGGAAAAAGTCCAGCATCTTCACATACACATAGTATCCATTGCAGAATATCGTCTACCGTCTCACACACACATATAGATCTGTTTTATCAAATTCTTAACTCTAGTGAAGTCATATTTCACTAGCAACACTAGGTAAGCCTCTTGTCAACAGCTGAGCCTGATAAGGATTTGCTCTCCACTAGACAACTAGTCCATCAAGTCCATTCATCCAAGATAGTGCCATGCGAAATTATCTTGTGTCCTTCTACACATGTGAAATCCCTCCTCAGGTGCATGTAAGAGCTGTGTGGTTTTGGCATGGGCAGGATAGTGCCCTAACAGTTAGGGCCTAATTGATGTTTGCTTTTGGACTGATGAAATCATGGTGCTTTGAAAGGCACGTGTCTGCATCACAGCTGAAGAAGCCTTTTGTTGTTGTTGCACAATGCAAAGATAAAAGCCTTATTAGTGACAGTTCACTGAATTTCATCGGCTCTCTGGGTCCTTACTGTGTAAACAGTTAGGAAATAAGGATGTGGAAACCCAATTCCCTCTCCAGGGAAGGTGGTAGGACCACAAGTAACTAAAAAGGGAAATAAATGTGGATGGAGGCACCATTACAGAGCCGCTTTCCTCCTGTAATTCTTCTCGACTGGCTCTCCTCTTGGCCTCAATTCTTCACAGGCACCTTCCAGTTTCTTTTATTTCTTTGGGATATTTTTGTCCTGCTTTTTTTACCCATGTTGTTGTTGTTCAGTCGTTAAGTCGTATCCGACCCTTCGTGATCCCATGAACCATATCCTGCCAGGCCTTCCTGTCCTCCACTATCTTCCTGAGTTCGCTCATTTTCATGTTCGTTGCATCGGTGATGCTGTCTAACCATCTCATCCTTTGCCTTCCCCTTCTCCTTTTGCCTTCAATCTTTCCCAGCTTCAGAGTCTTCTCCAGAGAGTCTTCTCTTCGCATTAGGTGGCCAAAATATTTGAGCTTCAGCCTCAGTACCTGTCCTTCCAGGGAACAGTTAGGGTTGATTTCATTTAGGATTGACTGATTTGATCTCCTAGCTGTCCAAGGGACTCTCAGGAGTCTTCTCCGGCACCACAGAAGTGGTTAAGGACAATAATGGTCTCATCAAAAAATAAAATGAGATTAAAGCCATTACAAATGAATAGATCAACAGAAGCCATTGCACTTCAACAGAAAACAGAGCACAAATGCCTTCTGAAATAAAACTTTTCATCCAACACCTAAAAACTGGTAAAGAAACACAAGAGAAGCCAACCTGGCAAACACATTTCACAACTTCCACAGTGATAAGAGTCTGTCCCACATCACCATTTCCCTGCACAACACATACCAGAGGCCTCTGTAGATGGCTGAAAACATGGGTAGGTTCACATGGAAAGAGGCAGTCCACAAACTACTCAGGTCCCAAACCATTTAGGGCAGGGGTTCTCAATTGGTGGGTACGTGTACCACTAGTGGTACTCCAGCTAACCAGAGGTGGTATGTGGAGCGCTGGTCTGCTGGAACACTGCCCATCAGCAGCCGCTTTTTGGATCCCGAGAGGCTCCAGTCGTTGGCAAAAGCTTTCAGGAGCACTATGAATGGCCACCCTGACCATCCTACCTACATTTTCTGTTTGAAAATATGGCCGGAACCCGGAAGTGGCAATGATGTCATCGCCACTTACTATGGCTGCAATCCTATGCTAACTTTCCTGGGAGTAAGCCCCATTGAACATAATGGGACTTACTTCTGAGTAGACATGCATAGGATTGTGCTGTACCAGTGGTACGCAGACAGAAGCGGGTCCAGGAAGTTGTATGCGGCCCACTGGGGGTTGAAAACCCCTAGTTTAGAGGGCAAAATTACCATCTTGAATTTCTTCAAATGTAATGAGAAGTAGGTAATCCAGACAAGGAAGTTGTCAGAATGAATCTGAATAAGCAGCAATTTACCATTCTTCTGTTTTTATTTCTTTTATCATTGTCTCAAAATATCTATATGCCACTCTTTCACAGCATAGTGTATTACCAACAAATGCAAAATATTGTACCAACAAATCACACTCATTAAACCACAATAAAAACCAAAGGAACAGCACAACCTAGAAAAGGACAGTCCTTGCATATACCGTATATGGTAAATCCAGTGGCTAAACATTTATGAATCACACAGGGGACTTCTCAGTGCAAGTTCCAGGCATACCTTGGTCCTCTGCCTTTAAATGTAGCAGTAATGCTTTTCCTGGTACAGAGATAAAGTGATCAAGGGAAGCTTCACCTACTTGATATCTTTGTGTCAGGCTGCTGTGAAAGGCACAGGAGCAGAGTCAGAAAAAAAATTGGCAACCGTAACCAGTTTTCTGAAAATCCATTGCATGTGAGACCCTGTCAGAACACTTGGTTAGATGTGCATTCCACCATGAAGTGTTTGCAAAAATCAACACACACGGAGCGGAGGGAAAGGAATGGGTGCCTGAATCTATTCGTATTTGCATATATTGGCATTCCAAAGCCAACCACCAAACGCTTTCATCATCTGTTGTTTCTCATCCACAACAGAAGCCCTGTGAAGGATGCCAAATTATGAAAGCTATTTCTAGAGCACATATTCAGATTTGATGGCAATGTGCCCCAGTATAGTTGACAAGTACTTCGATGACTTCAGGCTGCTTCTCACGATGCAGCTCCGGAGGGGAGGCTCTGCTCCATGTAATGGGCCAGTTCATGGGTACTGCAGTAAATTGGTTGCTGGTTCACTTTGAAGCCCAATTCAATGGTTGGGCATAAATCTGTACAGTACTTTGTGACCAGGATAGCTGACGGATCTGCCCATACACAGTCCAATCCTATCCTTCCCTAGTGTAGGCCGTACAGTGTGGGCTGTGTAGCCCACACTGTATCCTATCCAAGGAAGGAGACAGCTGAAGGTCTACTTGGGGTAAGCGGACATTTATCCGCTTACCCTGGGTTAAACTCCCAGCCGCCACATTGGGGCTACTTGATTCTTTGCCGGCTCTTTAGTCAGCGGAGAACTGAGCAGCCCCGTGTTGGGGGAAGAGGCCCAGGACGGGGGATAAGATACAGCATGTGGCAGCAACACTGATCCCTTCCTGGGCACGATCCACCCACCTGCCCTCCCCCAGCCCCCACACCACTCAGAGAGGCCTTACCTGCTCTGTCGCATGGAGGACCTGGATTCAGCGCCAGCAGGGCGGCACAGCCCTTCCCACCAGCGCGCGCTACTCACAGGGTGTCGCAATGTGCTTTATGGCATGTGTGTGACACCCTAGGCTGGCACAGCATGTGCTGTGTCAGCCTAGAAGACACCTAGGATTGCACCATAAGATTTGTAGTGAAGGCCCTTCTCCTTGTCCCAGCAATATAAGGTTTGCTTGGCTTGGCAAGACAAGGCCTTGTTGGTGGTTGCACCCAAACTCTGGAACTCTTGTTCCTAAGGAGGCCCAGCCATCTTCCCCCTTTCCTGTTGGTTTTCCAAGTGTTTTCATTTTGGTGGGCTGTTGGCCTAGTTAGCTGAGTCTTTGTACCTGTTGTTGCTGCTGGGTTCTCTCTTTTACGGCCCAGTCCTGCCACCCAACTCCCTGGCACGGTGACTCCGCAGCAGCAGTGTAGACTTTGCTGCATCCCTCAGGGGAGTTTTGGCTGCTGGAGATCTCCTTGGGGTCAGGGTGATATCTTTAATTTTAATTTATAGCAGACTACCTGCATCTATGATCACTGCAGTAAAGGTAAAGGTGAAGGTGTCCCCTGACAATTAAGTCCAGTCGTGTCCGACGCTAGGGTGTGGTGCTCATCCCCATTTCAAAGCCGAAGAGCCAGCGTTGTCCAAAGACGCCTCCGTGGTCATGTGGCCGGCATGACTCTCCGTGCTGCAGCGTAATAACCAATAAATGACGATGGCCACCCTTTTCCCCTACCACTGGCAGAATGGGCCAATCATGCATGTGAGCCTTGGCTTTTAAATGAGAAGAAATCGAATGCTTTAGTTAAGCATATACTCCAACGCCATCAACCTGCCTCAAGTTTGTGGGGATAGGAAGGAGTTGAACTTTCTTTGTGACAAGCAAAGCCAACCCCTTTTATCTTTGGCAGCCAGGGGGAGGGAGTTTATGCTATGTTTTGATCGCACAGATGTTATTTAGCCTATCCTTTTCCTTGAAACACTAAAAACAGTGGCGATGAGTTCCGAGAGCTCCTAGGAGATGAATTCTTTGGGCAAGTGGGCTTCCTCACTGATCTGGAGAGAAGGGGCCAGAAGGAAGCTTCTTGTCCAAGTGCGGGGTGAGACAGGAGTGATTTCCCATTCATTAATTCCCTTCGCCTTCTTTGAATAGCCTGAATATCTGAGATAAGGCAATCATGCACAGTAAACAACCCTTTAATCTCCTTAATCTCTTTTCTTAAACAAGGTAGAGCTTTGGATTTTTACTTTATATCTTAATTAAGTCATTCATGTAATCTGCCAATATCATAACCATGGCTTCTCTCTTAGACTTTGGAGTTTTTGGACCGGTTTGGCAGGGGATGGATACTTTTCGGAAAGCGTCCCTGCCTGCGTCAGTACAGGGGAAGAATCCAAGATAGAGAAGCTGTCCAGGGATGCCACGGTTTGGTTGCTATCCTATTCTTCTGCTGCTGCTGCTGCTTCTTGTGCCATCAATGTACGTGGCATTTTACAGAGAGTGAAAAGAGAGGTCTCTGTTCCGAGGAGCTTACAATCTAGATATTGACATAAGGGAGACAAAAGAGGGAGGGGAGGGAAATGGAGACAAGGATAACCAGGGGACGAATATATTATTCTTTCTATTGCTTATGCGCTATAGGGAACATGAATTAAGGCATGATGCCAAAGCCTTCATGGGAAAGGTGGGCTTGAAGAAGAGATTTGAAGGAAGTGAGCAACGAAACGTCCT
This sequence comes from Plestiodon gilberti rubricaudatus, assembly GCA_026170595.1. Taxonomy (NCBI): domain Eukaryota; kingdom Metazoa; phylum Chordata; class Lepidosauria; order Squamata; family Scincidae; genus Plestiodon; species Plestiodon gilberti. The sequence continues at coordinate 219,404,864 of JANXHW010000003.1, forward strand.
GCAGTTGTTCTGGGAGACCAGGCATCAGCAGAAAGAGCCGCTTGGGAGACTGGGCAATGTTGCTTGAGGGAGAAGGAAACCATGGGTGGCATCAGAAGTCACCCAGATCAGGCACTGGCTAAGAGCCCAAGCCCATCAGAGGCCCACCAGGCCTGGCTCCGGAATCCTCAGTTGTGCCCAATGCACCAAAGGAGGCACATTGGGGGGGGGGGTGTCATGTGGATCCAGAACTGGGCTTTGCTCCAGGATGCCCAGGAACCTTATACCAGTGCTGTAGAAGATGTTCAGATGGACAAGAGTTACAGCACGATCCTGTGTATGGATCCAACCGGCAGCCCATGGCCGCCTGCCGGATCCTGTGCCCGAGACTGCTCATCGCCTGGCGGGCTGGATGTCTACTCAGGGAAGGGAATGCTCATCCCTTCCCCAGGTGTAAACCGGGGCCAGCCCGATAGGCCTCCTCAGATTTCCGTCAGCTAAATACCTGGCAGAAGTCAAAGGAGGCTGTGTAACAGCCTAGCTGCCCGACAGGGACGGGGATATGGGGGTAGCCATCCCCCACCCCCTCCCAGGCCGGCTAGTCCAATGGCCCCCCTCCCTCGCCTGCCAGACCGCCCACGCGGCCATCTGCGGGAGAGCTTACCTTCCTCTAGCGGCTGTGTTCTCGGTCCGGCGACGGAGTGAGGGAGGTTGGCCTTACTCCGACCTCCCTTACACCCGAGGCGTCGCGAACGTGCTTTATGGCATGTTCGCGACATCCTGGAATGGCGGAGCACTCACTCCAACGTTCCAAAGATCCCCAGGATTGCGCCCTTAAGCACACAGAAAGAGAGCAGGTGAAACTTTACCTGCTCCCTCACACTAGTGCTGTTACCCACCCCTTTCCCCTGCCTGCTCTGGGGAGCAGCAGAGTGGGAAGGGGGACAACAAAACTGTGGAGGGAACAGGCAGGAGTAGCCATTAGTAGCTTGTCTCCCCCTCGATCAGCCCACCAAGTGATGAGAACAATGTTACCACACTTCCGCTCATGATCAAAATTCCAGCAGGGGTGGTAAGATTCTGTCCCCCCCCTTAAGATTCTCCTCGCCTCTTGACAGGAAGATGACATGCATGCTGTTCTGAACATGGGGGGGGGTGTTGGGCTCCAAATCTGTCAAATAAATAACTTTCAGCTGAGAAATGCTGTTAACTTGGCTACAAAATGGTAGCCTTCAATTGTTTTTCATATTTTGTATGCCAGTGATTCTATTGTCCATTGATTCCAGCGTGTAATTGGACGTGTAATGTCCAGCGTGTAATTGGTTCCAGCGTGTAATTGGTTCCAGCGTGTAATTGGTTTGTGGAACTCCTTGCCACAAGAGGTGGTGATGGCACCTGGCCTGGATGCCTTTAAAAGGGGATTGGACAGATTTATGGAGGAAAAGTCCATCACAGCTTATGAGCCATGATGGGGATAAGCAACCTCCTGGTTGTAGGAGTAGGTTTTCTTTGTGCCAGGGGAAAGGGAGTGGCGACAGGATACAAGTATCTTGTTGTCTTGTGCTCCCTGAGGCATCTGGTGGGGCCTTCTTCTTATGTTCTTATGATTCAAGCATTTCTTGGAGAAGAAATTTATAACTAGCAATAAATATATTCATTTGCTCCCATTTCACAGAATGAAGTCCTTTTCAGCGCACAGCTAGCTACCAAGTTCCTCCTGTTCCATAGTCAATTCATAGTTTCTGGTTCCTGCCTGCAGCTGCTGCATTGATTGGCTCCCTGCAGCCCTTTCCCTTACACCTTATTGATTTTCCACCTTCTATAGCTGAAACAAAGGGTATCTTCTTTTCACATTGTGATTCTTCATCCTTTCCCCCTTTTGGCATTCTATTGATTTATTGAGCAGAGAGGCAGGGTGTCCTCTTATATTTAGCAGGGGGAGAGCAACTGTCCCTCTTTCTCCAGTATGGCATCGTTTCCAGTGGCTTTTGCTGGTGTCTCTTCTGCACCTCTTTAGATTGTGAGCCCTTTGGGGAAAGGGAACCAAATTCACGAAAATTCGTGAAGTGTTCCATATTTTTGTTCAAAGAAGCCTTCTGAGTCCTTGCCTTTTTAAACATTCTGCTGGTACAGGTGGGCGCTGCTGTTTTTATGATCTGTTTTAATTGTAATAATTTTTAATCAATTTTTAGATGTTGTTTTTATTAGTTTTTGTTAACTGTTTTTATTGTTTTGAAACTAACTATTTATGTATGTATTTTTTTGGTATTGTATTTTTCTCTGTTGTAAGCCGCCTTGGGTCCCTTCGGGGAGAAAGGCGGGATAGAAATATTGTAAATAAAATAAATAAATAAAACCACTGATTGATTGCTGGCTTTCAAAAGTTATTTTTTTATTATAATACATAAAAATACAGAACCATTTATTGATTTATTTTGCTATATAAACTGCTTTGTGAACTACGTTTTGTTGAAACGTGGTATATAAGTGTTATTATCGTGTTTCCTCAAAAATAAGACAATGTCTTATATTAATTTTGGCTCCAAAAATGCAATAGGTCTTATTTTCAGGGAGGTCTTATTTTCCCAACCTGTGGCACGACCCCCCCCCCCCCGGCACTTACTTTGACTGATTAAAGTTTCATTCATTCCCAAGGGTGCAAGGCTCTGCAAGGACTGCACGGACTGTACTAGAGTCCTCCACCATGGAGACGACATGCTAGAGAGACTATGCAAGGTTGCAGCCTCCTTGCTGGCCTCTCTAGCATGTCATCTCTATGGTGGAGGACTCAAGTGCAGGCCGTGCAGGCCTTGCACCCTTGGGAAAGAACAAAGCTTAAATCGGTCAAAGTAAGTGCCGGGGGGGGGGGGGGGCGTCTGGCTGATGATCCTAGCTAGGTCTTACTTTCGGGGATGACTTATATTGACAAGTGCCAGCAAAAATCATGCAAAAATGATGGTAGGTCTTATTTTCAGGGTAGGGCTTATTTTTGGGAAAACAGGGTAGTATTAATAATAATAATGCTATTATTCTGCCAAAGAGGCTAGTTTTCCTCATGCAAGGAGTTTGCGTGGGAAAGCAAGAGGTAAGTGGCTGTATTTTTCTTCCTTTCTGGGTTTTTTTTTGGGGGGGTGCACATGGTGGCAAGTCAGGGATAGTGTCAGGTGGCAGGTCCAGTTGGGCCTTACGTGATTTGATATGTATGACGGATCTTCCTGAGAGAGATAACTGGATCTCCTACTGTTTTGTTGGGTACCTTCCTACCATTTAAGGATGAACCACATTAATGAACAATGATTAAAAATAGTGAGTTGGTCGCTGGAAGGAACAAATCTTTCTTCTCTTTGCTTGGCAGACAAAACCTAGGGGATGCCAAAGTCTTACCTTCACAAGTCATAATTCTGCTCTAGGACAGAGCATGATTTTAACCATAAACTCAAAATATATCTCAGACTAACAATGCAATATAGACACCAGACACATAAATTTATTCCTAAGCACAGTGGCATTGCTGGAGGGGGTGTGGCACCGTAAGTGGTGCAAGGCGCTGCACTGCAGCTTGCAAACCGGTGTAACAGCCCCTCTCACTCATTCCCAGAGCCATTCTGGCAGTGAAGGCAATGTGTTGCACATTGCCTTCACCGCCGGAATGACTCTGGGAGTGAGTGGGAGGGGTCACGGTACACCGGTTTGCAAGTGCAGCGCCTTGCACCACTTAGTGGTGCCACACCCCCTCCAGCAACGCCACTGCCTAAGCTACAACTCAAGGAAAAATAATTGTTAAATGAACAGCCTGATAATTAATGTGCTGAATTTTTTCAAGAATATCATCATACAGCCACGTCCTGTTTTATGCTGCCAAGGAAGATCATTAGTGTATCACAGGAGAGGAACAGGCAGGATCTATATTAAGCTTACCACATTACATTTATGTATTTAAAAATATTTGCAAACTGCTATTCGTGAAAAAAAAATCATAGCAGTTTTCAAAATTAAAAACAGAATGAACACCAATAAAATCATACAATAAAACTAAACTCCAAAGACCTGCTGCGAGTCAGTGTAGATAGACTGTAGAGACAATACTGAACTAGATAGATCTCAGTATACAGTTAGAGTATAATCCAGTTTCCTAGTTCAAGTGTTTGGAGAATTAACAGGAACAAAACAGAACGCTACAGACCATGGAGGCATGTTGCACTAAGGATGCTAATGGAGGATGGGGGGAATCTGGAATCACCTTAAAATTGTTCCACTCTGCACCGTACCAGATCTATTTCATGCCTTGACCTTGCCAAAAGGAGTACTGTGTCGACTGCAGCTTCCAAAGCAGCTTTAAGCACAGCCCCTGGGGTGGGGTTTCAAGAATCGGAACTGGGCTTTATATGTGCAAAGTATACACCTTGGCAGTGAGCGATGGTGACTCTTGGGAAACGATCATCTCAAAAGTCTTCCTCAGCCAGCTTCATCTCTAAGAGACTATGTTTAAAAGAACATTTTTTTTTCCTGAAGGAAAAACCCCACATACATTTCTTTTGAATAAGTGTTAAGGGGTTCCCTCAGTGTCGTTCTGGGAAGGAATTTTAATTTCGCCATGCCGGTCAGATTGGCATTCATGTTATTTACTTTCCCCCCAGATCCCTGTGTTTGTGCTTCAGGATACAGAATGGACTAACTGCCTCTATAGCGAAGGCATCAACATTCTTCACACCACTTTGCTGCCTGGGGCTGTTCCTTTCATATTGTGCTTTCCTTTTTTTACTGTAGGTTTATGACTGCTTCCTAGAGACACATTCAAGCTTCTTCCTCCTAGCCCCCCATGCCCCATTTTGTTGCCAACTTTTAATTCAAAACAACTTACCTTGAAGCTATTATCAAAACCTCCCAATTCTTCATGAATGTGAGTGTAAATTTCAGCAGACAAATGTCCCTGCTGAAGCTGGTATCGCATGGATGCTATATTTCCCACTAGAATTGAGGATGGAATAAATAGTGATAGTCATTAGCTTAATACGTGTCTCTGCATGGAGAAAGGCCAATTAGAGCCAGAATCTGCAGTTCCCCCAAGTGCCATTTTGTTTTCAGCTCTGTTAACTTGTTTTTAATTTCTGTGGACCCAAGATTCAGTTTTTCACAAACATCTTCAGTAGTGCAGAAAAATGCTTTCCCTCTGTCCTGTTATCTTGTCAATTCTTGCAGGAAATGTATCTCTGCTTATTGATATTGTCCTCAGTGATGGCATCACATAGCCAAATCCACACTCTGGGGCGATATCATATTGACCATGTGATTTCTGACTGAGTGGGAAAGAGGGAGAAGAAGCAAATGGGGTGGGAATGGCATCAAAGAAAATTGACAAGAAGGTGGAAATTCACACAAAGAAAGTGTGTTTTGGGACACACACACACACACACACACACACACACACACACACACACACACACACACACACACACACACACACACACACACACGACATTTTCTACCCCACTCAAATAGTCATTCTACCTAAAACATAGAAATGAAAAATGTTCAACAGAACTCTAAATTGTCCCCATGCCCCAATAAGACATGAGCAGACTTTTGGGGGAATCAAATAGGTAACAACTTTATTAGTATAAAACAAGATCTATAGTGGGTCCTAGCTCTCATAGGACTACATCCTCCTTTCAGTGCAACCCCCAACACCTGCAGATGCACCTTCTACCCTGGCTGGCTCAGTTGGTAGAGCGATCGTCTCATAAATGCCTGAAGATCTGAAGGCTGCAGTTCAAGATGGCCAGAAGTTTCTGTGTCTGTCAGAGAGCTGCTGGCATGCCAAGCTGATATGTTGCAGAGCCTCTGTGGGGGAGTGGAACTTCAGCTGCAGCACTTGAGTGGCAGTCAAAGTTGCCTGTCAGCTGAAGCGTGGTGAGGCTAACACCAGAGAGAGAGAGAGAGAGAGGAGAGTTGGACTGTGAAAGCAACATCTCTAGAATGAAGGGTTCTACGAAAGATTAGAACGTTAATATATTGTGAAAAACCCTTGGGGTTTAGAAAGCCTGCCCATGTACACCGCCTTGAATTAAAGTCGGAGGAGAAATCCAATGACCAAGAAAGGCGGTATATAAATACTGTATACTACTACTACTACTACTACTACTACTACTACTACTGCCCAGGACCTCAGTCAATCATCAGCCCCAGAATCTCCTGTTTTGCTTTGTGCCTCAGGAAATTGCTTCTTCCTGCATGACCAGCCTTGGAGGAAGAATGTTATTTCAGGTCTTTATGGGGCTTGTTGAATTTTTGGCATAATACCTTCATGTGCAGGTGCTGGCCTGGCAGGAGTAATTTATGGGTTCAGACCCTTGTGGAGGAGGAGGAGGACTGGATGGGTGCACAGAGATGCATTCTGACCCATCATTGTGAGGAAAGGCTGCATGCTGCGGAGTGTGTAGTCAACCAGCTGAGGACCAGTCAGGAAGGGAGAGGAAGAGGACTAAATTGAGCCTTAAGTGAAACCTGTCCTGTAAGCACAGCTGCACCAACGTAAGGATGAATTTTGCCAGATAGTGCGGGTTGTGTGTGTTAAAAATAACCTGAAACATTCTTTCTATGATGTTGAATTGCCTAGCTTTTCCCATGAACCCAGAGGGATTCATGGTCACCTGACTTCTCACAGCAATAATATTATTTAGATATTTGGAAATTATCAAGAGCTGCTATTTCATAAGAGAAAGCCACCATTTTCTTCTGAGAGATGGTGAATGTTGGAAGACAGGAAAGGAAGATGATTATCAATCACTCTTCTTTCTAGCAGGGCGAGATCTATGGATTTTGCACAATGCATTTTGTTGTTATACAGTAAGAGACTCCTGGATATCATTATACAAACCCAAGATTAGGTTTAACACTAAAAAATTTCTCACAAAATGAAATTTGAAGAAAGTGTCAGGTTTCCTCCAAAGGCAACACATCTGACAATTTTCATGGAAGGTCAAATGAGTTCCTAGAAGTCATGGAATTTCTCGGCACGTACCGATGTGTAAGAGCAAAATTATTATTAAAGTTTAATAAAATAGAATAGGCTAGTCATCGAGAAGCTGGCCATCCCTGGCTTAGGGTTTTGTTTTGTTTTTTCTAGAAGGCAAGACTTTTGTTAAGAACAGGAAAGAAATTGTACCTGGCTTCTGTCAAACAGTGAAGACTTTGCTTTAGGTAGGTAGATGTGATGACTGTAAGTAATGATGATAACTGAGGCAAGCAGAGGACATTTCCTGGGGCTTAATGGATGTTGGGGGGGGGTTGATGGAGAAAGATGCAACTGGGGGGGCATTCACTCTTTGGTTATTAATCCCCAGGAAATGCTTCACATTTTCATGATTACTGTTTAAATTGCCCTGTAGTCCAGGAAATCTCAGTATGCACTCTTCAGGGGGAAGGCAAGTTAAGCAACAACGGAACTGGGGAAGGAGAAAGGTGTACGCAAATTGTCGTGCATTTTTAACCCACCCCAGAGGAGACATGACATTGGTTTTGAAGGAGCTGAATGCACACAAGGTACCATGTCCTAAATATTACCCAATCTGACATCACACCTGTCAATGTCTTTTAACAGACCTCAGCTACGTAAAGGCACATCTCCAGAGGAAGGAGGTAATTGGATGCTCAGGTGATAAGTAAATCAGCTCTTTCCTGCTGGTGAAAGTGAATTGGAACATGAGGGGAAGCTCTCCCATGCCTGCCAAAGAAGAAGAGAAGTTGCGTCAAGAGTTACTGCAGCATAAGCAACAACAGCCAAGAGAGGACCGGGGAAATCAGTTTTGGCAGATCACCAAGACTATGGTAGTATCAGGTCAAAGGTAGGGACAAGACAGGCTGGGCACGGTGTAGTAAGGAAAACACATAGGTGCACAATCTGGCCACAGCTAGCCCCAAACAGAATACAGTATGTGTGTAACCTCTCAGGTCCATCAGTGTAGCACCCTAGCACTCTAAAAGAAATTTCTGCTAGCCAGAAACATCTAGGGCAGTGGTTCTCAAACTTTTAAGCAACGGGACCCATTTTTTAAAATGGCATTTTTTAAAATGATATCGGGACCCACCTAGCTTTATGAGACACTCAAACATTTATCTCCCTATATTTACACAAGCTTGCAAACTGCAGGAGCTCAGCTGTTTGCAGGGTAATTAGCAGCTATCTTGCAAACTGCAGGAGCTCAGCTCTTTGAAGGGCAGTTAGCAGCTATCTGATTTTCGAATAGCCTCAGGGCTTATCTGATCTTTCCATCATCTGGGACCCACCAGAAATCAGGTCGCGACCCACCAAGTGGGTCCCGACCTACAGTTTGAGAAACACTGATCTAGGGGTGTAGCTACACTACAGGCATACACTGGCTTAAAAGTTATTTCTTTTCCACAGGGAATGATAATTCTGCGATGTTTGTTGAGGCGCCTGTAAACACACCATTGGGATAATATTGGCAACATAACATGCTTGTTATGAAAATATGGACTTGTGTGTGCTTAAATACTTGTATACAATCATATAAAAGAGCAATATGTGCACTGATGGCAAATGGAAACTGTTCAAGCTTGACTGACATTCACTAATGGGAAAAGTAGGCCTTGAAGTCTGGTAAAGTGGAGGGAATGATTGACAACAGAATATCAAGAGGGAATATAAAAGGATTTTTTTTTACTATATTACCTTGCGATTGGATTTAAGCTAGACCAAGAAGTTAAAGGAACAAAGTGAAAGGCCTCCATTTTATAAAAATCCGCCAGTATGGGGGGTGGGGAAGTACTTGTGGTAGTTAAATAGATGGGGTAGGGCATGGCAGCTCCCACTCCCAGCCCGTCCTGTAACTGGGTTTAAACTGGGATGGTAGATTGCTGCCATCATCACTCATGACCAGGGATATCCAGACACATGGAGACTGCCTTGGGGAAACCTCTCTCTCAGAAAGAAGAAGAGCCCCCCAAATCCCTGGGGGTCCCATTGAAAGCTGAACAGTAGTGAAGGCCGCCGGTGATCTGGTAGTCAGAGCAACCAGCTCCTTTCCAAGTGAATGGAGCCCAGGTGAGTTAAATTGTTTTCCCTCTACCTCCAAAAACCTTAAGTGAAGAGTTGCTTCTCAAACAATTGTTTTGTTTGAATCTCTCTCCTGTCCCTGTCTACCTACCCTGGTGTAGTCCGAGGTTTGCAGGGTTATTATTATTATTATTATTATTATTATTATTATTATTATTATTATTATTATTATTATTATTATTATCTGTATTATTATTATTATTACCTGTATTATTATTATTAACAACAGTATTTACATGCCGCTTTTCAACAAAAAAGTTTACAAAGCTGTTTACAGACAAAATCAAATGATGAAATGGCTCCCTGTCCCAAAAGAGCTCACAATCTAAAAAAGATGCAGAAGAACACCAGCAAACACCCACTAGTAAAGACACTGTGCTGGGGTGAAAGGGGGCAGTTACTCTCCCCCTAATAAATATTAGAGGAGCACCAATTGAAAAAGTGCCTCTTGCCCAGTTAGCAGGGGTTGGGGATCTGGTTGGGGATCTGGTTGGGGATCTGCCGCCGCAGTTGCCTTGTGACAGTGACCTTGAATGGCCCGGCAACAGCACGATCTTGTTCCTCCACCATAGAAAGAGGATCACCAGCCTAGCAAATATATGAACGTTCAGGGATGACACTGAATTGTGATATGAAAGTGAAGAATGTTAAAGACACACATGAAAGCCACACTACTACTCCTGACATCACGGTTGCTAACAAAGGCGAATACAAAGCGTGTTTCCCCAAAGGAAAAACAGAACAAAAAGGATCATCGTACCCCGAGACTATTAACTGTCAACAAGGAACCAAGCTGAATAGGGCAAATATGGGTATTAACATTTCAAAACTGAAAGTTGTCATGACAACAGCGAGAGGGGACACCCACCTGTGTGTGTAAACCTAAACTGTATGTTTTCTTTAGTGAAACTGGAGGGGGGAGTAGAGACGGCCAACACTCATTTGAAACTTAAGGAAACAAATTTGAAATTAGTGTGCTTTTATTATTGGAATTTGTGTTTGATCTTCAGGATCATCTTTTCTCCTCTACAACTACAAGTGTGCCAGCGCAATCCTGCCTAAAGATCTGTGGGCGGCCCTGGGGCCACCTGCAGGATCCTATGCTCGCTCCGGGCCACTCCGGAGCGACCCGGAGGTCTCCTCGGGGGAAGGGGACGTTTGTGACTTACCTTGCCCGGCAGCGGCTGGGTCACTTTGGTGGCGGAGTGAGGGCTGCCGGCCTCCTTGCTGGTGGCCCTTACTCTAGAGTTGTTGCAAACCAGCTTTATGGCACCTTTGCAACAGTTTAGACTGGTGGAGCGCGCGCTCTACTGGTCTAAGTTCGTGTCATTGTGCTTTGCAACTCTGAATGGGGGGGGGGGGAGACAGTCCTGTGAAGCTGGTTAGGCTCTTAAGCTTCTTAGGAGTCTCAGGCCAGCCACATCTGGAATGCTGGACTAAATAGCTCAATCTGATTCAGAAAGACAATGTTTTTAAACTGTTCTTATATGCAGAAAGTTCTTCCTTCCACACTCTACTGATCTGCCCTACACTAAACACCTTTTGTGAAGTCAACTAAACACCATAAAGTCCTTTATTCAGGACATGTGCTTTATAAAGGATCAATTCTAATAAACACAGCCCCAGAAAAACAGCTTCCGAGTGCCTCCACGTCCTTTCAGGAGCACACTTTGGCCCTGCTGCTCTCATTCAGTCCCTAATCTTTTGATGAATGGTGTAAGCAAGGAGAAGCAGCCTCAAGAAGGTTTCATTAATGGGAACTGGCTTCTTCTTCCGAGAAAATACTCATGTGTAGAGGCTCTTTGGGGAAAACAACAGCATTACTTTTAAATGGTTGTTAAGGGAAACTCTATTTGGTTGCCTTGCCTTGATGTTCAGTTTGCTGGGTAATGATTACTGGGTTCTTCTGACTAATATTTAAGTAAATCAGTTTTCAGCAACTGCATACTACAGTACATATTGAAACATGTACGTGCATGGGGAAAGACGGTATCTTTAACTGATATTTCTCTTTTACTGACAGCATCCAGTTCTAAAATATTCAGAAAAATAGAATCCCGATCCCCGCCACTTCTCGTGCGAGGATTGCCTTTGCCCAGTCTCCCCATCGTGTGAGATTTCTCCAGTTTAATTTCATTGGTGGCCGCGGAACGTGGAGGCGGGGCCTGAACTGATTTTATCGGCCATGCCCCGCACAGTTGCCATTCTGCTTGTGGTTGGAGCTGGGCCTAGCTAGTCGCTGTTAGGGGCCAGGTAGGAATTTTTTTTTTTGTCCGCCTGATTGGCCGCTGGCGGGCAGTTTTTTCGCCTATCCCAGACTGTGTGTGAGTTGGGATTTTTTTTCTTTACTCACCTGGTCACTTTATCTTGCAGGTTAGTGTGGGCAAAAAGACTTGAAGTTGGCTCTTGCTGTGCACCCTGAGATCAGTAAAGGCAGGGCAGGAACCCACTTCCTACTCCTCAGCTGCTTGCTGGCGCGAGAGGCTGGCAGGGTTGTCCCTGGCCTGGATCACCGGAACCGCCTCAAATGCTTTCCAGCTTGGGGCGGGCTTGTGCGGTCTGGCTGCCTCTGCCCCTTACAGTGTTGACTTTGATATGCTTGCGTGTCCTGGCAGGGGGCGTGGCTTGGAGTCAGGGTGGGAACGCCCAGCCTGGGGGTTGGGCAATCAGCTGCCATCCCTTCAGTGAATCGGCCTCCGCACTACAGCCTGTCTTTTTTTTTTTGTTGCCTCCTGTTTTCCTCTCTGTAACTAATAAAAGTGGCCCATTCACATATATCTGTGTCTCGCGTGCTCATTGGGGAGTGCACGGGCCATGCCTCTGAGAAACATTCTCCTCTTCACCAAATTACTGTCAGGGTTCAGGGACGGAGGTGGAAGAGCCTGCAAGGACTCTTCCCTCCCCTGCTCAGGGGCCAACCAGGAGGATTATTCCCAGAGGTCCTTGGCAAAGAGCTTCTGTTAGCAGTCCACTTTCAGAGAGGCTATGCAACTCGCGGCAGTGCCAACTGCTCCTTTAGAAATCTAGTTTCATTTCAACTCCAGATTTTCATAAGTTTACATATGAGTTGCATATAGACTGATTTATTTATTTGTTTATTTAAAGATTTTTTTTTAAAACCCACTTTTCTCCCAATAAGGGCAATCAAGGCGGCTTACAATTAATACACGCTAAATTACATAACAAAATATAATACAATAAAAATAATTAAAACAGGTAATTCAAACAATTCAAACAAAGAAACCCCAGTGGGTCACCATATGCTTACATTAATTAAAAATCCAGCCATCATGTCAGCCATCGAACGTCAACGTGAATAAAAACATCTTGAGGCCCCGCCGAAAGGTCTCTAAAAAGAGGGCCATTCTTAATTCCAGGGGGATGGAATTCCATAGTTGGGGTGCCACTGCCAAGAAGGCCCTATTCCTCGCAGCCATCCCCCTCACCTCCGTCAATGGCGACACGGTTAACAGACTTATGAAAATCAGAAGTCAAAACAGAACTCTTAATTTTCAAGTCAAGCAGTAGTACCCAAAGAGGACAAGATCATCCTGAGTTGACCCCTACAGTGCCATTGGCCTCTGGTGCATACCACACAAAGCCCTGTCGGTCTCACTGCGATTACATCAACAATGCTGCGTTCTACTTATCATATTAAACAACCTTCTCACAAGCAGAATAACATGCCCGTATGACCTCGAAGTGTGTGGATAAGTGTGCTGTGCATATAAATGAAAATATCCAAGTACTTGTTAATTTGTGCAGACTGTACTGACTGACAAATGACAAAAACGATGTTACTTTTTCACAATTAGCACAACCTGGTGCAGTTCACGTTGTGGTTAATAGATGACCCAAACGAAAAGGAGATACTTGGAAAGTCCTTTGGGAGAAAAGACCATTCCTTATTTTTAATCTTATGTTAAAATATAATAAGCATCTCAGTTAAAAACCAAAACCCCGAAACCCTCTTTTGTTCTTTTAAAGTGGACACTGAAGACAACTTTTCTACTTCCAAGAATGCTATTAAGAGGAATTGTTGACCCCCACTGAACCAGTTTAATAATCTCCAAACTTATAATTTGATGGGCTGTGTTAGGGCTTGTGGTTGAACTTTGCAGAACTGGCTCCATTGCACAACATATTTTCCTCAAATTATTTTTTTCTCCTTAAAATAATTCAAGCAATGGAGCTTACTATCTGGTGCGGAGACCAAGGACTTAGACAGCTTGCTACCAGCTGTTAGGGGCTTGTTCCCATGGGACCAATGAAGTCCACAGAAGTTCCATTCCCTGAAGCATTCAAGCAGGTGATGAATGAATGGGCATCACCTTTCCTCAGCAGAAGGACTCCAAGGGCGGTAACAAAATTTTACACTTCGCCACAGAGTGCACTGGATCTGCTCAAGGCCCCTGGGGTGGACGCCCCAGTCACAGCCCTTTCATCCCAGGCAGTGGTTCCATCAGAGGGTGAAGGTGGCCCAAGGGAGCCTTGTGGCAGGAGGGTAGAATCGGACTTAAAATGGTGTTTGGGGGCTGCATCCTATTCTCTCAGGGCAGCAGCTGTTAACTCACTGATGTCAAGAGCTTCTATCCTCTGGATTGGGGAAGATGGAGCTTCTGAAGAGGGCCAGGAATTGTGTTAGCCAAAATGCCTTTACTTGGGGAATAGCTTTAAATAAGGCAAGTTGGCATGTTTTGGGATCATTACCTGTGTATACCAGAGTCCAGCTTCACAGAATTCCGTTTTAAATAATATTGAGAACACACGTGGTTGCTTTCCAATATTTACTAAATAGTTCAGGCAAGAATCATACAAAAAGAAAATACAGTTCAATATGCATCACTTCAATCATACTTCCAAAGCATACAGATCTAGTAACTTAGGTACAGAGATTTAGCAGGGTTCTTGCTAGAGTTCACCTTGGCTTGCAATGCTGTAGCTCTTGGCATAAACCAGCATTGAATGAAAAGAGGATGAAGCAATTGGGTTTTAACTGGTCAGACTAGCAGTCTGTAGAATGACTGAGAAGTCAAATTAAGAGTGGGGAATAGGAGGAGAAGGGGGGGAAATAAAATGATTCTAAGGTTCTGAACAAGCTGGGTTCAGGAACCAAATCAGTGACTAACTGAGGAGTAATGCAAAGAGAAGGGAGGGGGGTTGCAAGAGAGAGGGGGAAGAGGGGGGGAAGGGAAACACAATAGAGAGATCTCACCAGTACCAGTTCAAAGCGCAGGAGGAAGAACCAAGAGAGGGCCTTCCAGTCTGTTCCTGCCTTTTATAGCGAACAGAGCACATGGGCAAGAGAAGGGGATGATCCCCAGGTACACAGAAAAACAGGAAAAAGAGTTCCTAGAAGGGACACCTCAGTGCACCTCTGGGTAAACCAGACAAGTGGGGGGGAGGGTGAGGAGATCTGTCTTGTTGGTCCGGTACTTAAGAGACAAAAGCAAAGGCTGGTATGACTCATCTCAGGTAGCAGGAACATATTAGCATAACAGTGGGGGGATGCAGAGTTGTTTGTGAGAGCTTGACCAAATGGCGAAATGGAGTCTGCTGACAAAGCCAAGTCTCGGGAATGTCCTCTGTATTGTCTTCTCCCAGAAACGTATCGGGGGGGGGGGGGATGCAGAGTACAGTCAGTGAGAACTTCTTGGACACATGTTAAAATGGAGTCTGTTGCTCAGGTATACCTTCCCTCTGGTTCATCTTCTGGCCTTGGGGAAGTCCTTACAGCATGGCTCCTGGTGCAGGGATACAAACGCGGCATGGACATCACATCCTTCCTTGTTACAGTCCTGGTCATGCACATGTTTCAGTTTTGCTCTCAATCCTTTTCAAAAAGTCTCACGGCAATAAACAGTTTTAAAACGTTATTTTGTAACAATTGTTTAAGGAAAATTTCCTTGGCGGCTGCTTTTTCGGCAGACGCCTCCCTGGATTCCTTGCAGTTTTTCCGCGAGGGCAATGGTACACGGGACAATTGCAAGAAAGAACATGGTTGTGGAGTTGGGAGGTAGATGCAGGGTCACAAGCCAGATTGGTTGTGGTCTCAGCAACTGAGTCATTGTTCAGTTGACCCTACCTCATGCTGGCGCACCTAAACTTTAAACCAGATAGGATTCTGAGACTTTCATTTCAATACCTTCAGCTTGGTCTACAACTCAATTATATCAAGTGGCACACATATTAAAGGCAACAGAAGGGGGCTGTGAAATATAGAAACTGTCATGTTCGGACCTACGTCTCATTTACTTAACATGTTCCCAATGAGCATCAGATGACCCTGGGAAGTTTAAAAGCAGAGCAGGTTGATGATATCCATTCATTACCTGCACAATTCTAGCATCCAGCAGTCAAATGTGAATACGGTCTGCTATCATTGGTAGTGGCCAGGGACAGGCACACCCTCCGTGAAGTTATTGAATCTCTTTTTAAAAGCTACTAGAATCGTAATCACAACATGCACACTCAACAAATTACTTAATTAAATTGCATTCTATTCATTCAGATGCACGTAATTTTATCTTGCAAGCTGTCTCAGCATCAGCATTGGAACAATGTTCCTTTTAAAAAAAGATTTTGGGCCTGTCGATTAAGCAGTAAAAATGAGGGTAAAGTTAAACTTTTAAATGCAAATATAATTAAATTACCTCACAGTGTCTCAGAAATACGGGTCTAGATGCCATGTCAGAAGAAACTTGCAGTTTAATTTCCTCCATTTCGTTTGCGGGTTTTCTTTGCTAGTCAGCCGCAAACAGACCGAAATACTATTAAAATCCAAG
The DNA here is from genome assembly GCA_026170595.1 of Plestiodon gilberti rubricaudatus. Lineage (NCBI taxonomy): Eukaryota > Metazoa > Chordata > Lepidosauria > Squamata > Scincidae > Plestiodon > Plestiodon gilberti. The sequence goes on from JANXHW010000003.1 coordinate 219,420,704, forward strand.
GTATGCAAAGTGCCAACGTTTCGTTCCGTGAACCCGGAACCTCTTCACAGAACAATCAGTAACGATTGCAGATGAAAGACCCGTATTTCTGAGACACTGTGAGGTAATCGCTGGCCATGAAAGCTTCCGTAGTAGATATAATTAAATCAATATCCAGATAGACTGAAAATTATAAAATGGGTCATACATTTTCCAGTTAATAGGACTTTTACGAAAATAATAACAATAATAACGTTCCTACGGACAAGGGGTGTGTGAGTTTACCCATATTTGGACGACATCGTCCAGAGAGCAAGCAATGAATTGCACCCAGGAGACGATTCAGTGCTTAGAAAGACATGGTTTTGTCATCAACAAGGAGAAAAGTATGTTGACTCCAGAGCAGTCAATAGAGCATTTAGGCATGTGGATAGAATCAGTAAGTTACAAAGTAACTCTGTCCCAGGCAAGAAAACAGAAATTGTTGGAAATGTTAACATTGCTGGCAGGAACAGACAAAATACGTGATGACTATGGCAAGAATCATAGGCATGTTAGTATCATGTCAGGATTTAGTAAGTTGGGCCAGGTATCACATGAGACTGTTCTAGAGATTCATAAATCCTTACTTAAAACTAGTAGAGAGACGTATAGATAAGGTGGTCATGGTGCCGCAATACCCAGGACCAGAAATAGAATGGTAGTTGGCTCCAGAACAATTAAGTTGCTGCGTGCTCCTAACTGTACCTACAAGGGGGGTGGTGACAATGGATGCCAGCCTGATAGGATGGGGAGCACATACAGAGGGAGCGATCACTCAGGGAGAGTGGATACCTCAGGAGTCAAGATAGCACATAAATGTGTTGGAGCTAAGGGCAGTGAGGTTAGCTCTAGTAAAATTCAACAAGACAGTACAGGGGCAACATGTACTAATCAAAACAGACAACGTGACCGCAAAAGCCTACATAAACAGGCAGGGGGGGCACAAGGTCGAAAGCATTGATAATGGAATCAGATCTTCTGTTCAGGTGGACAGAGATAAATTTACAGTCCATAAAAGCGGAATATTTGGCAGGGAATCAAAACGACAAGGCAGATTGGCTCAGGCGACGCAAAGTAAAGGAATCGGAGTGGCAATTGCACCCAGAGATCTTTGCGCTGGTGACACACAGATTCGGAGTACCTCTAATGGATTTGTTTGCGAGCAAGCAGAATGCACAAACAAGAGATTTATATCAAGGGTTGTGGAGGAAGGAACGGAGAGCACGGATGCTCTTCACACAGCATGGCCTCAGGGGCTTCTGTATGCCTTCCCTCCTGTTCCACTCATTCAAAAGGTAATAAACAGAATCAGAAAGTTGGGGGGCAATAGTCATTCTGATAACTCCAGATTGGCCAAGGAAACTGTGGTACCCCGACCTAGTGAAAATGTCAGTGCAGGTCCCCTGGAAGTTACCATACAGGGTGGATATGCTGTGACAGGGTCCAATTCTGCACCCAAAACCTCAGACCTTGCATCTGAAAGCATGGAAGTTGAGGAGCGAGCCCTTAGATCACTAGGTTATTCAGAAGTGGTGGTAAATACAATTCTAGCTTCTTGTAAGGAGTCTGCACAGAATGGCTCCGACTAGGACCGGGCGCGACTTACGGTACCGCCCCCACCAGGCGCCAACACCTCTGCGAGAGACTTTTGCCAATCAGGGCACGGCGGTGGTGGTTTAAAGGGTGCTGTTGAAGGAGGCGGGCGAACGTGTGAAGTCTGCTGGAGCTGGAGGAAAGTAGAGCGGGGGAGTGATGGACAAAACTGGCAAAAAGAACCTGAGGGGGCAGTCAACTCATAATGACAAGGGAGCTGTTGTGGATGGCCCCAAACAGGTTACTTCAGCTCTTCCCAGGAGAGTGCCTCTTCTCGGGAGAGTGCCTCTTCCCGGGAGAGTGCCTCTTCAATCCCAGGCATGGAAACCTGCTGTTGACAATCCGAAATGTCTCAACCAAGCAGTTTGGCAGCAACCAACGTCTCTTGTTCAGTCAACATCTAGGAGTCAAGGTCAAAGTAAACCCAATGAAAGCTCTCAGCAGCCTTCTGTCTCAGCAAGACAACCTGGAACGGAAGGTGTATCAGATGGGAAAAAAGAGACAAAAGGGGCATCAGATTCAAAAAGTGAGACCAAAACAAAACAATGGTCTCTTGATAACTTTGAAACTCGTCGTCCTTTGGGAAAAGGAAAATTTGGCAATGTGTATCTCGCTCGTGAAAAAGAGAGCAAATTCATCTTGGCGTTGAAGGTCTTGTTTAAAACACAGTTGGAAAATGCAGGTGTAGAACATCAACTGCGGCGAGAGGTAGAAATACAGTCTCATCTTCGGCACCCCAATATTCTCAGGTTATATGGCTATTTCCATGATGCTACAAGAGTCTTCCTAGTCCTGGAATATGCACCTCGTGGAGACGTGTACAGTGAACTTCAGAAACTTACCATATTTGATGAGCAACGGACTGCTACTTACATGACTGAACTGGCAGATGCTCTATCATATTGTCACTCAAAAAGAGTTATTCGTAGAGACATAAAGCCTGAAAACCTGCTGTTAGGGTCAAATGGAGAACTAAAACTTGCTGACTTTGGATGGGCTGTGCATGCGCCATCCTCTAGGAGGTCAACCCTATGTGGTGCACTTGACTACTTTTCCCCTGAAATGGTTGAGAAGAGAACACATGATGAAAAGGTGGACCTGTGGAGCATTGGAGTCCTCTGTTATGAGTTTCTAGTAGGAAAACCTCCTTTTGAGGTGCCAACATGCCGGGAAACATACAGAGTCATTTCAAAGAAGCTAAGCAGGGTCAACCTCGGTTCCCGCTTGGATGGGAGACGGAAGCTGCTGACGAACCTCTCAAAGACACTGAGAAGGCATCGTGAGTGGGTGGAATGCGGAGGAGTCAGCTAGAGAGAGAACATCTAAGGCAACTGTCTGAGGGTGAACTGCGGTGGACTGTGAAGCTTGGAAGTGCAAAGCAATAAGCCAGAAGGAGAGCTGCACTCGGAAGGGAAAACATCTCGAGCATGGAAGGTTCTATATAGGAATAGAACAATATTGTAAAGACCCTTATCAGGTCTAAAGATAGCCTGCCTATGTAAGCCGCCTTGAATCAATCTGATGAGAAATCTGATGATGAGAAAGGCGGGATATAAATACAGAAAATAAAAAGAAAATGCCTTGAGATGCCATACCATTACCTTACCTCCCATCCTTCCACCACACTCCTCCATGGTAGCTGATTCTAATGTTTCACACTCCCCACTTAGAGCCTTGCTGGATCAGACCAATTGTCCATCCACTCTAGCATTCTGTTTCCAACAGAGGACAAACAGATGCTTCTGGGAAGCCCACAAGCATAGGATGTAACTGGCATTCAGAGGTATAGTGCTTCTGGAACTGGAGCTCTATTTAGCCATCATTCATAGCTAATACCTGTTGAGAGACCTGTTCTTCACACATGTGTCTAATCCCATTCTGAAGTCATTTAAGCCCCAGACCAACACCACTTCCTGTGGCAGCAACACACACACACCCGCACATTTTTGCTGCATACAGTATCCACTACAACATCTTCACAACTCTATGCTATTTTCAGAGCAGGGGATGATGTCTACTCAGCACCTTTTGAATGCTGGAATAATATATTAACAAGCCGGGGGGGGGGGGGGGAGTGTTAATGACTTACACTGAATGTATCTGCTTATAGAAATCTGGGCTACTTAAACAGGGCAAAATGATGCCACGTTCTATTTGTATGTCAATACCTACAATTTAAGACTCAGGGATTATTTCTGAGAGTGCCTACAACAAATTGGCCCAGGTGTGTTGTCAGCTGAGCCTTGATTACTCACAGCGCAATCCTATCCAATTTACACCACTGGTGTAACCAGCGGGGAGGGCAGGGTGGGAGGCTTTGGAGGGGAGATTTAAAGTGTGCCTTGAGTGCCCTTGTTGGGAGAAAGGCGGGGTATAAATTCTTTAAATAAATTAATAAAATAAATAAATCCCCTTTGAATCTCCTTTTAGAGGGGATTTTATTTATTTATTTATTTATTTACAATATTTCTATCCCGCCTTTCTCCCCAAAGGGACCCAAGGCGGCCTACAACAAAAATACAAAAAATACAAATAGATAATTACTTTTTAAAACAGTAAAAAAACCCAGTTAATTAAACTAATAAAAACATCTAAAAATTGATTAAAAAATTACATTTAACAAGATCATAAAAACAGCAGCACCCCACCCGTACCAGCAAGACGTTAAAAAGGCAAAGGCTCAGAAGACTTCTTTGAACAAGAAGGTTTTTAGGCCTCGCCGGAAAGTGTCCAAGGAGGGAGCAGTTCGTAATCAAAGGGGAGGGAATTCCATAAGGTTGGTGCCACTACCGAGAAGGCCCTATTTTTGGCCACCGCCCCTCGCACCTCCCTGGGCGACGGCACCCGCAAAAGGGCCTTCTCTGATGATCTAAGGAGACGTGCCGGACTATATAGAAGTAGGCGGTCTCTCAAATATCTTGGCCCCAAGCCGTATAGGTAGCTGAACAAAACCAGCACTTTGAATTGGGCCCGGAAATGAATCGGCAGCCAGTGCAGCCGTCGGAGGAGTGGCCCGACAGTCGAACTGCCTACCTCCAGTGACCACATGGGCCGCCGCATTCTGCACTAATTGCAGTTTCCGAACCGTCTTCAAGGGCAGCCCCATGTAGAGCACGCTACAATAATCTAGTCGCGACGTCACCGTGGCATGGATCACAGTGGTCAGGTTTGCACGATCCAAGTATGGTCGCAGCTGGCGCACCAGCCGAAGCTGGGCAAAGGCCCCCCTGGCCACATCTGCCACCTGGGAATCCAGGAGCAGCAGCGGATCCAGGCGGACCCCCAAGCTGCGGACCTGCTCCTTCAGAGGGAGTGCAACCCCATTCAGAGCAGGACGATACTCTAGTACCTGCATTGTGGATTTCCGGACCAGGAGAACCTCTGTCTTGTCCGGATTTAATTTCAGCTTATTAGCCCTCATCCAGGTCCCAACTGCCTCCAGGCAGCGCTCCAGAACCTCAACAGCCACCCTGGAATCAGGTGGAAAGGAGAGATAGAGCTGGGTGTCATCGGCATATTGATAGCACCCCACTCCAAATCCCCGGATGACCTCTCCCAGCGGTTTCATGTAGATATTAAATAGCATGGGGGACAGGATGGAACCCTGTGGCACCCCACACCTCAAGGGCCAGGATGCCGAACAGGCATCCCCCAGCACCATCATCTGGGACCTATCTACCAAGTAGGAGCGGAACCACCGCAGAACGGTACCCCCGACCCCCAGCTCGGCCAGTCGTCCCAGAAGGACACCATGGTCGATGGTGTCGAAAGCCGCTGAGAGGTCCAGCAGAAGCAACAGGGACACACTCCCCCTGTCCAGTCCTCGGCGTAGATCATCCACCAAGGCGACCAAGGACGTTTCTGTCCCAAAGCCTGGCCTGAAACCAGATTGAAAGGGATCTAGATAACCCGCTTCATCCAGGACCCTCTGGAGTTGAGACGCCACCACCCGCTCAATCACCTTGCCCAAAAACGAGAGGTTTGAAACTGGCTGGTAGTTGTCCATTATTATGGAATCAAGGGAGGGCTTCTTCAGAAGGGGTTGAACCACCGCCTGTCTCAAAGCGAGCGGCAGCACCCCCTCCATCAAAGAAGAGTTGACCACCCTCCCCGTCCACTTGGCCAGCCCCTCCCGGGCAGATCTGATTAGCCAGGCAGGGCAAGGGTCAAGCAGGCAGGCAGCTGGCCTCACACTCCAAAGGAGTCTGTCCATATCCTCAGGCTGTACAAGCTGAAAAGAATCCCACAACACTGGACCAGCAGATGCCAAGGGGACATCCTCAGATATTGTCAATGAGGCATCCAAGTCATGGTGAATCCGATCGATTTTATCTGTGAAATGTTTAGCAAACATGTCACAGCGGGCCACCATGTGTTCCTCCTGATCTATTGGAGGAGCCTGATGGAGTAGGCCTCGCACCACACGGTACAGCTCCGCTGGACGATTACCTGCAGATGCAATGGTAGCAGAGAAGAAATGTCTCTTCGCTGCTACCACCGCCACGGAGTAGGCTCTATAATGAGCCCTACTCCATGTCTGATCGGACTCGGCACAAGTTTTCCGCCACCGTCGCTCAAGACATCTACCCCATCGCTTCATCATTTGCAGATCCTCAGTAAACCAAGGAGCCGTTCTGAGTCTGCGGCGTGGCAAAGGTCGCTCAGGAGTGATCTCATCCACTGCCCTGGCCATTTCCCCATTCCAGAGGTCAACCAGGGCCTCAGACGAGTCACCAGTCTTTGAATCCCCTTTCTGTTCTGGGGCCTCCTGTTCTCGCTGCACCGCTGGTTACACTGGTGATGTACGTTGGATAGGATTGCGCTATCATTCATGCTCCACACACAGGTACTGATGATATTCAGCAAGGCTGTACACAACCACCTTGCTGGGCCCTTAATACAGGCCTGCAGCAGTTTCTCCTAGGCCAAGAGAAGAAGCGAGCCTGGATGCTGGGCTGTTAACTCACTGTGCTGAATGCGAGAATGTTTCTTACCACCACATGAACAGTGAGGGATCAGACAGACAGCTGTTGTGCATCACTGTAAGTGTTCTCTCTTGAACCACTATGTTTCGAAAAGGTTTGTGGTTGTCAGACAACCAGAAGTACTTCTTTTTTCAGTCTGCTCTGTGAGGAAATGAGCTTAGCAGCCAGTACCACAAAGCATAGACATAAACTACCTGAATCATCATTCTCTAGTGAACCATAGTTCTGCAAATTTACCTTTTTTTCCCGGGCGCTATCATCTTGGATCTTGTGAGATTTCGCGAGATCCAGGATGGCGGTGCCCAGAAAAATGTAAGTTTTGACACTTTAAAATCAGCGGGGGAGGCTTCCACTGGGCCTGGAATGCCCGGGACCAATCCAGGACCGGAACCCAGAACCCGGGATGGTCCCGGGTATTCCAGGATGGATGGTAAGCCCAGCCAGGGGGAGCTATGGATCTCTGAGAGAGAATAGTCAGCACATTCACTGAACAGGTGCAAGGAGAAGGTTTAGCCCCCCTACCCAATTCTGGCAGCGTGAACCCCACTCACATCATCTGCCATAGTCATTTCAGAATGGGTGGTTTATTAAGCTGCAGTAGTAACCCCCATTTCTATATGAATGCAGACTTTGCATGGAATGCCAATCTTCAGCATTAGGATTAAAGTTACAAAAAGTAACAAAGAAATCGTGGAGTCGAGTCAGCTGGCCAGCACATAACCAATTCGCTCCGCAAGAAAGAAATATGAGTGTATTGTAAGAGCTATTTTCTGGCCAGCTTTATACTTTTGGGCATGCAAGAGATAGGGAACTAATGTTTCAGTTGGCCGAGTTCCTCATCGTGTAGGCTGAGTTAGGTCTTAAAAGGTAATAGGAACAATAAATAGAAAGGGTGACTCTTTACCAGATATACTACAGCATCCCATGATCGTCTTTGCTCACATCTTTTGAGATGTGCTAGAGGGGCGAAATAGAAGAAAGACTGTGAAAAATGAAACGTGGCTGATGGGTTCCCTACACTTTTAAACCAAGACTGGGCTACAACTTCGGCTTTGAAGACTGCACTTTCCCATACATCATCAAAATCAAAGAGCAACTGGTAGCCAAAAGCCCTTTTACACACAAGCTTGTAACTTTAGCCCAACAGCATTGTTTGAATCAGAGAACCCAGGGTTGGGGAAGGAGATGATGAACCTTTCCCTGCCCATCGCTGCTACACTCCAGGGCCCATGAGAGGGGAGTAAAGGGGGTAAATTGTACCCAGGCCCAGGGTTAAAAGGGGCCCCTGGGAGCCAAAGTAGGGGCCCCAGAAATTTCCTGGGATATCAGCTGGCTTCATGGAGAGTGAAAGATGGAGGCCGGGCTAACCAGGAGGCCAGGTCTACTGGGCAGGTAGACCTGGGCACTACATCGGGAAGCCTGGTAGACCTGGGCTCCAGAGACTTTTCCGGCCATTGCTGCCCTCCCCCTGCCCTGTTTTGCCCCCTCCCCTTTGAGAAGGGGCCCAAAAGAAACTTGGTATCCCGTGATAAAATTTATCTCAGAGGCCCTGCTACACTCTCTGTTGCCTCCTCTGGAAACAGTTTTCCAAAAAAAGCGGTAAAAACGGATACATGCACATGCATTGGCATGTAACATATAATTTGGCCCTGAGAATAACCTCCCTACTTAGCCCATAACTCAGTGGTAGAGCAAATTCTTTGCATAATAGCCTAGATTTGATTCTTGACTTCTGCCTGAGGCTGTAGTTACACATGATGTGTCATCCTATAATTCTTTTAAGCTTTCTCCTCCAAAATGCAGCTACTCATGCTACAATTTGAAGTGGTCAACTATTTATTTATTTATTTATTTAAAAAATTTATATCCCGCCTTATCCCATGCCGAGGCAAATGCCCAAGGCGGCTTACAACAAAAATTAAAAACAGTTTAAAATACAGAAAGTTTAAATACATAATTTAAAAACAATAAAAGCAATAATATCAATAAAAACCACTGGGGGGGGGCAACAGTAGGGAGCACAAAAGCAGCATGGCAGAGCATCTTGAGACACAGGAGGCAGGCTACAACCCATCACCCAAACGCGAGACGAAACAAAAATGTTTTGAGCCCTCGCCGAAAAGTCATGAGGGAGGGGGTGGTTCTCAGATCCCCTGGCAGGGAGTTCCACAGTTGTGGCGCCACAGCAGAGAAGGCTCGCCCACGTGTTGCCACTCCCCTAACTTGCGATAGAGGTGGTACACGCAGGAGAGCCCCCTCAGATGACCTAAGAGAGCGGGCCGGAATGTATGGGAGAAGGCGGTCCCTCAGATATCCTGGACCCAAACCGTGAAGGGCTTTAAAGGTCATTACCAGCACCTTGAATTGGGCTCGGAAACGAATGGGCAGCCAGTGCAGCCGCTGAAGCAGAGGCTCAACAGAGTCAAACCGCCTAGCTCCAGCTACCACCCGGGCCGCCGCATTCTGCACTAATTGCAGCTTCCGAACCGTCTTCAAGGGCAGCCCCACATAGAGCGCATTGCAGTAATCCAGTCTTGAAGTCACTAAGGCGTGGACCAAGCTGCGCACCTGTTCCTGCAGGGGGAGTGCAACCCCATTCAGAACGGGCAGATGACTCAGTACCTGCATCGAAGCTTTCCTGACCAGTAGGACCTCTGTCTTTTCTGGATTCAATCTCAACCTATTAGCCCTCATCCAGACCCCAACCGCCTCCAGGCAGTGCTCTAGGACTTCCACAGCCTCCCTGGAGCGAGATGGCAAGGAGAGATAGAGTTGGGTGTCATCAGCATATTGGTGACACCCAACTCCAAATCCCCGGATGATCTCTCCCAACGGTTTCATGTAGATGTTGAAAAGCATGGGAGACAGAATAGAACCCTGTGGCACCCCACATTGTAAAGGGCAGGGCACCGAACAGGCATCTCCCAGCATCACCATCTGGGACCTGTCAGCCAAGTAGGAATGGAACCACTGCAAAGCAGTGCCCCCTAGTCCCAACTCGGCCAGTCGGCCCAGAAGGATACCATGGTCGATGGTATCGAAAGCCGCTGACCCTAGGGATGGTTTTACTCCAGCAGGGGTAATGATATGGGTACTTATATATTTTCTACGGCATGGGGGGGGAAGGGTAAAAGACAGTGGTGTTCCTGGAGGGGGTGCGGCACCATAAGTGTTGCAAGGCGCTGCACCGCACCTTGCAAACCGGTGTAACATGGCCCTTCTCACTTACCCGCGGAGTCATTCCGGCGGCGAAGGCAGAAATGGCTCCAGGGGCAAGTGGGGGGCACGTTACACCGAGTTGCAAGGTGCAGTGTAGCACTTTGCATGACTTGCAGTGCTGCACCCCCTCCAGGAACACCACTGGTAAAAGAAATCTATTCTCAAGTCCTCAAGGGAATCACAAAACTAAATGTATAGCTCCACCCTGTGACCCTGGAAAGCTGCTATCAGTCAAAGGAGACAGTGCTGGGCTAAATGGAGCAATGGTCAGATTCAGGATAAGCCTGACTTGTATCGCAGCATGTATTGCAAAATGAGTCAACTGTTCATTTGGGCATCCTGGAGCATTGGGTTAGTTTTCTTGTAAAAAGAGCATCTGTTAGAGAACCACTTTGGCAAGCAAAAATAGACAGCGTTGTTGTGAAAATTTCCATGCTTGGGTCAAATGGTGGGTGGAAGCAGCAGAAAGTTACCATTACTCCAGAACGTTTCAGGCTCAAGCTCCATGACTAGGATCTTCTCTGTAATTCTAAGATTTATTCCACTTGCTCTTCGCCATTGCAAGCAGGATTTCATTTTCCATTCGCTTCCACCATTGCTTTCATCAGCGTGTCAGGGGGCCTTTGTTGTTGCTTGCCATTGCTAAGGGGGCAGGGAAGGAAGGGGAAAGGTGGTTGTCAATATTAACATAAGCTGCCAAAATGGGCAAAACATGTTTGTCAAAGCTCTTGGCATGACCGAACTACCGGTAAATATCTTGCAAGATTCCATGGGAGGAACAGAGAAAGGGGGAGCGCACTGGTGTGCATGTGCATTTGTGTGTGGGGAGGTGCTCTGTGCCAAAGTCAGCTGGTTTCAGTGGCAAGAGAACAGCAGGTGTGAAAAAAGATAATTAAGGTGTGGAGTTTACAGTACTGTGAGGCATTTTATATGGCTGGATAATTGCATTAAAAACACCTTGGATGTGCTGCACAGAGCAGAAAAGCATCAAATGTGGCATAAAAGCCTAGGAAAAGGTGATGCTAATTAGCTGGTTTGATTTCCAACGTGAAATCCAAGAGGAAACAGAGATATGGATGGGGGCCTTGCACATCTGCATTTGAAATCCTGCTTTTAAGGGCGGGGCAATACTGCTTAGTAGTGTTTCCAGTATATTGAGGAAGAGTACAAGGCCTGAGTGCATCAGGACTAATTTGTACTTGCAGTGGGCCCCATGCAGGGTGTGTGGGGATCCACCACCAAGTTCACAGCAGAACAGCACTCATGTGGAGATGCCAGTTGTGAACAGAGATGCCCCTGTGCAGGGACTATAAGGTAAAGGTAAAGGTTCCCCTTGCTCGAAAGCTAGTTGTTACCGATTCTAGGGGTAGTGCTCATCTCCGTTTCAAAGAGCCAGCGTTGTCCGAAGACGCTTCTGTGGTCATGTGGCCAACATGACTCAATGCCCAGGTGCACGGAATGCTGTTACCTTCCCAATGAGGCGGCACCTATTAATCTACTTGCAATTTCTTGCTTTTGAACTGCTAGGTTGGCAGGAGCCAAAGACGGTAGCTCACACCGCCACATGGCACTCGGGTCTCGAACTGCTGTCCTGCCTACTTTTCAGTCTGCAGTTCAGCATCTTAACCACTAAGCACTGCGGGACTTTATCTGCATACATACTTTTCATGATGACCATGACCCTTGTCCTAGCCACCATGAGCTGAAGAACTGGGGGTTTTGGGGTAGCAGGAAGGAAGGAGGAGAAGGACCAGAAAGAAGGCAAGGAAGAAACAGGAAAGTGCTAAGGTTCCAGCCGTTGTGAGAGACCATGGCTGAGTCCTTGTTCTCTGTAGCCTGAACCTACAGGCAGTGGCGTCACTGGAGCGAGGCGGGCAGGGCGGACCGCCTGTGGGTGATGCGCGCAAAGGGTGATGCGCGGTCCTGCGTGCACACTCACGTGCGCAACCGCACATCACGCAATCACCTCCCGCTCCAGGAGAAGGCCTCGGAGCGTCCACCCTCGGCGGGGCTCCGAGGCCTTCTGAGGAGGCCCAATGCGCGACGTCATATTTATTAGGTTTTTCGCGCCTGCGCAGAACGTTTGAGGGCAAAAGAGCAGCCCTTTGCCCTCAGAAACATACTGCGCATGCGCGAGAAACCTAATAAATATGACATAGCGCATTGGGCCTCGTCAGAAGGCCCAGGACAGCCGGCCGGAGAGGATTCTCCGGAGCCGGCAACAGCGGAGCCTCCACTGCTGCCGGCTCCGGAGACATCCTCTCTGGCTGGCTGTCGCGGCGGTGCGGGGGTCATTAAGGCGGCGCGCGCATCCTCGGTTTAGGGCGGCGCGCACCCTAGTGACGCCACTACCTACACGCAAGGAGTGAACCACTCAAGAGGGCCGTGAAAGCACTTCGCTCTCTTGCAGTGGGAGAGCTGGTGTCTTAACCAGCACTGCAAGCGCTTGAATGGAATCCTAATGCTGTTTTGGGGCACCAAGCAAGGTGCTGCCAGTCATGGAATTTCCCAAAAAGAAAGGAAAAGTTTCTCCTAAGCCAACTAGTTAGAATGTGTGGGTGGTTTCCTCTGAAGAACCAAAGTTTGGCCTTTTCTCTAGCGCCGGTGGGACCCAATGCATCCTCATCATCAACTGAAACAAAATATATAATATATATGAGAGAGAGAGAGAGAGGGAGAGAGAGAGAGAGAGAGAGATTCATTGAAGTTCACTATACTAATGTCTACATCTTCAGTTCAGCACACCTTTCTGCCCAGGTGTGTACTGAACTTTTAGGGGAAAGAGTGCGGCAAACAGATACACACATCAGTTCCAAGGAATATAGCACCCTTTTGGTTCAAGCATTGTCAAAATGACTCACTAGAGATTACCTTGAGGATATTTTCAGTCCACTTCATCGGAGAGATGGCATCTGACATTTCCTTATCTTTTTTTCTCTCCCCGTGACGGAACTGTAGTCTCCAATGACTTGTTCATCAGATTGCATCAAACCCAAAGAGGCTGTCAGGATGATGAAAAGATATTATATAAGGCATTTGTTGCATAGAACAATGGTGACCTCTCACTGTCAGGAATATCTGCAAGTCCAATGAAAGCAGAGCTTTAAACATGCAAACATGAGCTGGACCACATCATTACATAACATTGCAGATGCCGGTTCCCTATCCAGCAGTTACTTCTTGCACGCATTGAGGCCAACCGTGGATGAGGCAGCTCTAGGCATGTGCAAGGGGACAAAAGAAAGGACCTCACACATTGCATAATTAACACACGAACTTCACTGCCACCGCATGTGGTGAGGGCAACTGGCTTCAACAGCTTTCAAAGGGGGTTACACAAACTCATGCAGACGGGTCTATCAATGGGTATTCATCCGGATGGCTATGTGGAACCTCCATGTTCAAAGGCAGCATGCCACTGAACACCAGTTGTTAGGAAGCGAAAACAGGAGAGTGCACTTGCCTTCACTGGCGTCACTGCAGGGGGGCGGAGCTCTAAGTTCCGCCACGGTCAGACCCTCCGTTACACGGGAGCATGAAGCGCCCCTGCCCCCTCGCGTTTGGAGCCATTCAAGTCGGTGCTTTCACCAACTTGAATGGCTCCAAAGGCGAGGGGGCGTGGGCGCTTCGTGCCCTCGTGTAACAGAGGGTCTGACCATGGTGGAACTTAGAGCTCCGCCCCCCTGCAGTGACGCCAGTGCTTGCCTTCATGTCTGCTGGTGGGCTTCCTAGTAGCTTCTGTCTGGTCACTCTGAGCAGCAGAACACTTGACTAGATGGATCCACTGGCATCACTGCAGGGGGGTGGAGCTCTAAGTTCCGCCGTGGTCTGACCCTCCGTTACACTGGTGCACGAAGCAGCCCCGCTCCCTCGCCTTCGGAACCATTCAAGGCGGTGAAAGCAACGGTTGTTTTCACCGCCTTGAATGGTTCCAAAGGCGAGGGGGCGGGGGCCGCTACATGCACCGGTGTAACGGAGGGTCGGATTCTTGACCTCCTCTGGCAAGAGTGTTGGTTGTTATGTTCTTAGGGATGCATGCATAGAGTTGACTCCTGCACTGACATGAATGCAAAATGTCGTATTTGCAGAACGCTAAAGAGCAGCTCCCTAGAAAACTCTACATTGACTCCATCACCTGTCTTTCTATTGTGTGGGATCTGGTTGTTCCTTGGCTGCTTTTTTGCCACATTTTAACTCTGTCTAACTCACATTTTAATTCAGTACACATTTCATACCAAATGACAAAAAAATATTATTTGCATCCAATGTGCAAGAAGCATAGTTTCATTCTGGTACCTCAGTGGCCAGTTTTAGAATAGGAAGTGTGCAATTGGTCAAAGATGGGCAGCCCGATCCTCTCTAACTTTAGAAGATAAAGCGCCGTAAAGCACATTTGTAATGACTCGGGAGTAAGGGCCGTCAGCCCTCACTCCCCCAGCGGACTGTCCCTGTGCCCGCCAATACAGAAAGCCCTAAACTGACTGGTGTAGGGGTGGGGGGAGGGCAGACCGGGTGACGAGGGAGGAGGGCATTGGCTGCACTGAGCAGGAAGAGGACAGGGATATCAGCGGTGCACTCAGCCGATATCCTCGGCCCTTTCCCAGCTTGGTTCGACCTTACCCCGCTGTCTTGGATGTACGTCAGCTTCAGAGCTGGTGTACATCCGAGTAGGTCCATGAGCCCCGGGCAGCCCTACATTTGGGGAAGGGGATAAACATCCCCTTCTCCTGAGGTGTTCCCAGGCCACGGCAGTGCGGCCCAGGAACGGGCTCATGATTCCGCGACCAGCCCAGGATTGCGCTGTTAAACTCCAAACCTATTTAAGTCTTCAAATTTTTTTTTAAAAAAATTGCACTTTACCTGGTGAACATTAGGACCATGCAATCAGTTACCTTTTAAGATATTACAGTAATGATTGACCATTATTGTAGCCAGTGTTGCCTAGCAATGTTGACGAACTGTGAAAGAGCAATATTCCAGTGTGTTG
>JANXHW010000003.1:224390508-224410508 GCA_026170595.1 Plestiodon gilberti rubricaudatus
GTGAAAAGCTGCTCGGAGCAGTTAAAAGATGCCTGCCCCATGGACATCCTTAAAATTAGTCATTTTAAACACCTGAAGCATGAAACAACATCTGCATGGGCTGTGATCAAACACAAATGCAGAAATTAAAAATGAAATGCGCCGCTATTGAGTTTGGATAAAGCCCAGTGCGCCATAAACAGAATGCAGCTTCCTCTCATCTTTTCATCTTCGTTCTGCTTCTGCCGGTCTATTGAATTTTCTCCCCCCAACTGTGCTCCATTTCCCTGACTCTTCGTACTTTTTCGTCTTCACACAGCCTGCAGTGCGCCATAATTTTCTAGCTCCTACTGAACATGTTCCCAGGCTAGCCTTAAGCACAGTTCACTCCTGTGGGTATAAAGCAGGCTGGCTTCATTTTCGGCCTACATGCGCTCAGGAAGTAAAGTGAGAAAACTTCTGTAACCGTATGTTGTACTAGTTTCATGATTAAAGAGTTAATATGAACTGAACAGTGGTGATATGATCATGAGAGACTCATGTGACGCTGTCTTGACATCTGCACTAAAGCTGTACAGTAAATGAAACCCAAACCTAGTCATCGTGGGCACGAACATCGGGATGTCCCAAGGGAACATGAGGATAGGCTCTAACTTTGGTTCCTGTTTCTAGTGGTGAGTGGAGAAGGGCAAGAATGGTTCACTCCGTGAGCGAACTCAGGAAGATAGTGGAGGACAGGAAGGCCTGGTGGGAAATGGTTCATGGTGAAGAAGGCCAATTCCAAGCTCGGGATCATTAAAAAAGGGATTGAGAATAAAATGGCCAATATCATTCTGCCTTTGTACAAATTGATGGTAAGGCCACATCTGGAGTATTGTGTCCAGTTCTGGTCACTACACCTCAAAAAGGATATAGTTGAGTTGGAAAAGGTGCAGAAAAGAGCGACCAGAATGATTCGTGGGCTGGAGCACCTCCCTTATGAGGAAAGGCTACAGCGTCTGGGGCTTTTCAGCCTAGAAAAAAGGCGCCTGAGGGGGGACATGATTGAGACTTATAAAATTATGCATGGGATGGAGAGAGTGGATAGAGGGAAATTCTTCTCCCTCTCGCACAACACCAGAACCAGGGGACATGCACTAAAATTGAGTGGAGGGAGAGTTAGAACAGACAAAAGAAAATATTTCTTTACCCATCGTGTAATTCATGTGTGGAACTCCTTGCCACAGGATGTGGTGATGGCACCTGGATGCCTTTAAAAGGGGTTTGGATAGATTCATGGAGGAAAAGACCATCACAGCTTACAAGCCATACGCAACCTCCTGGCTTTGGAAGTAGGTTTTCTCTGTGCCAGGTGCAAGGGAGTGTCAACGGGAAACAGGTTATCTTGTTGTCTTGTGCTCCCTGAGGCATCTGGTGGGGCCACTGTGTGATACAGGAAGCTGGACTAGATGGGCTTTTGGCCTGATCCAGCACGGCTCTTCTTATGTTCTTATGTTCTTATATGGATCACGAAGGGTTGGACATGACTTAACGACTGAACAACAACAGAGTGAAGACATGGGAGCTCTTAGCCATCAGTCTTTGGGAAGAAGGAAGTCTATAAGGTCAGGTGAGCAGCTCTTCCTTTTAGGAGGAGACACATAGGGTGGGCAGCATCAACACGGAGAGGGAAAGGATGAGTGAATTTCAGCCAGCTAGCCAGTTTGGGTATCGAGCAGCAGCGACCATTGCTGAGGAGGGTCTCTGGTTGGAGTCGTTTGCCACAGTTGTGAGATGGTCGAGACAGGGAGAGGAATACTCCCTTCTTATCCCAAACCACCAGAAGACAGTGTTAGGGGCAAGGAGCAATGCATTCAGCACCAGGTGAGCTTTTGACATCTGGAGGATGCTGGGTAGCCTCTTCTTCCATTTATTCAGACCCCACATTTGTTTTCAAAAGAAAACTCATAAAGTGGCAAACAAAAAGATACGCCAGCAATAAATCATCAATATCACAACAATATAAAGAATCTCAAACATATAGTAGCATTTCCGCAGCACAATGGTAAAAATAGAAGCAATAAAGATGAGGTATATCAGAAAGAGAGAGAGAGAGAGAGAGAGAGAGAGCGCAATCCTGTGTAACTCTTGCACCGGTGTAACAGTAGATCCACCGGTGTAAGTGCACTTATGCCAGCGTAACTTGACGTACACTGATGGACGCTGGTGTAACCCCCCTCGGACGCCATGCATATGCAGTTCAGATGTGGGATGGACACTAGCACACCTCCGCCGGCGCAGCGATCATCTGAACACCCCCAGAATGTCCCCTGCGCTGGTGGAGTTGCAGCAGTGTCTGTCATGCATCCGAACTGCACATGTGCGGCGTCCAATGGGGGTTACACCAGTGTCCGTCCTGTGTCTGTCGGCGTACGGCAAGTTACACTGACATAAGTGCACTTACACCGGTGTAAGCAATAAAGATGAGGTATATCAGAGAGAGAGAGAGAGAGATTACCACAGGAATCAACAAATTAAGAAGCAATTATACCTGTCAAATCACTCCAGTATCAACAGGTGCACACCGACCTTGTGCTGATGGAGATCGCTCCCGGCCTCTGTGTCCACTTCCCAACTGTTAGCAGCCAGGTTGGTCTTTTTCTTCATCCTCTACCCACCCAGCGATGACAGCAGGTGATTCTGACCAGCACACTGCCTTGCTGGCCACTACTGTCCAGCTGAAACATTGGGAACAGATCACATGGCACAGAAATGCTGTGCTTAACTGGACTGATCAAAGTCAGACCCGTGGTGAAAGAATCCGTGGACTGGTTTGCTGAGACTGTGCGCTAGAGGGGAGCAAGGATCCGACCATGGGGTAAGAGAAGCCCTGAAATGAAAGCTGGCACTTGACTGGTAGGGATGAAGCCCAAGTGCCTTGCTACCTGCCTGCACAGCAGAAAAAACATATCTTGGTGAGGAGGTCGGGTTTCGAGAATGATCTCTGCCATGCTTATTCAACTACCTGGATCACCTGTCTTGTATCTGTAGCAGCTCCGTAGTTGTCCTGTGGCTCTTTGCTGGTGTTTCCCTTGTCTTTATAAGATTCGAGCCCCTTTGGGACAGAGAACCATTCCCCCCCCCCCACTTCTTTTGCTGTGTAAGCCACTTTTGGAACCTTTTAATTTGAAAAATAGTAGATCAATATACAGCATGATGATTGCAAAAGAGGATGCGGTCCACATTTCCACCTGCTCACTCATGCCTGGCATCCAGGCTGGACTACTGTCACAGGGCTGCCTCAGAACAGGGGTCGGCAACATAAGAAGAGCCCTGCTGCTGGATCAGGCCAAAGGCCCATCTAGTCCAGCTTCCTGTATCTCACAGTGGCCCCACCAGATGCCTCAGGGAGCACACAGCCAACAAGAGAACCTGTTTCCTGCTGCCACTCCCCTGCACCTGGCACAGAGAAAACCTACTTCTAAAACCAGGAGGTTGCTTATGGCTTGTAACCTGTTATGGTCTTTTCCTCCATCTTCCACATAGTTCTTCCACAACCTTCTTCCACATAGTTCTTAATGAGTGAGGCTCCTGACTAGGCCATAGAGCTAAGAAAAAAGAGATTTTATTTATTTATTTTTCACATTTTTATACCGCCCTTCTTTCAAGGAGCTCAGAGTGGTGTACATCAGAGTGGTGTACATTGTAGGCGGGCCCTTGTGGGGGATCCTGGCAAAGGAGTAGTCAGGGCGGCTTCAGCCCCAAAGGGCTCCGCGGGTGAGGGGTCAACCTCCAGGCCGACCATTCCGTCCAAATAGTTCCCCAGGGGTTTGGTCTACTCACCTGATGCTGTCGGCGTTCGAGAGTTCTCCGGAGGACAGGTCTACCCAACTTTAGGCCGGCCTAGTGGTTCTGGGTGGGCAGGTCTACCCACAGGCACTGCAATAGAAGACTTCCCTCAGAGGCCAGGTCTACCCGTATGAGTTGAAGGCGGAAGGGCTCCATAGAGGGCAGGTCTACCCAACGTTCTTTATAGAGACTCCAAAGGGCAGGTCTACCCTCAGTCTCAATAGCGTCCTGAGGAGGGCAGGTCTACCCAGGGGAATGCTGTCCTAGCAAAGCCTCAGGTAGGGCCGGGGTAAAGGGGGTTAGGTTCACCCTTTTCCTTCCCCCAGCTGGCTGGTTTCCGAAGGGTCAGGCTGTCGCTCCTGAGTACCAGCCCGATCGCCAGCCCCTTCATCACTGGCCTGCTCAAGCTTTATACTCCTGGCTAGCCCTTGTTCCCGCCCCTTTTTGCCCTTCCCCCAGCCCTGTAGCCAATCCCACCAGGACAGGCTGGTCTCTGACAGGCCATCCGGCCTATCAGGAGAGGCTCCCTCGTTATGCTGGCCCTGCGTGTCATGTGGTGCCTCTCCAGCCTCGTTCCTGCCTTCCTCCCTAATCTTTGTTGCGATGCCTGTGCCAGATCGCGTTCTCTGGCCTACGCCCGGGGACTCTTCTCCTCCCTGGACCTTGGAGGCATCTGCTTGTCCCTTTCTGGCCTCGGGTGAGTTCGGGTCCTCCCAGGCTTGCGCTCTTCTAAGCGGGGGGGCGGAACAAGTCCGGAGCTGCGGCCCTCTCCAGCCGGGTCTGAGCAGTTAGCCCCTGCTGGGCTCGGAGCGTGGCGCCTGCTGAGGATGGGCCCAGCTCCGGACATACATACTCCTTTTTGTCCTCACAACAACCCTGTGAGGTAGGTGGGGCTGAGAGATAGTGACTGGCCCAAGGTCACCCAGGAAGCTTCATGGCTGAGCAGGGATTTGAACCTGGATCTTCCAGGTCTAAGTCCGACTCCCAAACCACTACACCATCCTGGTTCAAGAGAAAGGGTGTTGTTTTGGGCCATGGCACCTTGGTGGTGTAATATCCTCCTAGGAATGCTCACCTGGCCCTATCACTGCATCGCTCCTGCTGCTCAATGATGGGCATGGCATGGCGAGACGCATGCCCAGACAGAGAATGAGGCTCAAAGGAAGCTTCTGCCTTTATACTGTAAGCCCTACAGATATAGAATGACAAACTTTTTTAGAACCACTATGGGCCAGGTGGCTATATCTTTTTGGGACTACGGGCCCAATGCTTTCGAGTGGTGGGACGGAACCGGCCCGCAGGCCATAGGTTGCCTACCCCTGATCTAGAAACGTCCATTTGTTCAAAATGCCTCCACTTAATGACACTACCTGGGGCTGGCCGGATGGAACATGGTGCTCTGTTATTGCTTCACCTGCAACACTTACCAAATAGTTTCCCAGCTCAGTTCGTTGTTCTGGTTCTTATCTTTAAACAGTCCAAACAGCCTGGGATTTGGATATTTTAGGGCTGACTCCTCCAACATGTTCCTCCGCTCTATGCCTCCATGCCATCCAACGTTTTTTGGGTTGGTTCAAGAGAAAGGGTGTTGTTTTGGGGCCATGGCACCTTGGTGGTGGAATATCCTCCTAGGAATGCTCACCTGGCCCTATCACTGCATCGCTCCTGCTGCTCAATGAAGACCTGGCTCTGTTTTGGAGGGGTTTCGGTAACCTGATTCTGGGGAATTTAAGGATGATTTTTCTAATCCTACTGCTGTTGCTTTTATGTTTTGTTGGGGGTTTTGTGGTTTCAGTCTGGTCTTTGTAAGTTAAACTCATATCATCGCTCATTTCTCCCCATTTGCTGTGGGGCAGCCTGGCTTCTCCTGGGGCAGTATTGACTTCTTCTGCACTAGTAAAAAAATATGCAGAACTCCTATTTTCTACTGTATCTGGTCTGGCTGAACCCAGATCTCCCCACTGTGACTGAGCTCTCGGTACTGTTTGGTTGCTGTTTGTGCTGAATTGCCAGTACTCCTGTGCCTTTAATACAGCCTGACTCACAAAGATGACAAATTTTACTTGCTTAATTTCTGAGTGTCAGGCTGCCATTAAAGGCACAGGAGTACCGGCAATTCAGCACAAACAGCAACCCAAACAGTAGCGTGTTGCATTTCAGAGAGTGGAAATTGGGTTTGGCCAATAAGTGATTGAATAATTTGACCACAGTGTATTCCAAGCAGTTTTCCATCACGACTTCTAACCAGCTGGCAAGGCTGCCTGCGAGGCGGGTGCGCGTGAACCAGTTCAGAAGGCAGCGTCTGCACAAATGCGTTAATGATTCCGTGGAGCTTTTATGAATGACAACGCGCAGTTATAAATAAGCTGTTATCTGTTCAGCTTCAAAAGGCAAATTCAGGTGCCACAGTGGTTTGCCTTTAACGCTTCTTTTTTAAAAGCACCTGACAGTTCGTACAAAATGGTATTCATGCCTTGAAAACTCACAGGAGAACAATTAGCAGAAGTAGGGCAAATTATCTCTGACAGTTGTGTGATAATACAAACTCTGAAGAGTCGCTCACAAAAATTATGAGGAAGAAAAACAAAGGCTTTGTGTTTGTTAGTTCTTTTGTCTTCCACCGCTGCGATGACTTCTTTCTTTCGTTTTCTCCCACAATGAAGTTATTAATGAGTTGTTGTACAAGTTACCCAAGGTGGGAAAGGTGGGGGGAGGGCAAGAAGATGAATGGGAGAGTGCAGACAAAACTGTAACTAAAGTAAGTCACAAAAAGCACCACCCAAGACATTTAACAAACTAAACTAACTGACAATTTGCCTGAAATTTTGTTGCCTCAGGCAGGCCCAGAATCCCTGAAAGAAGAATAGTGAATAGATTCAAAACTCATCCACCAGATCCTCTGGCATCTTTGGAATTGTCACGGAAAATGTGACAAAGTAGCATTTGAACTCAGTCCAGTCGCAGTGTTGACAAATGGGGCATGACCAGAAAAGGAGGGGGGGAGAACAAATGGAAGGTGGGTGACAGAGATGTATTTATTTATTTATTTATTTATTTAAAAGAAATGAACATAAGGCTGTCAGAAAAGTCCTGCTAGGGAAGACCAATGCTCTATCTAGCCCAGCGGTCCCTTTCCAGGAATGGCCAAACAGAAGCCTCTGGAAAGCCATCACAGTCAGTGGCCATCACCATACCCCAGCAAATTCCATCCTTTAAACAGGGACGAGGAAATCTTGTCTTCCTTTTGCTTTGACTCTCTCCTGCCAATCCATCTCACTGGTGACCACTTAGTTCTACTGTAGATACTCATCTATTAGTTGATCTCGTAGATAAGTTGAGAGCACATTTTGAGCCAAAAATGATGGAATTTGCTACGACTCGTGGCTACGTCAAGTGTAAAACTTCCTGCACCCTGCCTCCAATTGTCCCTGTCTCTTGTCCAAGGGAATGCTCTCCACAGCGATGCGAGAAGCATCACCTCCTGTCTTGTCTGATGCCCAGGGATGCCGCCGTCTGGTGCCCAGGGATGCCGCTGCTTTTGTATCTGGCCTTGCTTCCTCACATTCTTGCTTGCGTAGGGGCGAGGAAGCGACTGGCATGGCCAGCTCCGGTCTCCCATGGGGTTTAAAGGCTGCTGGATGCTCTCTCCAGAGGCTTCACGACCCAACCTCCGGAGCAGGTATGGGGTCTCCCTGACAGCCCTTATGCATTGACCTGTGGATAAGTCGGCCCAGGTTTTCAGGGCAATTTGTAAGACCTAAACTTCTAGACTTATACACGAGTACCTACAATAATATTATGAGACAGAGAGAGAGAGAGAGAGAGAGAGAGAGAGAGAGAGAGAGAGAGATCCAGCAATGCACTATTATTGTTGTTGTTTGTTTTGTTGCTGCTGCTGCTGCTGTTCAGCTAATACCGTATTGGTCTGAGTATAAGACTCACTTTTTTCTCCTAATTTAAGTTTTTAAACTAGGGCTGCGTCTTATAATCAGGCTGTTGCAATTTAATGCCAGTGATTTAATTAATTTTTTTTAATAGCACCAAACTGTAAGGGTGTGTCTTATAATCAGGTGCGTCTTATACTCGGGACGGACAATACGGGCTGAATGCAAAAGCCAGGCCAGAAGATGCAATGGTGCAATGGAAATCAGGGCATGCATGCACCCATGTGTACCAGTTAGCACCCCTCCAAGGAAAAGAGCGAGAGAAGGCAGACAGGATTCTCCAGAAAGCTGTCTTTCTCCAGAACCAAGCAACAGTCGTGGTGACAATGGTGTGCACACTCTCCTGGAGGAGGACACTGCTGTAGACATGAGTCAGCTGACGAGGGGAGACTGGATACACAGGCACTTCCAGAAGTAACCGTGTCTATGATGGGTGAGCCCCTCTAGGCCCAGGGAGAGGGAGGTGGGGCTCCAGTGCCCATCAACTAAGGCCATGCTGTCTGGGGCTCACGTTTTATCTATGCCAGGGTTTCCCAACCTGTGGTACTAGTACCACCAGTGTTTCTTCAGCCAACTGCTGGTGGTACTCAGACCCAGCAGCGTCACTAGGGTACGCGAGGCCCCAAGGCACGCGTGTCACCCTAATGACCCCCTACACATCCAGCTCTTAAGTGTAATCTTGGCGTGGCCGTCAGTTCCCGCCACGATTTTTTTGAGGGGGCGACCCGACGGGATGCTGCCCCGGGTGCCCCCCGACTCTGCCCCCCCGTTGCTGCTGGCTCCGCTCCAAGGCCTTCTCCTGGCCTCGGAGGCTCCGAGGCCAGGAGAAGGCCTTGGAGCAACCTCCCCGGCCGCCGCGCCAGGGCCTTCTGATGAAGGCCCATTGCGTCACAACATTATTTATAACGTTTTTCGCGCATGCGCAGACCGTTCCTGAGGGAAAAGGGCAGCCCTTTTCCCTCAGGAACGGTCTGCGTATGCACAAAAAATGTTATAAATAATGTTGTGACGCAGTGGGCCTTCGTCAGAAGGCCCTGGTATGGCGGCTGGGGAAGACGTCCCCGGAACCGGCTCCTGGCCTTGGAGCGAGGCGACGCGAGCGGGGAGGCGACTCACGCAGGGGAGGTGACGCGTGTGCATACGCCCGTCACCTTTCTGTGCGCGTCACCTGGGGGCAACCCACTCGCCCCACCTCGCAACAGCGACGCCACTGCTGAGACCACTGGACCACTGGAATCCCGCTCCGATGCAGAGCTTTTGGTGGCGCATTTTTGCTCCCAAAAGGCTCCTGCCTTTGGCCAAGTATCTCGGGAACACTGAGAAGGGCCCTCCCACCTGCCCAGAGCCTCCTCCCTGTGTTTTCTGGCTTCTGAAAACCCGGAAGTAACTGGCAACGATGTCATTGCCAGTCACTTCCGGTGGTACTCCGAAGGAGAGTGGCGCCGGAGGTGGTACTCGGCCGAGAAGGGGTTGGGAACCTCTGATCTATGCCTCCCTTCACAGAACTCAGGGCAGTCTCTCTCTCTCTCTCTCTCTCTCTCTCTCTCTCTCTCTCCCTCCCCCCCCCCCCCCCCAGTTTAACCACACAACCACCATATCAGGAAGGTTAGGCTGAAAGACAAAACTCCGCCAAGGTCAGCCTGCGAATTTCATTTCAGAGCGAGGATTTGAATCTGATTCTCCTGGTCCTCGTTCGACACTCTAACTACTACACCACGCTGGCTCTGGTTGCATGCAGATCTGTTTATTTTCTGCCCCTGAAATGCTTGATTTTCTTGACTAGATAAATATCGAAATAAATCTTCCAGCCCATCAATATGAATTATAAATGCTCCAGCAATGTCTGTTTTTAAAATGCACATCCACAGCATAGCATCTGAACATCTTATGTAAAATGCAACACTTTTAGCGGAATTTCAGCTAAACAAATTACAGTCTGTGGCTCTAATTTATGACAGCTATGTAAATATGGAGGATTTTTTAATCCATTGCTGCTTAAATTACACACAAACTACTAATTATACAGTTTTCAGCTGCAGGATATCCAGACTGAGTTCCATCAAGAGGGAAAGCGTTACGTTTCAGAATTTCAAGTCTGTGACTGCTTATTATTTTGCAACTGCAGTGTGATGTTTTAACTTAGAAGTTTGAGTTCTGTAACTGATATGTATGAGATAAGAAACTTAGGGCCTAATCCTAAGTGCACGTCCTAAGGGCTGGCAGAACACACATTCCACCAGCATGACGGGCTTTGCGGCTCTCGCAAACATGACTCTGTTGGAGAGCGTGGCTTAGCTGCCACTGGAAACGGTGAGGGGCCAGCCCTATCTCAAGTAAGGCTGTGCAGGGGCTGGAAGGGGGACAGGGAGGAGGTGGAATGGGACTGGGTGGGCAGAACGGGGTGGCAACAGGGGCAGGGAGGAGGGCGGATCGGGCCCAAGAAGGGGGCAAGTTCAACGGCAGTAGTGCCCACTGAATCCTACCCCCTTCATGGGCTTCACAGGTCAGCGATATCGCTGGTGCAGGTCCGGGTAGACCTGTCGGAACGGCAGAGGCCTTCCCTGGGGAAAGGGAACAAATGTTCCCTTATCCCAAGGAAGACTCAGCGTGCCAAAACACCCCTGTGGCCGTGGGATATAGCGGATGTCACATTGGGGCCGTGCAGGGAGTTGGGGTGGATTGGGCTGTTGGAGTCAGACTGGGACTGTGAGCAATTGTATCCAGAAGTAGGAGTGTGTATTCTCCAGCCCAGGGACCCTGAAATCAATTTTTGGAGCTAGAGATGTGGTACGTGGCACCCAAAGTGCAACAGGCATAAGGTGCTGCTCTGTTGACCATGCAAAGGCAGAAGACCAAGTTCCCAAATATATATTCAAAGCCTAGGTGAGCGAGAGGCTTCATACTGGGGACGGTCCTCTAGGAAGCCAACTGGACTCCGCCTAAGGCGGCTTGGGCAGGCCTCCTGCCCTTGGTAGCTGCTTGGTTGGACGAGAACCCCTTTGTCGCCATTCCTGCCTGCACTTAGTGACAGAAAGGAGACTTTATGAACTCCCCTTTTAAGGCCTTGACCAAACCTGCAGTTATTCCATGGCATCCGTGAGCCACATCTGTGGGTTTCGTCTCCGTGGGATTTGCGACCACACGCTCACTGCAATCCAGGTGCCAGTCCCTCCTCTGCGCTGCTAGTCATCACTCAGCAGACATCTTGTGTCTTCATGTATCCCAGCCCATATTGGTGGGAGGTCCCCCCTCCTCGAGGGTTTCTATGAGGGCAGGACAGGACACATCTTTGTCCTGCTCTTGTCATTGATAGCAGGATTCATGCGCTGTTTGCTTTCTGTGCCAGGGCTGACCCACTCGCATGGGAGCAAGCTGCCAGCCACACCTTGGGGCTTCTGAGCAAGCGGGCACAGGATTGTGCCCCAAGGTAGGCACCCCCCTGGGGTACGCGTACCACAGGTTGAGATCCTCTGCTCTACACCCATTCCTTACCTCACTCTTGTTCGCACTCTGCTGCTTCACAACTTGGCTGCCATCCTATACACACTTCCCCAGGAGTAAGCCCCATTGAATACAATGGGACTTTCTTCACAGTAGGCATGCATTACATTATCACAATAGAATTGTCTCACTGAAGAGAGCCACCCTCCCCTGCTTGGCATGGGGGGAGAGGAGAGGAGGATAGAAGGAGGGGGAGACAGCTAAGAGTGCCTGGAGAAGGGGGCAGGAGATGTGTTGTCTCCTCTTCCTTGCAGGGCTTCCTGGGAGAAGCATAGTGGCCCCATCACCAGTGGCCAACCCCCTACCCACCCAGTTGCAGTTTGGATGCTGTGATGACCTTCATGGTGGCAAACAGTTTTGGCTTCCCTGGATGTGGGGGTGTCCTCTTCTTCTCCTCCTCGCTGTGAGGCTGGTTCATTCATGGTGTGGCACCCCAGGACAGGCCACACAAGTTGCACTGTGGACCCCTTTGGAGGTATCTGAGAGCCATCGGTGTAGCAGTTTTAACAGGAGCAATTTTATGAGCAACCTATGTTTGGTGTGGTTTTCTCTCTCTCTCTCTCTCTCTCTCTCCCCCCTCGCCTTAATGTCTTTACTGTTTTAGCTTGTAATTGCTGGGATTGTAAGCAAGTGGTAACACGCTGCACACTTCACTGCTCGTTTTATCCTTTATGAAATATTTAATTCCTCCCCTTGCTCTGCAGCCATGACTCAGCAGACTTGAATACATTTCACGGCCTCAAGTGCTATAGCCCTTTCTTTACTGTGTGGTGGGGAAGAGAATGATCTGTCTATCCATGGTCCTTATGTCCCCCTTTTACCTAATACCTGAGCACCTCATAATCTTGAATGTATTAATCCTTAAAATGAGGCAAGGTGGTGCTGTTATTTTCCTTTTACAGCTGGGTGACGGAGACACAGAGAAACACAAGACTCCTGGCGAGGCAGAAACTGGTCCAGTTTCGCAGCCCCAACTAGAACATCCTCTAGGAGCCATTATTCCTTGCAAATCCTATATATGGTAACAATTGCTTGGTATATGACACTGCACTTTGTAAGCCAATCTTCTCCAAGCCATCCTGCTCTTTAAGCCTGGTGCTGCAAGGGCTTCTAAGACAGACAGAGGAAGTCTGTAGATATCATCTTTGGGGAAGGACCCATCTTGCAATGGCAGGGCGTGTCGCTTACAGACAGGTGATCCGGCAGCTCCAGTTAAAAGCATCCTAAGTAGCAGGGCTCGGAAAGACCACTGCTTAAGACCTCAAGGAATCATTGCCGGTTACTGATGATGACGAATGGTCTGGCTCTGTATTTATTTATTCTAAAATGTACACCCCGCTTTCTCCCTCCATACAGAGATGCTCAAAGCAGCTAACACAACACAATAAAATAACCAAAACATATTTTTTTAAAAAAAAATGATAAAAAACAGATAGACAGACATGAATCAGGATAGAATATCCAAGAAGGGACCAACAAAGCACAATTCTTCTCCCTCTCGTACAACACCAGAACCAGGGGACATGCACTAAAACGGAGTGGAGGGAGAGTTAGAACGGACAAAAGAAAATATTTCTTCACCCAGCGTGTAATTCATCTGTGGAACTCCTTGCCACAGGATGTGGTGATGGCACCTGTCCTTGATGCCTTTAAAAGGGGTTTGGACAGATTCATGGAGGAAAAGACCATCACAGGTTACAAGCCATAAGCAACCTCCTGGTTTTAGAAGTGGGTTTTCTCTGTGCCAGGTGCAGGGGAGTGGCAGCAGAAAACAGGTTATCTTGTTGGCTGTGTGCTCTCGGAGGCATCTGGTGGGGCCACTGTGAGATACAGGAAGCTGGACTAGATGGGCCTTTGGCCTGATCCAGCAGCAGGGCTCTTCTTATGTTCTTATGTAATCTCCAGAGCTTGAAAAACGTGCTGAAATAATGGTGTTCTTAAACACTGTAAATGAACTTCCTGCAGCAGGGAATGTCACATGCAGGCCAGACACAAATGAGCACTGTTCAGATATTTTCTGAATGTGTGAGGAGGAGGAGGAGGAGGAGGAGAGAGCACCACCACCACCACTAGCCCTCTGCACCTACAGTTCAAGTCTGAAGGCTCTTCAGCACAAAAAGAAAAAATGGGATGTGCAAAAGGCTCTATTAAAATCTTCTGCTGAATGTGCAGAGATTGGGAGCAAGTATAGTGCATGTGATCACACACACCAATACTTGTTCAGCCCTCATTATTGTGACGGTCTGAATAAGGCTTATGACGTTCAAAAGCACAGGACTTGTTCAGTACCACAAAGATGTGTCAGATAAACTGTAGCAGCAAATTCTCAACCTCTGGCTGATTCGGACGATATCTCTGAGCTGGTCTCCTTGACACAGGGCGAGAGACATCCCCTGGTCCCCCTTCTGGCTTGCCACTCCGGGTCTGCTGATTGCATGGAGGGGGGCCTTTGTCCAACCCTCTCCATCACATGCAACATCAATACTAGCAGTTAGACTTGTGTGAGAAGGACGTTTGGAGAACTGCCCCCCCCCCACACACACACATACATGCGATTAGCAGAACACAGAAGACATGGAGGGGAGAACTGGGATGTCCAAGCCCACATTCCTAATGCCACAGTGAGGGAGCCAGCTCAGATGTATCGTCCAAAGCAGTCTATAATGGTGAACAGTGGGTGGGTAGGGAGGCAGAGAGTTGGCCCAGAGGGATTCAGGCCAATGGGGGATACTGTCCTCCCAAGGATCCGTGCAGTGCAGGCACCAGCTTGCTGGGAACCCTGCGACTGGGCCCCTCATGGCACCCCACTCGCCTCCTGATGGTATGTTGGGCTCTACCACTGCCCACTGGAAGTGAGGCCAGCTTGGGCCCCTGATGGGTGTGAGCCTTTGGCAAGTGTTTGCTTGACCTGGCCAGCCTCTGATGCCAGTACTGGATCCAGGCCAGTGAAAACAGGAGCACTCAGTGTTAAGGCTGTGACACATCGTATCCTGCACTCTCCTCCTTCATGTGGCAACACAGGAGAGCTGCGTTGCCGTGTGAGAAAGGTTGCAAAAAAAATGAACTTCAGCCAACGAGAGGCTGCGTTTGGTGCAGTGGGGGCGGGATGCGAAGTGAAGCATTGGCCAATCAGAATCAAGTTTGAAAAGATTCTGATTGGCTGAAAGGCCGAAAAGAGAGACAACAGAGACGGAGTGGTTCCAAGGTCAGGAGGGATTCCAAGGTCAGTGTAGACAGGCAGCGGCCCTGAGCGAAGCAAAGGCTGGCTTCGCTTTGTGCGTGCAGCGCTGCACCGTGCTACAGGTGGTATGTCACAGCCTTTAGGAGTAAGGAGTCTTTCCCCACTAGTCACTTTTCCACTCCCCGCCAGCTGCTTTCCCCCCTCCCCATTGGAGAATATACACATGTGATGTGTAGTTAGTTCCTGCAACCTTGGTAAACAGCAGCCAGATGATAGACAGTGCTGATCTGATCCAGCATAAGGCACCTATATAGAGTCTATATGACAGCAATGTATCCTAATACCGCCCAGTTACCGCCCAGCCTAACATTTTGGAGAGCCAGCCCTCTCTCAGATGAGTCCTTTACTGTTGCTTTTATTCCTCTCTGTTTTATTCCTCTGTTTTTTAGACTGTATTAATGTCTTTTTAAGCATTTTTTATTTTATGGTATATATTCCCGGTTTTATGATTTTTATGTATGAATCTTGTATTTTATGGTTCCTTTTTATTGTAAGCCGCTTTGGGTCCCCCCTATGGGGGGGAAGTGGGATATACATTTAATAAAGAAATAAATACATACATACCTCACTGTAATGTTTCCCATAAGAGTATGTGGGATTGCCCGTCAGCACCAAGAGCTGGCACAAGATCTGAGGCATTGTGCCAAATGCTTCCCTCTTACCTGATGGTGTGCCAGCCTCTGCGCCTCTCACTTCCTAGATAGGAAAAGGAAGAGGCGGTCAGACTGGAAGAGGAAATGTGGAGGAGAGTGGTGGTCATAGAGCATGCTCTAGGCCAGGGGTTCACAACCTGTGACACGCGTACCCCCAGGGGTACGCGGACCACTTGCTGGGGGTACGCAAAGCCGTTCCCTTTCTCTGTCCCATCTAGGCCACCACTCTCCTCTCCCCCCACACTTTCTCTTCTGCTCTGTTGTCTCCCTTTTCCTTTTCCAGTCTAGAGAGTGGGAAGAGGAGGAAGAGCAGGAGAGGCAAGGGGGGGGAAGACTGAGGTGAGATTTCCCCCCCCCCTGTCAATCTGCTACCTGAGACGACAACCCCCTCAGTTAGCCTAGTGGATGGTCATCTTTGTGAGCATCCCACACAATGGCACCCAGCCCAGACCATTCAGTCTCCACCCAGTGTGACTGCCCATGTTTGGTGGGTGAAGAGGGCACTGCCCCAAGGGAGTCTGATGTTGACAGCGTGCAGACATCCCTGGCTCAAACACTGGTTCCAGTGTCAAGCGGTTGGCAAAGCTCTGTCCAGTTTCCTTGGCAGTGGGGATATACCGGTACTGTGTACCCCTGCTCAGATATGTTGTGAGAGGCAGATGGCTTCTTGCTGCCCATTATACACAGGGGAGAGGAGAAGGGAAGGCTGGTGAAACTCCAGTTGGTTTTTTTTTTGGGGGGGGGGGTGTTATATATTTTCCCTCCCTCCCCAGTAGTGATGCTGACAGCATCTCGTTTACCTTCTCCCATGAAACCTAACGGGAGGCATTGAGAACTGAGCCTCTCCCTACCTGCTGAACCTCAGCCCCCTTCTTTTTCCATTTCTAAGCTCAGCCCCGAGCCCAGAAATGGAACTAAAGAACTGGTGACATCTGTATATCTTCAGAGAGACCCTCGCATGCACCAAGCAAAGAATTCCACTATTTGGCACCTACAGTGGTTCAAGCGTCTCCATCTCCCTTTGTGGCTGCATGCATCAATAAGAACAAAGCTCCTGTATATCATTTCATTTTGTTCAAGCAGATAACAATCTTCTTTTCTGGGTCAAATTGTTATCGGTCCTTCATGGCACAATGTGCAGGCTTATGCTTCCCTTTTGCCTTCCAGGTCAGTGGATAAATTCCCCTTCCTTAATATTTCATAAATGTTGCTTAACAAATGTCAGCCTGCGAGACCATTAAAAGGAATCTTCTTGGCTTTTGGCTTCGTTGCATTTTCTTCCAGTATATGACACATTGAAAGATCCTATTTAGCCTTTATATGTAAGAAGAGTAACAGGGCAGTTTCCACAAACAAAAACACCATTCTAGTAGGCATCCCTAATAACTCTTGTTTTAGGGCAAAACACAGAAAATTGAACCACTCCTCTCGAAATGTCCTTTTCTTCCAATGGTAGCCCGATAAACAGTGAGTCAAGGCTCTCCAAAGCCACCTCATTATTTAGCTGCATAAAAAGGATGACTGGTTTGCTGTCTGCCGATGGTTTGCAAACAACTTCGAAGGATGAACAAATGTATCCCGGAAAACACATTCCTTAGCATCTATATGGAAAAAGCTGCCTTGATATATTTCAAAGGCTGTTAAGTGCGTGAAGGAGAAGTGCTAAAAGACAGAGATGAGTTTGAAGAAAGCATCAGAGGGGAATATCCTTGCAGGTTTTGAAAAAGTTCAGACCTGCATCTTAAAATAGCTCAAGAACTGCAGTTGTCTGAAAGAACAAAGACTGTTTTGCACAGATGAGCCCCCACACACACTCATAACCACCTGCAGCTCTGCTTGGGGAGGGGCCGTCGCTCAGTGGGAGAGCACATGGTTTGCATGGACAGCTTCTCCAGGTAGGGCAGAGAAACAGTAGCGGACGAATGCCAGGGGCAGTGGGTGGCTCACCCCCGGGCAGCACATGGGGGGTTAGCAGTGCACCGTCAGGGGGCAGCTTACCAGCAGCAGGTGCGAGCGGGTTGGCGGGCAGTGGCTAAAAAGATACACGCTTTTTGGCCCGCCCGCCCAGAGTGTTGGTTGAGCCTTTTGGCTCATGTTCCAGGCAGTCAGAGCGTTCCAGGTGGCGTCAACGTTGGGGGTCCCCGGTGCAGTGCTCCGTGGCCCCACTCCCCGGGGGTGTGGCTACACCGCTGCAGAGAAAGACCCCATCGTAAACTCTGGAGAGCTGCTGCCAGTCATAGTAGACAGCATTGCTCTAGATCAGGGGTGGCCAACCTTCCACCATTAAGGCCTCTGCATTCTTAAGAGTTGTGTAGAAGACAAAATCCTGGCAGCTGAAAGTGCTGGTGGTGCTGCTAAAGCAGCTGCACCTGCTCAAATGCCCTCACCTATGCAAGCATTAAAGGGCCAGCAGCATTCATGTTGAAAGGTTGGCCACCCCTGCTCTAGATGAACCAATGGTCTGACTCAGTAGATGGCAGCTTCATATGAGTCTGTCCCCAATTCAGAATGTAAAAATGTTAGTAGGATTGTGCTGAGTCACACCAACAGGTCATCTGGTTTTTAGCAATTGTCAGCCAGGGCATTAGCCCTCTCATATAGTTGCCATTCCAGCAAGTGGTATTTTCTGAACTCGAAGGTGCCATTTGGAAATCATAGTCAATAGTCTCTGATTAATCTAACTTCCAATAAATAGCTTTAGAGCTAGGCTTACCGTTGTTCCAGAATTGAGGCTGGCTTCGGCCTAGAGCGGACCTGAGCCACTCCCAAGAGTCCACCTTGGCTGCCCTATGCAGTGGCCTCGTTTACCGGAAGATGCGGAAGCCGCGGCCCGCATTGGGCAGCCGCGGTGCACTCTTGGGAGCGGCTCGGGGCCGCTCTAGGCTGAAGCCAGGCTGAGGCATCTGGTGGGGCCACTGTGTGATACAGGAAGCTGGACTAGATGGGCTTTTGGCCTGATCCAGCAGGGATCTTCTTATGTTCTTATGATTCCGGGACAATGGTAAGCCTATTTAGAGTCCAATGCTACCCTCCCCCCCCCCACTTGTGCTGCCTTGCCAAAAAGGCATGCACTGTATCCAGGGGGGCTGGATTGGGAGGCTTTGGAGGGGAAGGAGGATAAATCCCCTTACCCCTCCAAAAGCCTCCTGTTCGGCAATGGGTCTCCTTGGACATGTACCAGTTCCTTAGCTGGCACAAGTCCGAGGAGGCAAAAGTGGCAGGGAGGCTGCCAATGGAGGGGATAGAATCTGGCGGCATGCCATCACTGCCAGCATCACAGCCTCCGTGCCCCCTGTTCCTCCCCCCTCCCTGCCCAGTTTTACCTCCTCCCCACTCATCCCCACCGCTGCCTTACGTGGTCCGGTGGGCACAATGGGAACTGGTGACGGATGGGGGCGCTGCTTCTTCTTGTGGCAGCGCTCCCAAAATGGCCACCAACAGAGCACTGCATGCTCCGTCAGCAGCCATTTTATGACAGTGGAGCTCACTTCCACAGCCGCAAAAGGCTCCTCAGTACAGACCAGTCATGAATATCTCCATTCAGAGCCCTCTGAATTCTGGTTGATAGCAGTTTGAGGTGGTCTGTACCACTTCAGATAGTAGTTGGATGATTTGGCTGCAAATGAAGAGGGGTGGTGTAAGATCTTTCCCCCCTTTCCCTCTCCAGCAAGCTATTACTATGCCCTGACAAAAGGCGAAGTGGGAAATGTAGTTTCACAAGATTTCAAAGGGCCACAGCTTGTGGCCCTTTGAAATTTTGTGAAACAATATTTCCCACTTCGCCTTTTGTCCTGGTGCACTAAAAGTGTACTGCCTTCTCTCCTTGCTTCTGCTGTTGCTCTGGCCTGGCGCATGTTTAAAGGGGAGAGAGATTGAGAACTGATGGGGCTCTGTGGGGGGAGGTAAAGTATTCTTCCCCAGTATAGATTTTAATCTGAGCCAGATTTTAATCTGGGGGCTTGTGATGCTTCACTCTCTTTAGAGGTGTGCATTATTTATGAGCGTACAAAGCTCATTTCATGCCTGAGCATGTGAGATTCACTAGTATCTCCAGTTCTAAGGGGCACACCAGGGGCACACCAGGGTCTTCCACTGAAATGAATGCTGGGCATTCTAGAGAACATGCATGGTCTTGTGTCACTGGGGGGGGGGGGAGAAATGAGGGTTCCATTGACCCCCCTTGCTGATCTCATATCATGAATATGTGTGTGTGTGTGTGTGTGTGTGTGTGTGTGTGGTGGGGAGCCTGTGCACTATATCTATTCATCCTTGGTCTGAATTAATAAGGAGGTCCTATTCTGTTATCAGAAGCATGTATTAAATAAAAAGATTTCACACTGCATGATTAAATTTATTTTGCTTCTAGGAAGAGGAAACACAGAAATCTCAATATTTTAGCATAAAATACATCATGTGAAATTTAACTATTTCAAGCACAAGGTGGCAGCGTTACTAATAATTTTCAGTGCTGCTCCCTGATTTAAATACGTTGTACATTATTTCTAGGATTCCCACTCACTTAGTAAGATTTCAGAATCAGTCTTGAAACTTCCATGGCAATTCTGTATATTTGCAAAAGATGACACAGATACTCATTTCAGAATATCTTGGCTTTTTTTAACCTATTGAGGATGCTTCCCCCCTCCCCCCGGCTGTTTCATAGTGAAGAGTTATGTCGAACGAGGATCGTAAATAATATCCAGCATGGATTTGGAACGTAGTCTATCCTGAGCGCTTCTGTTGTCCGGGATGACCCAAATGCATGTTGACTCATCATAATGTCTAGTTCTGCCTGAAGGGATAGCTTTGTGTTCTTTTACATTTTAAAAATGGCAGCACGGAGGCTTGCCAACT